>JAZKJV010005227.1:0-348306 GCA_037367405.1 Ottelia alismoides
TACGGCAAGTCGTAGCCCAGGATATGTCATGGATGCTCTTATTCCAAAGTAAATTAGCGCAAAGCTGCTCGATTATGCGGATGGAGGCTGAAGGCAGGAACATGTCGTTAGCCCAATATATGGTTAACCCGGGGATGACTGTGAGAAGCAACTGGAGGCGGCCTGCAAACGATAGCGTCTTTGCAGCCCAACCACCCAAAGATGAACGAATCCTATCTTCGAGGCCACGGGAGTCCGAACAACTGTAAGACTTAGAGGAGAGAGGTAGACCTATGTACCCAGAGGGCAGGGCTTGCCTAGGAATATTGAACGGGGCGTCCTGTAAGGAGTCCTCACAGTAATGCTTTGGGCGGAAGAGTTTGGCATTGAGCGTCAAGCCAGAGATAGCCCGGAAGGCTTCTAGTGATTCCCTATCTGCAAGCAAAGAGTTGGCCGAACCATTGCAGAATAGGAGTACGTCGTCAGCGTACATAAGGTGCGAAGGGGTAGCAGTACGCCCCCACCCCATCAGCCCCAGCTTCCCCCTGGAGACTGCCAGGTCCAGGAGAACCGAGAGAGACTCCATCCCCAACAAGAATAGCAGCGAGCTCAAGGGGTCCCCTTGACGCAAGCCCCGCTTCCCACGGATGAGGCCATTAGGGGATCCGTTGACCAGGATTGAGAAGGAGAAAGTGGAGATACATTCCTTGATCCAGACGGTCCATTTGTTGCAGAAGCCCATTGCCCCAAGGCGTCCAGGATGAATGAGAGATTGATTGAATCAAAAGCTTTCGAGATACCAGTCTTTAGGACATCTTTGTTGGAACAAGGCCGGCGATCAAAGCCTCATAAAAGTTCATTGGCTAGCCTGACATTATATCCAATCGACCTCCCCTTTAAGAAGGTCGACTGGTTACTGGAAATTAAATGCAGGAGAACCTCCCCTAGGCGCGAGGCCAACATCTTAGAGAAGATCTTGTAGGAAATGTTGCAACAAGAGATCGACCTGAAGTCCCTTAAACCACTCGACGAGAGCACCTTTGGCACCAGTGTTAGGAAATTATGATTTACCTGCCTGACCATGCCCCCCCTTCGTAGAGGAATTCCATCGCGAGAAAGACATCCTGCTTAATGAGGGACCAATGTCGCTTGAAGAAAGCGACGTTGAATCCATTCGTGCCCGGGGCCTTGGTATTAGCAATGGAAGATACCACCCTCCATAGCTCATCCTCCAAAAAAGGTCTAACCAGCCAACGCTTGGAATCCTCAGTGAGCATTCTCTTAGGGGGAGGGAGGGCACCCCTAGAGGTGGAATCATCGTCATTACCAAGCAATTCTTGAAAAAGGGATATGGCTTGCTCCGTGATCTCGGAATGTCTATCAATGACCTACCCGTTAGAGTTAAGGAGGCGATCAATAGAGTTCCTTGCGACACACTTCTTTGCGCTAAGATGGAAGAATTTGGTGTTTCGGTCGCCTAGCTTAAGCCAATCAACCTTGCCCTTTTGCATCCAAGCATATTCAAGATCCGCATCCAGGGCTTCCAGGTGAAGCTTCACATTCTTTTCGAGTACCGCAAGGGTCGGATCCAGTGGGGAAATGCTGATAGCGCTATTAATACAATTTAGAAAGCTCCGCGCAAGGTCCACCTCGTGGAAGACATTTGCCTCCTTTGCCGCCCAACTCTTAAGGGCCCGCTTCACGTTCTTGAGCCTCCATGCGAGTCTCAAGAGGGGGTTTCCTAGCCTCGCAAATTTGTCAAGGTAGCCCGGCCTTTACGCCCAATATTCGAAGTACCTGAAAGGCAAAGGTCGACTTGGGATGGAGGCGCGAGCCACGTGAAGGAGGTGATGGTCGCTCCATGAGGCTGGAATATATGCCAACTTAACAACAACGAGGCTGGTTGTCCAATGGTCATTGACGAGGGCACGGTCGAGCCTTGCAACCACCCTAGCCGTGCCCACCGAAGAATTAGACCAAGACCATGGGTTGCTCCATGATTCAAGGCCAGTAAGCCCGCAGGAGTTTATGCAGTTGTTAAAATCGTCCAGATTGGACTAGTTGGGGGAGGGGGACCTCCCCTCTTTTCAGCGGCTGAGCGTACACAGTTGAAGTCCCCTAGCACAATCCAAGGGCCTCCGAGAGAGCTAGCTTGTTGCGAAAGGAAGTTCCAGAGTTCTCTCCGGATTGTAGGGGAGTTGTCGTCGTAAACCACGATAAGAGTAAGGTTAAGCCCGCCTTTATTCAGCAGCTGCGGGTTATGGCCTGAGAGGAAGACCTCTCGGTAGAGCAAGACCAGCAGTCGATTTCCACATTACATAGATACGGCCTAGAGGAGTGTTGTTGTGCACCATCTCCCAGCCAGCCTGGTATAAGTTTTTTGAACCTCGCCCGAGACTCCGGTCTGATTTTTGTCTCAACCAAGCCTATACATTCCGCGTCTTTTCCTTTGATATCCCTTAGGAGTTTCACAGTTTGCGAGGCTTATTGAGACCCCTAGTGTAACTCACTATTATTGACATTAAATACCCACTTGAGGGGGCATCTGTTGCCCATCATTTCTCAAGGCAACCTTGGGCTGCTTCTTTTTTTTGTGTGTGGCCAAGCTCCAAGAGGGGTTATCCACGGATAGGATGGGCTGCTTCCAGAGGCTTCCCTTTTCCGTCTGCAGTTGTCTCTTCCGCGGAGGGGACGTTGAGGTCGAGGACAGTGGTGACGCCTCCAGAAGCGGAGGTCGTTGATTTTCCTACCACCATATGTCGTTGGACAAGGGCCCTTGAGCTGGTGGGGAAGGCCGAAATCGGTTTCCCATAAGTTGTTTATCTCTTTGGGTGCAGCGAGGGCACACCGCTGTGAGCATATTGGGTCGAAGGATCTCGGCCAATTCTCGATAGCCTCCGGAGAGGTGGGTCTGCGAGGATCCAGGACAGTAGCGGGGGGGTGGGGGGGGGAGGGGGAGGTCCAGCGACGATGCCGGGGATAGGGGAACAGAGCTCCCCAGAATCTGGCTCTCTGGAGAATGGCAGTGTGGTGCCGCGATGGGGGACGGAGTCGGAGCATTGGGGGGGGGGGGGGTATGGGGCTAGTGATGGAAGGGTCGTTCAGAGCTGTAGCCTTGGGAATAGCCGCATCTGCCAAGGGAATAGCCGCAGCGGAAGACAGGTCCCCTCCTTGGGATAGAACCGTTGTAGATATCGCTATACGGTGCCTTAGCTACACACCTGGAAGTGGAGTGGTCGAAGGTAATGCAATTAGAGCATCTTGGAGGTACCCATTCTAGTTCGACCTTAATCATTTGGCGCTGGCTGGAGAAGAAGACCAACATGATGGCCCTCGGGATAGATTTTGATGCATGGATAGATACACAACATCTTGCGTAACTCTGACTGTGACCCGAGGCCGTAGGTGCATCCATGAAAAGTGGGGTGCCAAGAAGGCTTGCTAGCTTGTTGAGGATAACCTCGGAACAATGTCCAAGCGTAAGCCCATGGAACCGAATCCAAAGGGGGATCTCCGCAAGCAGTTCTCGTTCAAGGCATTCTGTAGCCGACCATCGCTGGAGGACCATGAATCGGCCCTAGAATAACCATGGGCCGCTAGCAAGGACACGAGCACAATCCTCGGCGTTGGAGAGCTTAAGGTAAAAGAAGCCATTGGGATGTGGGAAGAGCTTATATCCAGCAGACGGTCTCCAGACCTTGTCAATGCGTTAAGTAGGTTGCGAAAAGGATGCTTACCCATAATGTAGAAGACCAAAGTGTTGTCCCAATGGGGGTCCAGGGAGCGGGCTTAGGATTCGTTGACGAAGGCCACCTCCTCTCCATTGACAAGAACATGTGGATCGTAGGCCAGGCGGTGAGATTGGGAAGGCATGCGGGGGGCGGCTCTGCAGACATCCCGCCAAGAAGGACCGTAGGGCCTCGCTGGGGCTGCACCTGAGGTTGGGGCAGCTTCTGAGCCTGTGGAAGACGGCACGGGTCTCTCCAGGTTGCAAGAAGGACCAGAGGGCCTCGCTGGGGTAACGTTTGTGGCTGGGGAAGACGGTGATGGTCTTGGGGGAGAGCAGAGGGGATCCTGTAGAGGGAGGATGGGAGCTAGAGGCGGCAGAAGGGTTGCTAGCTCTGTGCCCTCTAAGGGAAGGAGGCGCAGGTTTTGTAGGAGCGACTGGGACAATGGTGGGTCGGAAGGAACATGATTGTTGAGGGGATAGGAGGGGGGGGGGGGGGGGAAGGGGGGGGGGGGGGGAAGGGGGAGGTGGAACGTTGTGGGACAATGGTGGGTCGGAAGGAACATGATTGTTGAGGGGATAGGAGGGGGGAAGGGGGAGGTGGAACGTCGTGGTGGACCACGATGGCGTCACGGCGGCGGGAGCAGGGGGGTTGTGGGGCAACGCTAGGGTTTGGTGGAGAGAACGGGGCATTGCTAGGGTTTGGTGGAGTGGACCCGAGAAACTTGGTAGATTTGTAGGCACAGTAACGAAGTGTACAAGACGAAGTAGAGCATGTGGAGCGACAGGTGCTGATGCGAAGAATCACGGACCAAGAAGCAGAAGAGGTGACAGCTGATGACGCGGAACATTGCTTGCAGGTCTGATGGTGGTGTTGGTGTGGAGAAATGGAGGTTGCTTTTGGTGTATGTTTTTTTTGCAACATGTTTCTTGGAAACCACTGAAATACTGCAGTCTGGCTGATTTGCTTGTTGCTCACTCTTTTTCTGGAGGGTCGGTCATCTGTTGGGTAAAGCAATCTTCCTTATTAGTAGTAAGAGCAAGAAACATCCTCTTTTACATCTTGTAATCCTTCTTTTCTCGGACTTTATGGATTTACAATATGTTGGTTATTGTTTGGATTTTCGGAGATTCAATCGTGGTTTTTCGATAGAACTTATGTTGGTTAATGCGGAGATGTCATGTTTTGGAGCTTGGAAGTTGGCAAGCGACCACTTTGATCCTCATACTGCACGAAGACATTCTCGAGCTCCTTGGCTTGGGCATGGTTGTTCGTGTTGTAACCACAACTGAGATCGAGGCCCCAAGCAACTGACTGAGTATAAATATGTCATGCCTATTTCTGAACTATGTTTGATTCTGTATAGCATCCCTTTGTTCCAAGATAAAGAGACTTTGTGCTCGGATAAGCATTCCAGAGTTAAATATGAATATGTCATCATTACATCATCTATTATTTTTGCATATCATTTTTTATTCCTCGAACTAATCGAACAAGGAGAGAAATTTCAGTTATGCTTTGTCAAACATTATTTCTTGCTCTATCTGTACGGGCAAATGTAACAAATAGAGGACTGATTTTTTTTCAAAAGTAACAAGGAGATGCTTGATCTTTTTAGGTTCCACGACCTCATTATATCGCTGTTAAACCATCAGGCCCAGTTTGTTACATATGAAAAAAAATTGACGTAAAGTTGGGGTATTTTTGTAATTTACCTTAAAAAAGTACAATTTCGATCATTCTCCATCCAGACTAGTGACTAATACTTAGGGTCTGTTTGGTTGCTGGGTTGGGCTAGGTTGGGATATCCTCATGTGAATAGTAGCTGTTTGGAGGGTTGATGGGTTGGAATGATAATTGTGATGTGATGTGACATTGATTATGCGTTATATTCTTTTTTAGTGTTTATAATATGTTGTTTATGTTAATAATTTTATTTTAGCATGGTTAAAAAATATTATCCAAAGAAATTGTTGGGTCAATACAAGTAATCTCAACCCAGGAATGCATGGTTGGAATTCAGGGTATGCTAGGGTACTCTGGTGTACCCTGGAAACCAAATAGGCCCTTAGAGCACATTTCTTACTGAAATAAGGAGGAAAAAGTGGGTAGGATATGGTGGAATAAGATACGATTTCTGTTCAGCTAGAAGGATAGGAATAAAGGAGAATAGGGAGAAATAACGGTTATGTGATATTCTCTGTTCGGTTGGCCCATGAGTTTTTTTATAAGTAATAAGGTTTGTAAGTTAGTTAAATATGTTGGTTAACAAATAATCAGAGTAAGTCTGATTCATTATTAACCGTATTGACACCAATAATCATTTCTAGATAGAAGCACATTTCACATGTTTTATTGAAAATTCCTCCCTTTTTATTAAAATTTAAGACTCCATAGGTTCATACATATAACCAAGGTGACCGTACAAGGTGGAATAAGAACTTTACATCATGACATGCTTATCACACACTGGTGTGTTGACGTCATGTGTCGATATTGATCCGTCGGCCAGGTGCACAATAAGTCAGTCCTCATGAACTAAGCATGCGGTTTCCTTCAGCTTCTCTACACAGTATTTTCAATCCGAGCCTACTGGATCGGGTTTCGGGTTGAGTTTGTGGGTCAGGCTGGGTCGGATCGATCCAGCTCAACCCAATGCTCATTCCTACTTATGTCATTGCAATCTCCAAATATGTTGAAATTGCCTAGCTAATTTGTAGGCCAATATCAAAAGGAATTATGGTAGACATGCACCCAAAGTGGAATAAAGGAGTGGAGTAGAGGAATAAGGGAAGACGAGAGTTATGTATGAGCAATGTCCTAGACACATTGCCAATCCTCTATAACTCCTTGTGTTGGATGATCGTCCGCGTTACTGTCTCAATCGTTTATCTGCTTGTGTGTTGTCGATTGGATATGTAGTCCTTCTTATGATCAAGCAATGCCTTGATTCAAATAATCACATCCCTCTCTTGTATCGCTTTTAATTAAGCTTACTCAAGAAGAAAAATATTCCTGCTTTTTGGAAGCAGGATCTTCACAAATAAAAATAACTAGCAATTTGCTTCTTTCTGTTTGCAATTTCAGTCATGACAGAACCATGCAATTTTGTCAGGGAAATATTTACCAACGAAAATGAGAGAAAACAAGGCCTGGATTTTACAACTTTGAATAGCAAAAACGAGTAGATTCTGAACTTTAAAGATCAAAAGACCATCATCCAACTTAAACTCTGAAAATTAAAATACAGGTGAATCCATCAGCAAACAGAAATGGAACTTCTTAAATGGGTTGTGAAACAGATTTCAACTTCTGATCAGATCATTAAACCTGTAGAATCCAAAATCAAAATTCAAGTTTCGAATCGCTGCTTTTAAAGTTGCAGTAGTAACATTTAAGCACACATACTTCAAAGAACCAACAGTTCCATAGATTTGCTGCTTCCAAAACCTACAAAAACAATCTTCCAAGAGTAAAAAAATCTCCGACAAATTCAGTTAAAGAGTAGTTCTTTCACAGCAAAGTGAATCAAAATTAACTGTATATATTACAAGTTGAGATAGACGAGCAATATTAGAAGACCGGATTAAGAGAGCATTGTATTGTCAAGAAATACTCGATACATGAGCACATGCATTCAAACAATTACATTGAAATGGTCGAAAACACCGATTTTTTTAAAGATGCTCAGGAGACGTGCTTCATACCACCCTTTCTGAACCAAGGGAAGCAGCAAAATCTCTGAAAAAACACGAACATATTTCAGCAATGGATATATAATCACATGCTTTTTAGTATTCGAGATAAGTACTGTAAGTCTGTAAGGAGACAATTATCCTACTAAAAGCATGGCATTGCATATATAAGGCAACAAGATCAAGGCATAAACAGTCATATTTGATCCCATTTTTATTTAGATTTTGAGTTAGATACTGTTAAACACATAGAGTTTAAGTATATATTATTATGCGAATTGTTGATATTATGGAGATGCTTGTGCATGTTAACGAATGCGATATAAGAAAATGCATCATATATGACTAACTCGAAAGTTATATATGACTGAACATGCGACTATCTCTGTTTATGTCATATACGATAAGTTTAAACTAGAGATAGATGAAGAGCAAGCTCACCATGGATCCATTATTGGGTTTATCACGACGGCGGTGTGGCTCTATCTCCATGCTGGGCACCTTCACAATGATCTTTTCTCTCTCGCTCCTTATCGTCCTGAACTTACCTGTGAACTTGTCCCCCGCAGGATCCTCAGGATCCCACTCTCCTATCCTGGGAATCACCGCACCTTTCTCTGGCGGCTGCAACGACAGTTTCTCAGTCAAATTTGGCACTGCACTAGAACCTGAATTTTTTTCACAACAATAAGATGGATTTAAGAAATCTCACACTCTCGGAGCTCGACTTCAGTTTTGATCGTCCTGGGGTTCGATTCGAACCGTCTTTCTTCCTCGATGGAGTTCCTGGTGACCCATTGTTCACAGCCTTTGCCGGGATACATGGGTCAAGAGGGGAGCTCTCTTGGCTGCGGTTGTAGGGAGAGCTCATTTTTTGCGTTGTCTTCAAACCGTTGGGATCACGACGAACGGGAGAATTTGTTAGCACTTGATGGTGGCTGTATCTCTCGCGACCAGTTAGGCGTTGTTCATTCTTGCCTTTAGAGGCTACTTGCTCTGGTTGCGGTCTAGCCGGTGAGACCTGTACTTGTGAAGCATCATTTGAATTGGGCTTCCCTCGTCCGGCAGCTACTGAAAACTTTTGCGTGTAGGCAACCTCAGCTCCTTTGTTCCACAAGCCAAATTCAAGATCATTCTGAAAATGCATTGCAAGTTTAGTCGGAGAATTGAAGGGGATGAAAAATTCTCTGTCTACAGGCTTAAAAGTAAAATCATAATAAAATGGAACTATAATCAAACTTTGATGTCAACAGGATTGAACACACAATATCTGAAAGAAACTTTGGAGCTTTACAAAAACCAAACAGAGCCTTCTCTTTACCAATCGTAATATAATCAATCCTGCTTAAGATTCGAGATCGCAGACGCACAAACATGCAGCAAACAGATCGACAGCTGTTGCTTATCAGATGAAGAACTTCCACCTATCTTAGAACTTTGCCTAATTGGAGTAAAAGCTTGAGAAAAAATAAAAAAACGGGTGATAAAATAGCAAATCTTAAATACACTTCTTGCAACCATTCATACAAGATAAGGAGAAATCATCAGATGATATCTCCCACCAAAGCAAAGGAACACTTAGGCACATGCCATTCAGCAGCAATCACTTAGAACAAATCGGAACAAAGCAACACAGAGAACCCAACTTCACAAAAAAAGAAAACACAGTTTTCTCACTCTCAAGAACACCATTAACCTAATCGACGAAGACCCACAAACAGAATCATCCACTTTCCCCAAAAAAACCACAGATTATCAACAAAAACTCATGTAAAGAAGAGATAGGTTCTTACAGCCATACGAGGTGACCCCAAAAAAGATCCCTCCTTTCTGGATATGAACCAACACAGGGGCAGAGATTTCTCCGCGCAAGACCCAGACGGGGGGATCCAGAAGGGAATAAGAACAGCCGTATGGATTGGGAGGAGGAGATTAAGATCAAGGGGTTGACTTGGGATGTGGACAGGATCGTGGGTGACTCTGGAATGGGTGTGGGGATTTTAGAGTTCTTAGGGAAGCATCAAAACCTTACTGTACACGAACATCAATAAATGACAAAAGCTGCAGATGGAGTGAGTCACTAAATTGCAAGAAAATTCTTTGCTTGGATTTGTGCCATTTGTTTGTATTTGGTTGGTGTTGGTGGTGGATCATAATTTGATATTTTGTGGCGCCTCCTTAGGTTGACCATAAATTTTTAGGTAGGGATTTTTGCATGGATGCCCTTTTGATATCTCCCTGTATTGTGCAAAGTACATAATTTTGTTTCTATTTGTATGTTGTGCACATATTTTTAGTTGACTTGTGTAAATTGATGAAAAAATTATAGCGATTGGCCCCGAATATTTTCTCATTTTTTAATTTTTGGGAATTTTGAGCACACTTTAAACCTTCTTTGAATCTCAATGCATAAATGGAGAAAATATTTGGATTCAGATAAGGATATATGTATAATATCTTTATACATTTTTAGTAAATTACATAAGGAGCTCAACTATATGTCAATTCTCAAATGGAGCCTCTCAATTTTCAAATGTAACAAAGAGAGGCACAAACTTTCAACTTTAGGGTTTAATGTCGATATACAAGGGTCGCGGAAGCTTATGGAAGACTATATTTGAGATAAAAAAAAAGATCAGACCCTTCTTCATTACATTTGAAATATAAGGCCTCTAATAGAGCATTGACACATAGTTGAGGTCTTTTTTTATAATTGATCCTTTTTATAATGCAGATAAGATACATATATAATTTTCGTGCCAATAAAAGATCCTACGTCATTTTTTTAACGGCCGCATGATTTTTTAAATCGACCATGTTTGGATGAGGCCGTAGGAGTCTCTGTTTCTGACAAAATTTTAATAGAATGTTAGAGGGATATAATGATGAATTTACAAATTTTTATTTTCCAAAGAAATAAAAAAATGAGGAAAATAGGGGTGGGAGTAGCCAAGTTGGCTACTCCCAGGGGGCAGCCCCATTTAACCCTATATATATCAAAGAATTCTATCCCAAAATTCCGGATATAATGTACAATTTACGTTATAAATGCATATAATTGAAAATTGTATATAGATTCTTCGACGAATATCATAGAATTGTAAAATATTCAAAATTAATTTAATTCTCAAGCTTTCATGTTAAAAAATAAGCTTACCATAATAAAGAGTAGGTGGCACCCGACAAAGTATGACCTTTGATGAGGACAACAAAGTTATTTAAATGTAATAAATAAAGAACAACAATTATGCATATCCATATTTCTAATTTTCAAACTATTGAATATGAATCTGTAATCATCAAATGATAGAAATTTGAACATTTATTGTAACGTCCCGGGCTTAGGTCCCCGGTCCGTTATCGAGGAAAACTGGCTCTGACAACTTGTTGGGTACGGGTCCAAATGGACCCGTTGTCAACCACCCAAAATGCTTAAGCCCAAGTTGTCAAGTAGTAATCCCCACCACTTATATACCACACCCACACTTTGTGAGTTTAAGGTATGGCACTATGTTTGGGGTTGGGGTGTTACAACCTCCCCCACTTATATTCGCAACGTCCTCGTTGCGACATGGCCCATCACTTCATCCCAGTGATAGTGGCGGCTGCACGCTCCGGGTAGCCATTTCCTCCAACCTCTTTGTAGGAGCGGCTCCACCTCTCGGGTAGCCCTTTCCTGTATCAGAGAGAATTTGGCTCTGATACCATTTGTAACGTCCCGGGCTTAGGTCCCCGGTCTGTTATCAGACGATTACTGGCCCTGACAACCTCTTGGGATTGGGTCCATACGGATCCGATTAACCACCCCCAAAATGCTCAAGCCGGATTGTTCAGTAGTAATCTCCTCACTTTTTATCCCACCCGGAAATTTCATGTTTCCACGGTGTGGGACCATTTTGGGATTTTACAACAAAAAAATTTGGACCATTTCTCGATTTATGTGTGTCATCCTTGCGCAGGGGCCATGCTAATCTTCTCTGTATCGTTCCAATTTTATCAGATGTCTCCGAAGAGTGGTATATACCTTAAACTCACAAAGTGTCATAGTCCCACACCGTGGAACAAAAAGTTTCCGGGTGGGATAAATAGTGTCGAGATTACTACTTGACAACCCGGCTTAAGCATTTTGGGGGTGGTTAATCGGGTCCGTATGAGCCCGATCCCAAGAGGTTGTCAGGGCCAGTAATGCTCCGTTAACAGACCGGGGACCTAAGCCCGGGATGTTGCAAATGGTATCAGAGCCGAACACCCTCTGATAGTGGAAAGGGCTACCTGAGAGGTGGAGCCGCCCCTACAAAGAGGTTGGAGGAAATGGCTACCCGGAGCGTGCAACCGCCACTGTCACTGGGAAGAAGTGATGGGCCATGTCGCAACGAGGACGTTGCGAATATAAGTGGGGGAGGTTGTAACACCCCTCCCCCCCCAAAGAAAGTCCCATACCGTGGAATACAAAATTCCCGGGTGGGATAAATAGTGAGGAGCTTACTACAGGATAACCCAGCTTAAGCATTTTGGGGTGGTTAATCGGGTCCATATGGGCCCGATCCCAAGAGGTTGTCAGGGTCAGTAATGCTCCGTTAACGGACCGGGGACCTAAGTCCGGGACGTTACAAATGATATCAGAGCCGAACGCCCTCTGATAGTGGAAAGGGCTACCCGAGAGGTGGAGCCGCCCCTACAAAGAGGTTGGAGGAAATGGCTACCCAGAGCGTGAAGCCGCCACTGTCACTGGGAAGAAGTGATGTGCCATGTCGCAACGAGGACGTTGCGAATATAAGTGGGGGAGGTTGTAAAATCCCAAAATGGTCCCACACCGTGGAAACATGAAATTTCCGGGTGGGATAAAAAGTGAGGAGATTACTACCGAACAATCCGGCTTGAGCATTTTGGGAGTGGTTAATCGGATCCGTATGGACCCAATCCCAAGAGGTTGTCAGGGCCAGTAATCGTCCGATAACAGACCGGGGACCTAAGCCCGGGACGTTACACATATCTATATCAATATCCATCAGAGTTAATGAGGATGCTCATGTCATATATTCGAATTCGTTTGTATCCTCTGAGGGGTTAAAATTAGGGATGAAAATGAATGTAAATATATTTGTATTCGATCCGCTATCTTATTCGTTTTATACATATTTTAATATACGTATTCGATATTCGTTTTAAAATGAATGCAGATATGGATATCACTTCGAGATTCGTTAATATTTGCATTGGTATTCGTATATCCGTTTTCGTACAAAAGTATAGTAATATATTTATTTACAACTGTGTGTAACAACATTTTATGATTGTATTCACCATTGTTGATATAATTGTTATGGAATTACTATATTTAGTATATCTATTTTATGTGTAAACCATCTTAAACATGTATGTATTAGTTAATTTATCAAGTATTTATGTTACTATTCAAATCCGTTTCGTATTCGATTTACATTCATATTCATTTTAAGGATATGATAACACATTTTTCACATCCGTCAATATTCATATCTTCATTCGTATTCGTATTTTTAAATAGATAAGGATATGATTATACATATATTCGCAACCGTATCCGACCATTTTCATCTCTAGTAAAAATAGTTCTAACGGCTGAAAAACAAAAAATTGTTATCAGGGATGTACGCCTAATTATGCAAAATGTAAGAGCATTTGATAATACCAAATTTCTATAAGGCCTTGTTCATTTAGAGAATAATCACTGGAATAAGGGATCAATTCTTCGTTTGATAAGGTTTTCAAAGGTACGACTATTCACATCTATATGTTATTATCTCGTCTTATTTCACCATTATTTCTATCTTTATTCCACCTTACATACATTTATTCAACCTTATTCTCTTTATTTTTATCTTTCCAGCTGAATCCATCTTTATTTCTTCTTATTCATACGCCTCCTAAGGATATGAATGGACGTTTCGTTTAAATTACTTTTTTATGAAAGAAAATGAAAGAGGATATTTTAATGCTCATCACTCTTTTCACGTCCATTCAATAGAGTTTGAAAGGATAAGGACATTGTGGGTATAAAATATTTAAATGGGAAAATTATCGAGAGTTCTGATTTGAAATTTGACTTTACTCAAAACGTCCTGTGGGATTGAAAGTACGTTTCTGGTCTTTTTTTAGAAGATCACATAGTATAATAGACGATACTCTTCTAAGCATATTTAATAATTGATAAGATACTATTTAAAAATATTAAAAGAATGGGTTTTCCGGTCAGCCATGACTTAGAGACTTTGGAATAATCTTTTATTCTTTGAAAATATAAACCAATAAAAATTGCAATAGAGTTAACATGTATTTAAATACTTGATTGGTCGTACACTACAACAAATTATCTATAGTGATATTTATTTTAAATCTATTACTATGTCGTACATTGTTAAATATATAACTAGCAGTGGATCCGTGCGTTGCACGGGTATAAAATATTATGTAGGCAAAATTTTTCTAAATTTTTTAAATATAAAAGGGAAAAGGCACACTTGCAAAATACGACGAGCTAAGTTATTCTAAACTAATTTTTAATGCAATCTATTGAATATTATCGTCCTCTTTCTATAAAAGCTATTGCTAAAATATCATAGGGTTAAGTAAAGAGAAAAAGTTTTCATGAGATGGGAAACAAAAACAATAGCCCTGTAAAAGGTTATGAGTGGCATCAAGTAAAGAATTCACTGACAACAAACATCTTTATGGAAAAATATCAAATTATGAACATGTTACATATATTACATATAGATTTGATACATAGATAATTATTTAAATGTACTTTATACGATGAATTAAGTATTATGATTATTATTTTCTTATGCAAAGCCTAATATGTGGACTCATTTTATGATTCAATCATTAGAAATTAACAAATATAATTACATAAAAAATAACGGTCGATGAACTGGATTATACTTGTGCTCGCAACTATCGAACCAATCATAGAATATAATGATAAGAGTGCATGGTATCACAAGAAATCAAAATGAATTAACTTAATATTGGAAGTGTGTAAATGCCAAGTGTAATATTAGCTTATATACATTTTTGTTGTGGGAGTAATACATATACTCATATGAAGAATAACTATATGTCGCCATTTGTAGGTAGAGGTGAACTTTGTAAGTCTCTACGTGTTTGATTATCTGCTCGTGATGTAGTCAAATCAAAGTATATCTCTACCTTTCTCGAACTATTATGAAAGGATTAGGAAAATCAAACACATAGACTTCCTCAAGCATTTCTTGTAGTTCAACGATAGTCACTTGAAGGACTTTTTCAGCAGCATTGGGAAGATCGTGATACATGCACAAGTATTGCAGTCCATTACTTCAATTGTAACTTCCATTTTATTTTTTAATGGTGAGGGTTAATTAGTATTTGAAAGAAAGCTATCTGTAAATAGGGATGTGGAATTTAAGAAATACTTTACCGAGCCTAACATTGTGGCTTTTGTTCTTTACCGTCGCAACAATTTCCCTCTTTATCTAATATATGGGTGTTGAAGCACAAGTTACAACATTCATACCATAATTTCGTGTTCGTGAAGATTGTTTGAATAGTCACTTTTGTTGGATAAATCATTTTCTGAATATTAAGGAAATGTAGAGTAATAAGTATAATGAGAAAAGAATTGATATGAAATGACCTACCGGTATTAGAGAAAGATCTGTAAAGGTCAATGATACATTTGATGGTGAGGTTTGACATGCTTTTAAAATATCAGCAAGTGTAGATGTAGAAAAATTCGAACATCTGGATTTTTTTCGTGGACGTAGATAGAGTAATTGTTGCTCCATTTTTTTACTATTTGAATGCAATCCTCATGCACCTAGATGCTTTGCTTTGAGCTTGCAAGACCTAAAAGCAACCATCAATTATATGGATTGTTAATATTATGACTTCTTTTTTACCCGGGTGGCTAACAATATTGAATAATTGAGCAATCATTGCCCGATCCTCAAGTTGGAGATATGACTTAACGTAGATAAGAGAGCAAGTAAAAAGTTTGCAGGATGCAATCAATTGCAGTGTAAGATATTGTTCATATTATCAGTTAAAGAATCTAAGAATCATCGATCGATCGTGTAGGGAGCCCCTTTTCAAGTTCTTTTTCTCCCGATCTGCACTCATCACAATGGTCCTCATATCTATGCAAGACAAAGTAAATATACCCTCGAGGCTATTGGACTCGAATGCAGGGTGAGGTCTGGAATCGGAGTATTGGAGTTGTCCATGAGGATACAGACTGCTATGTTGATGTTCTCGAACAGGAGTGTTGACATGGTTGGAGAGGAGCTCCTATTCGCATAGCAACACTGCAATGGTAATGTGCAAGTAGGTGTCAAACCGGGTGATCGACAGAAGGGTGCAAGACAAAGACTGTAAATATTCCTAAAGATTCGTACTAGACATCGTCAGTGACCTAAGGTTGTCGTGCTCGAAATCAGTAGTGATTAGAGAGGAGCTGCTATTCGGAAATCATGGAAGCTGGTGTTCGGATTTTTCAACAGGAACAATCGAATGGATTTGTTGGATGACGGAAGCAACAATGGGATTATGTCAGCACCATAGGAACCCCTACACGCTATCGAGGGGAGGGAAATAATGGGATTACGTAAGAATGAAGGACGTACCCCTACGTCATCGAGCTCGTCATGGACGAACTAAAGGCAACACATCATAGGCTGGCATGGCTGGACATGAGCAAATATAAAAATAGGGAGATATGGTATGTTGTAATCTGAAATAGGTTGCAAGGGTATAATAAGAATTTGGGAAAATATATAACGCTATATATAGAATGTCATTGGCGTGGGAACAAATGGGGGCCAACCCCTCGCTTATTATATATAATAGATGATAAATAATATCTGTTACTAAACTATTTTTTATATTAAAAATCAATGACGAATGTCATATTCGTTACTATATCATTATCGATGATTTATATATCAATGCTTATCTATTGTTATTTTTCAAAATTTGAGCTAATCATTGCTAAACTTTGAACTATAAAATTAGCGACAATTAGCTCGATTTTAGAAAATAACAATAAACAATCATTGTTATATAGATCACTTCTAATAATATAGCAACAGATATGACTCTCATCGTTAAGTTCTTTTATAAAAATCATTTAACATAGGGCAATATTCATTGCTATATATATCTAGTGGCGGCAAAAGACATAGTGATGGATTTAAGATAAACATCCCTGTAGATCCAATTATATAACTATATTCTTATCTATTTTAAAATATTAATACCAATGCGATACATATATCAATGGATATGAAAAATGTTTCTCATATAAATATAAAATGAATATAGATAAGATACGGTTAATAACCAAAAGATGAATTTACAAGTTAACTTAAATATAGTTGTTTAAGATAGTTTATAAACAAATCAAGCGTAGTGAATATATTTATTTCTTAACAATTATATCAACAATGAAAAATGGATTTACAGTATTTTACAGATTAAAGGAATACAAATATGGATACCCGTGAATGTCAAATTAATATGCTTGTTAATATCTATTTTAAAACAGATATATATATATATATATATATTAAATTTTACATAAAACAAACAAATAACGGATTGAATACTCCCTTTTTTGGATTTGGATTCAAATCCATAAGACCAGTGAGATTTTTGTTCGGTTCAGATCTACACTAAAAAATAATACAATTACATAAATTAGTGGAATATTTACTCCGCGAATCTTATAAATTTTGTAAATTATTTCTATAACTTTTTGCATAATGTAATTTCCCAATTGATCCTATAAATTGCCCCAAAAACCCCCACGAGCTTCAAACATATTAATCGCAGGATTCATGGAGGTAAGAGCTAGCAAGTTTACGAGGTTGAGAAGGGAATTATATTGTTTCAAAAGTTGAGAAAGTAATTTACAAAGTTTACAAGGTTCGTGGGTATAAATATCCCTAAATTAATATGAATTTATTATTATATAGATTAAAGCCGGACTAGATATCTAAGCTTATATTTCTCAGACTTTGATAGGATTTGGACCATAATATTGCATAATTTTAGTTTGGACCTTAGACTGAGTTCGGATCTTATATTTTTGCCCAACTTATAGATCGATGTAGAATTTATACATCTTGCGTGACATGACATATCAGCAATCATATAAGATTCGATGTTGTATATTAAATGATTGATGCACGAGAAGTTGATCCAATTTTGTGCATGATATGACATCTCTGGCAACCATCATCCCAAATTTTGGATATGATTTAGTTATATGTCTAGCAAGTCCAATTTATTTTCATTATCAATTTGTTTTGATTACATGTTTTCGAATGTCTGTTGACTGCCATGCATTTGTTAATTTCGATGAAATTTAATGGAATTTTCCTCTCCTCCACCTCCGATACTGGCTTTTTTTAGGGATGCAATCGGGTAAGGATATATCTGCATTCGACCATCATCTCATCCGTTTTTAAGAGGAAATAGATAGGGATTTTTACCCCACGAATCTTACAAATCTTGGTAAAAAAAAAGAAATTAAGGGGAATCTTTGAAAATGATTTTACACTGCAATACGAAGAGCTATAAAACTAAAAAAAACTTGCCCATTGACAACTACAAATTGAATACTTATTGTCATATTTTTCGACATTAAATATATAATGATGAATACCAATTATTGTAAAATCGATTTTGTAATTAGCAACGAGTATCATATTCAATGCGAGAGATCTTCTTTGGCGGTTTCTCTAGTACACTTTTTGGATGGGCTTGTGGGTTAAATAAATAATCTTTACCTTTTGTTGAGGTGGTTATGTCATTCCTTTTTGTCAATTGCCATGTAACAAACTTTAACTTGAGGTGCTTCACATAGGGACAATTGTGATGCTTTGCTATTTTATAAGAATGTATTTTGAATTTTTTAAATATCATATTTGTTGCTTTAGGTTCATATAACGATAATTTATCCATTGACTTATCCAACAAATTTTGTATTAATTATTTGCTAAATTTCACAATAATCAAAAGGAAAGGTCAATGGATAACTGTTGTTATATGTTTGTTACTAGGAATATAACTATGAACAAGGTGTTTGTTGCGAAGTTAAAGGATCAAGCAACAAATAATATTCATTGATTCCAATACATTTAACTACGAAAGATATGAAAGTGATGATATTGAATTATTCGATGTTTTTAAATTGCTATGAATCGCGGAAGCACGCACGAACACGATCAATCAAGAAAGTAAGAAGACATACGGATTTACAAGGTTCATCCGTAATTGAGCTACGTCCTTGGACGATAGCGATCGATTTTCACTATGTAGAGAAGAAGAAATTACAAAGGATACCGCGAGCCCTAACCTTAAGGGTGTTATATTCTACTCCTGTACAACGAGACCCCCATCATGTTGGGATATGGTATGTCAGGAGGAGATTTATACGATAGTTCTTCAACTTGAGTCAGATGGTTATGATTAACGGCATATCAACATAAACCAATGTGTTGTTGGGTAAAATGCTCACAAAATGGTATGAGGAATACCAATAGCCTATCAAATGTTTGCAAAATGGTCGATCTAATGAGGTATGCTTTAGTCGTGTGTATATAAAATGTTGTATAGTAAATACCTGTTAGACACATTATTTATTACAATTATTTTCTTTGTAACAAAAAGTGCTCTTTTTTTGTCAAGGATAAGGTAAAGCACTGTCTTCTTTTATTTTGTGATATACTCTCACGATCGGGCCAAGACATTGGATGATCTTTAAGTCTTAAGGTCAAATGGATGGTAACTAGGAAGTAGGAGTGAGTTATTACGAGAAGGCCCTCTTTATTATTCTCATATTTATATCCGTTACAACTAATTTCTTGTACCTTAACATTATTTTTAAATTTGATTATACAATATCCAGCTTCTCTTGAATAGGAATCTCGATGATTAGAAATTAGGGCAAATTACAAAAAGACATTCAACTCTGTGTCAATTCGCAATTAAAGGCCTCAACTTTTTAGTGTAACAAGGAAGAGCCATAAGCTTTTGCAATCCTTATATGCGGACGTCGTACTTTAAAGTTAAATTGAAATTTCAGACCCATATTTGTTACATTTAAAAGACAAGACCCTTAACTAAGAATAGACACATAGTTAGGACTTCTTTTTAATTTCCCAAAAAAAAGGATAACATGACTATTGGAGCTCAATCACTTTGCCTAAAATAATCAACATATGAAGTATCATTGACTTGAAATAAAGGGGTCATACCATGATCACATCAATTAAAATTCACATGGATGTGGAATGGAATAAGACTTTCTTATTTTAGAACAGAGGGAATGATCTCAAACTACACAGTTTGATGTAAGACAGTCACATCAATCTTCCTCATCACATGGAACTTATTACGTCTCTTTGTAATCTCCGAAAGCAATCAAACAAAAAAAAACAGAAATAAGTCCTACTTATTCTTTTCATTCAAATGACTGCAATGTGGTGAGTTCCAATAATTTAACAATTTATATGTTATATAATATTGAAATCTGCAATGCCGTCTTAGCTCAGCTGGTAGAGCGCATGGCTTTTAACCATGTGGTCGTGGGTTCGATTCCCACAGACGGCGTTCACTATTTGTTTGTTATTATTATCTATTCTATCTATTATTTTTAAATTAGCAAATGGGTATGGATTATCCTAGAAATAATAAATATCTCCTAATGCTTACAATTAGAAGATATATTTCTGTAAAGTTGAAATTAAAAGATTATTAAATTAAAATCATATAACCTATAAATACAACAACAAAAAGAAAACAAAATAATATGTTCAATTAAATAACTTGTACAACAAATAAATGAGAAGTACAAAGATTTCTATTTTTCTTCCTGTTATTTGAATGACTCCATAATGTAATATATTGCATGTAACCCAATACCATAATTAGATATACATTTATACATATGATGATATATGTATACAATATACATACACATAGATGCAATAATACCGATATATCAGTATCCATCAAAAAAATATGTAACTATATATGTATCCATATCCTCAAAAAAATTGAAAACAGCATTCATACTGTATTCATACTCCGCAAAAAAAAATGAAAGTCAATATCCTTTTCAGTATATGTAACCATAAAAAATATATTCATGTAAGATGGTGGATAGATACAAATATACTCATATCAAGTTGCGTCCCTGCTTAAGAGAGATATATTGTGATTTGGATGATAATTACATGTATTGCTTGGACTGCATTTAGTGAAAACTGTTTTACAGAGCGATTTTGAATTATAAACTAAATTAAAAAGAAGGAGATTTTAGAATCATGCTAAAGTAGGCATGGTAACTGAATTTTAAGTTGAAGTCCATTTTTTGCATTTTATTGAAAATCATTTTTTAAGTTTAAGACTATGATCACACTGGTTTCCATTTGCACGCCACACAAGTTATTCTAGGTTCGTGACGAAAGAAAAGTTTAACATGTTTTATACCTTCAACTTGAGCCTTCTGATCCATTCTTTTTCCAAAGATTTTGCGCGAGATTATATCTCCAACAAAGATGAACTTTTGGAAGTCAGATCTTCTAACTTTTAGGATGGAGGTTGAGAAAAAAACACTCATGCAATGAGGTTATTAAGTCGATGAGTTAAGATTGTCCTTCATCTTCATGGAGATACCTCCAATGTCTAGGAGCTAGTTTTGGAGAAGATTTAACAAAGTCTGCAAGTCAGGATTGCACTCTTTTATCTTTCTAACTAGAGGACTACTCTCATAAAAAAGATAATAAAATCAAGTTATATAGAAACTTCGTATGCATGTCCAATGTTGAATCAATCTAAACCTGTTAGGGTATAAATTGTTTGAGGACTTCAAAGATATATGTTACATGCGGATATTGAAGATAGGCAACACATTGCTATTAGTTCGTGTGAAACACATGGTGCGTGAAGTCTGCGTGGGGATCTCAAATATGTACAACACATGTACATGAAATATAATATACTCATATTAATTGAATGATTTTTCTATAATGGATAAGAAATAGATTAATGTTAGAGATACAAAATGAAATTTGAAACTAAATCAGTCAATGATGAGGGAAAATATACCGAAACATATATATTGGTGGGTTGAAAAAGGTTAGATATGGGTTAGATTCTTTTAGATTGAATAGGGTGATATTCACAAATATAAATGTACATATATAAATGTTTATATATTTATATATATATGTGTGTTCATGTTTAGTAGGTTTGGGTTCGGGTACTCACAAGGGAATCACAAATCCGAGCACATACTCATATGATTATTAACTTTCAAACCAAACATGTTCAAAAATAAATGTGACGGATTTTAAGTCATTAAATGGAGCAGGTTCATTGTGAGTGCTCAATGTATACAACTAGATTGGCATCCCTAATGATAATGGTTTCGCTATTGAGTTGAGAACTTTTGTATATTGGAGTTACAAAAATATAATTGAATTTGAATCAGTGGATCGATAGATGGAAAATCAAGTTATATGTGGGTTGGTGACTAACATTTGACTAGTTCGATTAAGATACACACACCACGCACACACGCATGCATGTGTACACACACATTCAGGTTTGGAGCAAGTTCAGTTTTGGTAGCCACAAAGAAACCCAACCCAAACGTGTAGTTGTATGGGTAGCTACTTATAATCCCAAACTCATCCAAAAATAAATAGGATGTATTTGGACCCTTACAAGGAGCAGGTTCGAGTTGGGTTCCCAACGAATTTACCCAGATTGGCATATTCTTGAATCTTTGCATAGATCCAGCTCATGGCAAAAAGCATCCAGTAGATTAGAAAAATATAAGATAGGTAGAAAAAACATGGTGGAACGAGTCTTCACACTACACTAGAAAAGGCTATACTTGATGTTTGAAAAAGTCGAAATAGACTTTCGTAAACATCGAATATATGTTTTATAGATGTATATATCGACAGAAAAGTTGTATCGACAGAAAAGTTGTGTTCATTCATGCTGTTGAAATATAAAATGCGGAAGCAAATCAAAGTAAGAACAAGATAAACGAAGACTTTGATTTTACATGGAACCCTACTCCGTGAGGAGCGGGATGAAACCACGGAAGAACCGCCTCAAAGGGCTGATTTTGCATTCAGTTTTCTCAAAGGTTACAATGGGTTTGGGGCTCTTTATATAGCCCCACCAATGTGACCAAAAGTCACCACTCCAAGATGTGGTACTAAACTTAGCCCACCAAGACTATTCTTCAACACTCCCCGTCAAGCTAAGCATGCAATGCTAAGCTTGGATAAACAAAAAGAATGCACCCACTCACATACAAAATACATGAAAACATCATACAATGTCAACACAACGCACGCTGTCGATTGATGCCGAAGATAATGCTTCTCATGTCATGTTGGTGAGAGGAACCAGAGACTTGAGTGTGAATAATGATCCGCAGAAATACCTGATAAGCAATTGAGTCTTCATCATAGAGTACTCCGGCCCGCAACATATCTTCACTGAAGACTGCTCCATCACTCCAAAGGGTTAACAAGAACGTCATGGGAATATCCATACATACTGGAGTTCACGGCCATGAAAACATACCGTGGGAATATCCATACGTAGTGGAGTTCATGGCCATGAAAACATGCCGTGGGAATATCCATACATAGTGGAGTTCACGGCTATGAAAACATCCGTGGGAATATCCATACATAGTGGAGTTCACGACCGCTAGAGAATGAAGCCAACAATGAGTCTCCTACTGGAGAACTCCACAAAATATAGGTACTCAAATAGCACCTCAAACAATGAGTCTCCCTCTGGAAAACTCCACAAACATAGGTACTCAAATAGAGTACCTCAAGCAATGAGTCTCCCTCTGGAGAACTCCATAAAACATATGCACTCAAATAAAGCACCTCAAGCAATGAGTCTCCCTCTGGAGAACTCCACAAACCATATGTACTCAAATAGCGCGCCTCAAACAATGGTAGGGCTCAGAAACCTCTACCCAACACTTCAAGCAATGGTAGGGAAGACTCCACTACCCAACAATGGTAGAGCATGGAACACTCTACCCATCACTCCCCCTTTCTCCCAAACTTGTCGGAAACAACCAAGTTTGGAGAACAACGAAGGATCAACAAGAAATTCTCTTTTTTTTTTCAGTCCCAACTCTTTTTTTGGACTGTATTCATCTTTTTTGTTTTGTTTTTCAATCTCATTTTTCACATTTTTTTCCACCACAACTTCTCTATTTTTTTTACATCACTCCCCCTTTTTTTCAACTACTCTCTGCTTCATTTCATTTTTTTCACCGTCTGCTTTTTTTTTTAAATTCCAGCAGCCACTTCCCCTTTTTTTTTCTCATTCACAAATCACACCCATCAAGGGCCAAAACATAAGCATGCCGTCCTTTTTTTTTAAAAAAAAATAACGGGCCATTGAGCCCTGCACCATTCAATGAGAGAGAAAAAATAGGGTTCTGTCAATCCCTTTCTCGATCGATGCCGCCGCCAACAATAGTAAAGAGCACCGTCAACTTGGAGGTTGCAGGGGAGGCCGCACGCATGGGAGAGGTCGTTGGACAGGAATGATACCGGACGAAGAGGGAAGCAGGGGATCGAAGGTGCCGGGGGTCGCAGGGGGCACGCTCGCAGGAGGCGTCGCACGCAAGAGGTCGGAGGCGTAGGGGGCTGGAAGGCGTGTAGGATGCAGTGGGGTCGCGCCCAGGGCGCGTAGACAGCACACGGAGATCTGGAGTACGGGCCATGCCGCAATGGCGGCTGATCAGGAACAACACACGAGGCAGGGGCTGGAGGCGCATCGTGCAAGGATGCGCTGGGGCATGAGTACTGGAGGCTGAGTGCTGGAGGTGCGCAGGGCAGGGGCCGCTCGCAAGGGTACGGAGGCGCAGGGACCGGAGGTGCCAAGGAGAAGAAGCAACCTTGACCCATGAGGGTTGTGCGTCGCAATGGAAAAAAAATCTTACTGGAAGCCCTCAGATTTCAGATGGAAAAAAACACGACAGAATTACGGCAAGAACTTAAACACGAATCGATGCCTCAACGTGGCTCTGATACCATGTTGAAATATAAAATGCGGAAGCAAATCAAAGTAAGAACAAGATAAACGAAGATTTTGATTTTACGTGGAACCCTACTCCGTGAGGAGCGGGATGAAACCACGGGAGAACCGCCTCAAAGGGCTGATTTTGCATTCAGTTTTCTCAAAGGTTACTATGGGTTTGGGGCTCTTTATATAGCCCCACCAATGTGACCAAAAGTCACCACTCCAAGATGTGGTACTAAACTTAGCCCACCGAGACTATTTTTCAACATCGGAGTATAGTTTTTTTAGATAAAAGGTTCGTATTAATTCATCGTGAGAAGAAGAGAGTTTCCAATTCTAGAGGGCCCGCACATACACGAGACACAAATAAGCGAATTTACCAATATTTCCCCATCCCCAAATCGAAACCAAAAGTCTCCTATGGAAGGAGAAACAAAATAACCCAACAAAAGTCAGTCACTTCCAAAGAGATTTAAGATTTAAACAAAGCAAGACTAAGAGGTCTAGTCATTGCATTAGAACGGAAGCTCAACACATCAACTATGGGGGTCATTGAGAGAATAGTATCTGAATTTGACGTGCAAATGTTTTTGCAATCTATCTCGACGTGTACATATTGTGACGAGTAATTACGCCTCTAAGGTTCGTTTGAGTAAGGTATTTATTAAGTACAAGACATGCAAAATGTTGTAGTTTAGTGGTAGAAAATTCGTCCATCATATTTTACGACATCCATCAAAAATGTAATCCACTGAGAACTGAGAACAAGCTTTTTCATGAAATTTTAATTCAAGTCATCCTCAAAAGATTGGAACCACACAAAACAAACCAGAAAGCATTCTCTTGATGGTTGTCAAGATGATAAATTTTATTTTTAAGCGATTTAATATTGCAAAAGAATAAGTCTAAGAGAAAGAGTTAGTAAGGAACTCTTTATCTTCAGAACTTTGAGTGCTAGAAGAATTGACTTATATTCTATGTGTAGTCCTAATGTGAATAGGACTATGAATTTACAATTATCGTGTATACAGATGAGGATAGGGGCATTGCCTCCGCACCACAACAAGAGAGAATGCCGTAAGTGAGGAAGAGTCAAGAAGAGAAGAGAAGGGGGAGAGAGAGGGAGGAAGAAAGTTGTATACTAACTACTTTTTAGTGATTTTCTTCTTCGATGGTCACAAGAGGTGACGGACCAGCATCATACTGTGATCTTATTCTTCTTCTTCACGTGCTTATGAAGTAAGAGTCGATTGCTAGGGATGAAAACAGATACGGATATATCCGAATATCTGCTTATCGTATTCGAGAAATTACTAAATATGGATATCCATATTCGAATATTAATCGCATGCGGATCGAATATGGATATGTATTGTAATTTTTTTCCGGATACGGATACGGATATGGTAATGGCTTGAATATTCGGATCGGAATACAATATCTGATGTGATTTTATATATTAGTTAATATAATATAAGCTGCAATCATGTGTTATTATATTAGTATTATACATTATATAATATTATATATTAATGATATCAATAAGTTTCTGTTTGTTTGGGAATGGGCATGGACAAAACTTACGAAATCATATTTCTTTTTTTGCTTCCGGTCAAGAATATAGGTCAACTCGAAACTCCCTTTTGTCATGATGCAACTTATTTATATTTCATTACCATTTTTAAAATCATTATATAATTTGATAAAAATTCAATTCGTATTCATATGCGGTCTTTATTCGATCCGTATTCTGATTCTGTGTTTATTGGATTCATATTTGGATTTCACTTTTTATTCGACCATATTTGGATTAGCTCTTTATTCGATTTGTATTCGCATCTGCTCTTTATTCGATCTGTATTCAGATTCGATAAATATCCGATTCAGATTCGTATCAATATTTTTAAGGATACAATTTCCATAATGCATATATGAATCATATCTGTATCCTTATTCGATAGAGATGACACGAATATAGATATGGAAATAGGCATATCCAATCCGAATTTGTTTTCATCCCTATCGATTGTGCATATGTATCAATATCCGGTGATTCATCACCACACAACGGAATCATATCGAAGTTTATACCAGTTCTGTTCCCAACAAGTGATATCAGAACCTGGTTCGATGACATTGGGGATATGATGTGGAGAATTCGAGCAAGGTTCAATGTCGATGAGACGACGCAATGTAACAGGTGCACATTTGCTAGAATCTATGAAGAATCAACACTTATCGTGAACCATTGAGATCACGGGCATAAAAAATCTGATTGAGGTGATTGATGAATCCACATTTCATCATCTTTATTCTATTATTTTGGCACCAAAAACCCTAGCAAATACCTGTAAATACCCTTAAATAGAGCATCTTAGCATTCATGCATGTGCATCTAAACAGTGTATAAATTACTGTAATTAAGGCCAAAATTATAGAATAAATAAAGAAAAGAAAAAGAATAAAATATTGTAAATATTTTATGACCCAAAACCCCCGAGACCTAGGCATCTTGATGAATAGGTCGACAAGGAATAAAGTAGGGGGAGATAAGGTCAGAAATACAATATAATACCTATACTTCCTGTTCATTCTTTATTCATTTTGGGACCTACTTTTGGTTCCACTTTTTGTACATCAAATAAAGAAACTTTGTACATGAAAGTTGTAGATAATTTTATAAAGAAAAATACCAAATTGATTTCACAGAAAAATCATGTACAGACAAAAAGTTATGATCTGAATAAGAATCCAAAATCCCAACTTCCCAAACCCGTATCTCACAAACGACAACTCCAAATGCATCAAACTCACCTTTAATTGTATATAGAATAAAATAATCTATTCAATGGTGGTGGTTTCGCATTTGGCGGAGCTACGGTTTGAAAATTGAGTTTTGGACCCTCATTGTATACTTGTACATATTAAAATATTCAATTTATTATTTATTTATTATTTTTATAATTTTATATTTTTATAATGTTGTAAATATTACTTGTAATAATTATGTGTATTTAAATCAGAAGAAAAACATAAATAAAATACAAATAAAAATATTTGTATATAGTCAACACATTGGTACATTACCTATATATATACCTATACAAAACATACTTGTATTTTATTAAATATACAAAACATATCAGAAAAATAAAATAAAAATATATTTGTCTACATAAAAGTATTTTATAATTTTATAAAATCATAAATAAAAATAATAAAAATAAAATACACAAAATAAAAATAAAATACTAAAATACATAGGTATTATACCTATATAGGGTTAAAAAGGTGACTTGTAAAAATATAACTCCTAAAAATAATTAAAAATCAAAATAAAATACTACATAAAATTCTAAGCATTTTTTATTTTATAACTTTTAATTAATTCGGCCATTTATTATTTTTAATTTAATTAATAAAGTGTTTTTCCAGGGTTTTTCCTGGTTGGTCCACGTGGACCAACCAGGAGGCCAGGACTGTTGACCTAGGTCAACAGTCTGACCTACCCCCTGTAGCCCGTGTCAGGCTCGGTTTTTGAGCCATCTTTGTGGCTTTTTCCCAGCCGATTCTTTCATGATTTCGTGTTGCATCCTTCTGCAACATTGTTCACCCACCATCTATCTCACTCGCCCAAGCTTAATCTTGGTCTTTGGACCCAAGATTTGCAAGATATTCATTGATCTTTGAGCCCCTGCGACTCAGGGTCAAACCACTTAAAACCGACCCCCCTCTTTCCTTTTGATTTTCGAGTCCCCTTGGTCCACCCTTCAGCGCCACCATCGTGCTCCTGAGCTCCGTGGAGATGACAGCTCCACCGCCAGCCCTTCAGCCAAGGCGCGCGAAGTCGAGGGAGCCTCCACCACCTCCCGCGAAGTCGCCGGTCGAGGTACCTATTTTCCCTCTGGCTCCGGCCATCGAGGGCTCGCCCCGCTCATTTCTTCCTTGCATTTAGTTCCTGTTAGCTTAAGCTTCAAAAACCCCAAAAATTCACCTAGTGTCTATTTTATCCTATTTTAGTGTCAGTTTAAAAATCATTAAAAATCTCAAAAGAAAAACACTAAAAATTCAAAAACACTCAAAAACTTCAAAAAAATATATAAAATAGTAGAAAAACCCAAAAATTATAAACTCAGGTTCTGTTTATCCCTTATTTTGTCCTTTTTATTATAAAAATTGTGTGAAATATTTTGAGTACTGGTTGCTATTTTTGAATTACATTTTATTCCCAGCCAGCCTTATTTCCACTGTTTTCTCTTATTTCAGTATTTAAGAATATCAAAAACACCTTGAAAAACCCCCAAAAATCACAAAAACAGTAGAAAATTGTAAAAATACCAAAAACATTTTATTTCTGAATTTTTGAGTACTTTTGCACATTTTTATAAATATTTTAGCTTGTCTTTTGTCATATTGTCTTTATTCTCCAATATTGAAAAAGAAATAAAAAAATATATATAATATAAAATATAAAAATCAGAAAATTAAAAATCAAAATACAAAATTAAAAAAAAATGAAAATTAAAAACCCACAAAAATTCATTTGCTTGTTTGCTTAGTGTAGACACTCCACACATCACACACACACTTTAGCATTTTTGCTTGAACTACCCTGCTTGTTCCCTGTGTTCGAACTCTCTACATACTTGCACCTATACATCTTTTATGTAGAGTTAAAAATAAATTTTAACTCCGCATTAGTTCTAATTCATTGATCTTAGTGTGGGTTAATTGTTGATTAAATGCGGATTTTGATTGGTCGACACTTCGACTGAGTTCACGCTTTGTGTTGAACTTAAGACCATCGATTTCCTCGTTTATCAAATGGCGCCGTTGCCGGGGAGCAACAGCGAGTAGTTCATATTTTGTTTGATTGATTGTGTGATTGTTATCATAGCATTTTTCATCTCTTACATTTTGATATATCTTGTTGAGCTATCTGACCACTCTTATTTGTCTTCTTGCGAGGGACCGCGGAGCGAGGCGGATTGCCTAGGTGACCCGACGCATCCTTGGGAAGCGGAGCCGGCTGTTCTTTAGCCAAGCCGGCAGGAGAGAGCAAGGAGTGAGAGAGAGAGTGATTAGATTAGTTTTCATTTATCTTTGGTGAGAGAGTGATTCATTTAATTTGTAATAATACAGGTACACTTGGACTTGGACACTTAGACATTCGGGCCTAATTTCCGGGTGATTGTTCACCCGGGGGCTCACCGCGGATTTTTATCGCGTTTTTATCGCTGTCATTTTCCGGTTTTGTTTTCATTTTTCACTTTCTTTTGTGGATTGAGCTCTTAGTTCTAGGTCTGCTTGACTCGATTAGAATAGGTCCAAACACCTAATTATATTTGCATGCTCCTATAGATTCGTATTTGGACTTAGACTAATTAAACAGTTAGCTAGTAGCTTCCAAATCCACGCGTCGCGAGCTCACACCCGAACAAGCGCTTTCTCCTACCCCAAATGTGTTGGGCAGAGGAGGGGTGAGCCTAGACCGGACACTCGGATTAGGAGTTATTAGTTAGCTTGTGGTTCTTCACGCTAGCAGCTGCCTGTTCTAGGACGATTTCCGCTTGCATTTCGCCATATAGCTTAGGTTTAAAAATTCTGCTTTGCATCCCGCATGGAGAGAGCTGGGATTCGTTGTAAGTCCTCTTACTTTGCATGCATCATCTAGGCACAAAGGTGAGATTTCCACCTTGGTGTCGACTTGCACGGCTTTTCCGACTCTATTCTCCCTCTGTTTTTGGAACAAAGTAGGAAAAAGAAAAAAATACAAAACCGTTAGGCGCTTGTTTGAATTGACTCAAAAGAAGCGATAACACCAAAAAAATTAAAAAAGGGACTGCTAAAGAAAACTTGACCAAAATAAAATTGGTAATTGGATTCATTGCTTGGGGAGAGTAACACCCTCACTTGTCTTCAGGTTGCATGGGAAGGTCTCCTTCCAAGTGAGGTGAGCGCTTCGTAAGGATTAGAGCCCAAAACCCAACTTGTGGCTGCCTTGTGTATCGCCTGGATTTCCGAAGTATTGGCGCTACTATCGTACGTAGTCGAGTAGGACTTGGTCGCCATTGGTGACTCACTATTGTGTGAGCACCGACCTTGTTCGAAGTACCGAGCCTAGGTCACGCCTTCACGGGTGTGTCTGTCTCACCGGCTGCGTCCGAGTAGGACCTTGTACGCTCACGGGTGATTCCGTTGCGAGCGAGGTCCGAAGTATCGGTTTCGCCTATCGGCTTCCTCCCTCTATTTCTTTGGCTGAGTAGGGATCCAGGAAGGGTTACAAGGACCTCAAAAAGCGCAAGTTACAGGTTTCACAGGAGGAGGACAAGTACGGGGACACTTTCCTGGCAGTACTCTCGCTCCTATAGGCGTAGCGCTCTAAGGACTCGTGAAAAGATAAATACCTGAAAACAAGCTAAAACTGACAAGATAAAAGCCGATCCTTCACGGCTTCACGAGTTGAGTTGGTGAACTTACCCTTGCTTTGTGTTTGATTATTAGATTTATTAAGGTCAAGATCAAAAACACCGCACAATCGTGCACAATTTTGTTGCATTTCATTTTCTTCTTACCTTGCATTTTCCCTACTCCTCTCGAATAATCAAGATGATGGGACGGAGATCTCTTAGGCCGACCTTGTCGGCACCGCTATCTAGCACTCCTCCTTACTCATCTAGGAATGCCTCGGAGAGTCCGCTCTCCGAGCCCGAGTTTACATCCACCCTGTTCCCCCTCGACCACCCTTCCCATTCTCCTTCCCTCAGTCCGATTGTGTCAGAATTCAGTGCATCACAGAGTTCAGCTCATTCAACAGCACCTGAAATGGCCTCTTTTGCATTTTCAGAGAATCCAGTAATGGCAGACAGAGGCGAGCACCCAGATGACCACGACCATCCTCCGTTCATTATTGACCAAGTGGCCATCAACAATTCCTTGCTAGCATCCCTGGAGACGATGCAGAGACAGATCTGGGACCAGGGTACATTCATGGGTGACCTCATGAGAGAGATCGCACAGCTGAGAGAGAACCGACCTGGAGGAGGCGGTGGCGGTGGAGAAGGAGGAGGACCTGATGCAGGAGGAGGCGATCCAGACGGTGAGCGACCGCCACAGACCATCATGAGGGAACTGCACAACCCAGCTTCGTCCCTCACTCACCGGTGGATCGGACTTCCGCCAATCCACGGAGACTTCGAGCTTCGGCACCACACGATTCAGCTTCTTCCCAAGTTCCATGGGCTGCCGACCGAAGAGCCGCACCTCCATCTCCAAGAGTTCGAAATGATATGCAGCACTATCCACGATCGGTTGTTGACCGAGGACACTATCAGGATGATCGCCTTCCCGTTCTCATTGGTTGATCAAGCCGCATATTGGCTCAAGCATCTAGGGCGATTCGTCGATACTTGGGCAGATCTCCGGTCCGTATATTTGAAGAAATACTATCCCCTCGGCCGGACCAACGCAGCTCGAGCCATGATCAGCAACTTCGTCATGATCCCAAATGAACAGTTCCATGAAGCATGGGATCGATTCAGAGAGCTCATAGACCGGTGTCCACATCACGATATCTCCAAGCCCCACCTGGTGCAGAGTTTCTTCTGTGGGCTGACACCGGAGCTGCAGGGGCTTGTGAACGCCTCTTGCGGTGGATCATATTTCTCCAAGGGAGAAGACGACGTCTGGGCCATCTACGAAGGTATGGCAGAGAACTCCACAGTGATGACCCAGGCCAGAGTCTACAATCAGCAGAAGCCCCCGCAAGGAGCGGGATCATTTCAGAGGATCGCCCGCATCGATGCCGGTCCCAGCACAACGTCGGTAGCTGCAGCACAAGCCGAGTCAGCAGCAGCCGACATGGGCATTATCAATGAAAAGCTGGACCGCATGGAGATCCTTGAAAAGAAACAGAACCAAGGTCTAGCCCAGATGGACCTTCTCACCAAAACAATGAGTGACCTGAAGACTCAAATTCTCTGTATTCAGGAGGCACAAGCCCATTCCCAACAGCCTCCCAGGTCACAGGGTGCTTCCAGCAGCAACAATCTCAACCAGGCCTCCACCTCATACCGACAGGTGAACCATATCCAGGCGGAGCCGGTTCCATTGTTGCAGTACCAACCTGAGCAACCGCCATCTCAGGAGACGCAGATGGTGGTGTATCAGCCGGAGCAGCCACTGGCAGTTCTTCCTCCACCTTCCTTCGAGCAGGAACCGTTGATGGAAGTCAACGGGATTTGGTATGACCGATATCCTCAGCCCGCAATTCGTAGGGATCATCCCGGATTCCGTTGGGGTAATGGTGGTTCCTCATCCCAACAGCATCCCCATGCTCAAGGACAGCAGAGCAGCCAGCCACATCAGTACAACCAGCAACCCCAGTTTGCCCAGCCACAACAATACCAGAGTGGTTCTCGTCCCGCCTATCAGGGACAACAGTGTAGGCAGCGTCAGCCGCCTCAGCATTCTTATCACCAGCCTTCCCCCCAGTTTCAGCAACAACACCAGCAGCAGCAGCCCCATTTCCAGCAGGGGCAGACGTCCGGTTCTCAGGGTCCAGCCTTCGAGAACCCTGCTCTTGAGGATCTTGCCCGCTTGCTATCTGAACAGCGAGCATCTTTCAGGCAAGAAATGGATGAGTTCCGGCAGGAGATGCGGGATTTCAGGCAAGGCCGCCATACCCGCTCAGATCGAACCTAATCCTAATAATTTAAAAAGAAAATCTGAGCAGGTAGAGTTCACAGAGGATACCTCTCCTAGTGATTATCTGAGTGACATGTCTTATTCCTATTATGATGCTGATTTTGTTACTACTAGGAGCGGTAGGATGCCAGCCGGCGGCGCCTCTTCTGAGAGACAGCCAGATGCAGAATCAGGAGCGCCAGAGGAGCAGAGGAGCGGTGCTGATGCCGCTACAGATGATGTTGAAGACGGTGGTGCTGATGCCACCAATGATGGAGCCCAGGACAACGGTGCTGATGCCGTTGTGATACCAGATGCAGACGGTGGTGCTGATGCCACCATTTTGGATGCTGAACCAGAGCGCGGTGCTGATGCCGCGAAGACAGGTGCTAGTGGTGGTACTGAGGCCACCACATCCACTTTTGTTGAGCCATCTGTGATGTTGCCACATTTTGTATCTAGAGACTGTGGGAACAAAAAAAAAACAAAAATATGAATAAAGGAAAGGTTTCTGTTCAAATTACAAATCCATATGTGGTGAATGATGATTATCGTATGGACTCTCCGTCTTCACAGGCACAGGGACCGATTCCTAGTCCTCCATCTGAGGAGGCCCCTACAATCCCCTTCCCTGAGGCACTCCGCCGAGCGAAGGGGAATAAAAAAGAAAATCCAAAAAAGAGCCAACAGGTAGAGTTCGGCAACGAGATGATTGACAGATTTCATATTCAGCTGACTCTACGAGAAGCATTTGAGCATATCCCCTTCTTCAAGAAGAATTTGAAAGAAACGACTACTGTCCGAAGGAAGAAGAGGCACAGAGATCAAATCCATATGCTCACTCATAACACTTGCTGCGCCATTCAGAACACATTGCCAGCCAAGCGACCAGACGCAGGAGCTCCCTATGTCAGATGCGAGATTCAGGAGCAACAGTTTGATCGTACTCTATTAGACAGCGGCTCTTCAATCAACCTTCTTCCGGCAGCCTTACTCAAGCAATTCGAGTTTGGCCCTCTTCTTCGAAGCAGAACCGTCCTTCAGTTTGCTGATAGGTCGATTAAGAGGCCGAAGGGGTTATTGAAAGACGTGGTCCTTACCATTCAGGGCCTGAAATTCCCCGTGGACTTCGTTGTGTTGGACATGGAGATCCCTGAGTCGGTAACTGATGCCCCCATCATTCTCGGACGTCCATTCTTGGCCACAGCCAAGGCGGTGACCGACCACGATAGCGGGAAGGTATGTTTTCGCGTAGAGGGCGAAACCATACAAATAGAGACGATCGAAGAGATCAGAGTCAGAGAGGCAGAATGCTCAGAACAGTCCAGCGAAGCCGAGCAGATGACAAAGGAGGAGCTAGACATCCACCAGGTTTGTGATTTTGAGATGACTGATGATGAATCCAATTGGAAAGACCCCGTAGCACCGACCCTCGCCTTGCCTACAGATTCACTGTATCTCAAGCTCATGGCAGTCGAGAGCCGGGAGAGCACATCCCTGGATGAAGATATTTCTGAGGCTGACAGTGTTGTGATGAGTGGTGCTGAGGAATTTCAATCTTGCTCATCATCTTCTGATCCCTCGGATTCAGACATTGATTGGGATGACTTTGATGACTATTTACCTTGTCTGATTCCTACTGAGCCAACAACCATGACAGAGTGCGAGCCGGTGCAGTTTATCGTTGATTCAGAGGGCCGCCCTTCGTCAGAGATTCATGCAGAGCGAGAGTTCTCCCATGCAGACCTGGTAGCATTTACACAGACATATCAGAAACCAGATCTGCCACCTCCCAGTTGTCCAGAACGAAAACCTCTGCCGCAGTCAATGAAGTACAAATTCCTTGCTGGAGAGCCAGAAATGCACCCAGTCATTATCTCAGCAGATTTGACTGGAGAACAAGAATCTCGTCTGATGGAGGTTCTTGAAAGAAACCGCAAGGCAATCGGTTGGAGTATAGCTGATCTCCAAGGGTTGAACCCTAATCTTTGCTCCCACCATATCTATCTTGAAGATAACGCTAAGCCGTCGCGTGAGTTCCAACGACGGCTGAACCCGAATCTTCGAGATGTAGTCATGAAAGAAATTTCCAAGTGGTGGAGCGCCGATTTCATCTATCCCATCTCCGACTCCAAATGGGTAAGTCTGTTACATGTGGTACCCAAGAAGACGGGTATCACTACAGTTGTCAATGAGTCTGGAGAGGAGATCGCTACCAGAGTACCAACTTCTTGGAGGGTCTGTGTGGACTACAGACGATTGAATGAGGCCACCAAGAAGGATCACTTCCCGCTTCCCTTCATTGATCAGATTATCGAGCGGTTAGCCGGGAAGAGTCACTACTGCTTTCTTGATGGGTACTCTGGATATAATCAAGTGGCCATTGCGCCCGAAGACCAGGAGAAAACGACATTCACCTGTCCGTTTGGGACGTATGCTTTCAGACGGATGCCCTTTGGTCTATGTAACGCTCCGGCGACATTCCAAAGGTGCATGTTGTCCATCTTCTCGGACATGGTGGGTGACTGTTTAGAGGTCTTCATGGATGACTTCTCAGTCTATGGCGACGGGTTCGATGCTTGTCTTGACTGCCTAGACCGTATGCTGAAGCGCTGCATTGAGGTTAATCTAGTTTTATCCTGGGAGAAGAGTCATTTCATGATGACTCAAGGGACGGTCCTTGGTCATATCGTCTCCAACAGGGGCATGGAGGTCGATCCGGCTAAGGTGGATATCATCAGAAAACTCAATCCGCCGTCCAATTTACGTCAGTTACGGTTTTTTCTGGGGCATGTCGGTTTCTACCGACGGTTCATTCAGGACTTCAGTCGAATTGCCCGACCGCTTACTGACTTGCTCACCAAAGACACCGAGTTTATTGTTAATGATAAGTGTCTTGAATCATTTGAGACTCTCAAGAATATGGTTGTCTCAGCTCCTGTCCTTCAGCCTCCCGATTGGTCTCTCCCATTCGAGATCATGACGGATGCTTCAGATTTTGCCGTTGGGGCTGTGCTTGGACAGAGGAGGGATGGTTTACCGTTCGCCATTCACTACGCCAGCCGGACTTTGGATGCCGCGCAGCGGAATTACACTGTAACTGAGAAAGAGATGCTGGCCGTAGTCTTCGCTCTTGATAAGTATCGATCATATATTCTCGGATCTAGAGTGACCATTTATACTGATCATACCGCCATCCGGTACTTAATGGCTAAGAAGGATGCCAAAGCACGTCTCACCAGATGGATCCTTCTACTCCAGGAATTTGATATTGAAATTAAGGACAAGCCTGTAGTCAAGAATGTGGTGGCGGATCATCTCTCCAGATTGGAGAATCTTGAGGAATCTGAGCCCAGCGCACCTATCACTGAGACATTTCCGGATGAGGCGATCTTGGTTGTCACCTCACTCCCGTGGTATGCTGACGTTGTAAACTATCGTGTTGCCAAGACAGTCCCTCAGGGTTGGCCCAGGCAGAAACTTGAGACCTTCCTAGCTAAGGCCAAGTTTTACCATTGGGAGGATCCCGTCCTTTATCATGAAGGAGGGGATAGTATCTGGAGGAGGTGCATTCCTCAAGAAGAGTAGCATAGCGTCCTCACATACTGCCACAAGCTTGAGGCAGGAGGACATCATTCTGGAAAAAGGACAGCACAGAAGGTGCTTCAATCCGGCCTATGGTGGCCTACTCTCTTCAAGGATTCTGATGAGTTCGTGAAGAGATGTACTGACTGTCAGAAAATGGGAACCTGCGGACAGAGAGACATGATGCCCATGCAACCCATTCACTTCTGTGAGGTTTTTGATGCATGGGGGATTGATTTCAGGGGCCCATTTCCTAAGAGTCAGGGATTCGAGCATATTTTGCTCGCTGTAGATTATGTCAGCCGATGGGTTGAGGCTATCCCCGCCCGAGCCGCAGATGCTAAAACCGTTTGCAAATTTTTGAGGAAAAATATCATTTCACGGTTCGGTGTACCTAGAGTCTTGATTTCAGACGGGGGGTCTCACTTCATCAATGACAAAGTCAGGGCCCTTGCAGACGAGTTCGGCATTGACCATCGGGTTGCCACTCCTTATCACCCTCAGACTAATGGTCTTGCCGAAGTATCGAACAGGGAGATAAAGACTATCTTGCAGAAAGTCGTCCGCCCAGACCGAAAGGATTGGTCACAGCTTTTGGACTCGGTCTTGTGGGCTTATCGGACTTCTTTCAAGAATCCATTGGGAACATCTCCCTTTCGTCTCGTCTATGGCAAACCGTGCCATTTGCCAGTGGAAATCAAGCACAAATCTTTTTGGGCAGTTACAGAATTGCTTCTAGATCCCGAGAGTATAGGAGACCAGAGAAGAGCAGAATTGGCAGCCCTGGAAGAATTGAGAGATACAGCCTTTTCCAACAGCCTACAGTACAAGGAAAAAGTGAAGACATGGCATGATTCGCATATCAGCCATAAACAGTTTGAGCCAGATCAGAGAGTATGGTTGTTTGATTCCAGGCTGAAATTATTCCCAGGAAAGTTGCAGAGCAAGTGGAAAGGACCGTATGTGGTCAGGAAGGTACATGACAATGGCAGCATCGACATATCCGAACCGTCATCTTCTTCTACCTTCCGCGTCAATGGTCAACGCTTGAAGCTATATCTTGATCATGATCTGCCGACCATTGACGTTGCCCCCATACTTCTGGTATGAGATGTGTCCTTTGACTTCCATCATCTGCATCTCATACATGGTGATCAATTCCATCTTTCGCTGTACAGATCCATCTGTTTATATCACTTCGTTGTCTGTCGATTTATTTTCTTGTTTTCTTCTTTTCCTTTTCTATTCTCTTTATCTATCAAAAAGGTGCCGCCCTTGCAGACAGTTTTCCATACTTAGGACGTACTTTGTCCTAAGTATAGGGGGGTTGGCACCCCGAGTTGTTCTATCCTTTTCGATCCTCTCCATTGTCTCCTCTTCTTGTCTATACTTAGGGATATCTTACCCTAAGTATAGGGGGAGACAATCTGAGTACGATCTGTTCATTCCCACCCTTGACCCTCCCTGCGTGGTTCAGTCTGCTATACTTAGGATTATTTGATCCTAAGTATAGGGGGGACGGTCAACTTCTCATTCATTGATTCATTCATCCATTCCTTTATTTATTTATTCTTTAGACTTATCTATACTTAGTACGAGTTATGTCTTCTCTTTTCTCTCCGATCTATGAGGACATAGCTCAAGCTAAGTATAGGGGGGTCGTATATACTACGTATATACTTTAGCCATAACTCGTACTCTCGTATTTTCCTAATAATATGACTAACAATTCTTTAAAGTTCATTAAAAATCCTTAATAAAAAGATGTGGTTATTCTTCAAATTCTTTTTTGTATTCACTGATTAATAAATCAGGTGAAAATGTTTTTTTGCAAAATGTTTGAAAAATAGTTTGAAAAACTTTGTGAATATCTATTGAAAACTATTTTGAAAATATTTTGTTTCATGTTTTCAACCTGTGTGAAAAATGTGTGTTTTGTAAAACTTCTTTTCTTTGTGTGAAATAAAAATGTTTGAAAAATGATTTGCAAAATGGTTTGAAAAATGGTTGCAAAAATGATTTGAAAAACCTATATATACTGTTTTGAAAGCCTTTGCAAAATGTTTTCAAATGTGTGTAAAATGTTTGTAAAAATTATTTTGGACTATAGTTTTCAAAAATTGCGTGTAAATTGTTTTCAAATAAGTTTGAGGAATATTCACATCACACCAAAATCCACTATATATATATATGTATAAAATTGACCACTTACCCTGTAAATTCTTAAAATCCACTTCTTGTATATATAAGAAGCACTCCCGTGTACATATTTTAACCTATTTTTCAGCCAAAATCTTTTTGTTTTCAAAAAAATCCAAAAAACATTTGCAAAATTAAAATCCAAAAACATTTGAAAATTCTTTTTGAAAAATACAAAAAAATTGCATCTGCACGTGCATGCATCATCTTTTCAAAAATCCATAAAAAGTTCAAAAATTCTTGAAAATTGCATCACAAAAATATTTTCTGCATTGCATTGCATAGCATTCGCATTTTTCGGATTGAGTTTGATAGTTGAACGAGTCTAAGTAAAATCCGAAGATTGGAGCTTGATTGGACCTTCAAATCTACCTAAATAACAGGAACCTTATAGGAACTTGGTTTGAGGTACTTCAGGTCTAGTTGACTTAATTCTTTGAGGATCACGGGACTTGGTTCAATGGATTCTTGACTGCCTAAGTAGAGTATTTCGGAGCACACGCACGACTCTTGTTGATAATGACCTAACTTGGACACCTGCACCTTTCACATGGCTCAACTCAGTTGGAGTGGTGAGGGGATTGGATTTGCCGGTATGAGACGCACACAAGTGGAAACATTTGTCCTCCTCTAGGGAGGGAAGTGCACCCCAACCCGTCCAGTGATTAGGAAGTCTAAAGACAGGAGGCTGTGGGTTGCGATAAAGCTTCAAAAGAGGGAGAGTCTACTGGCTCAAGAGGAAAAACTCCTTATGTAAATGCTGCTGTATATAGTATTCAAAAAAAAATGTGTGTTCAGGCATGTACAAAAATAAAAAGCCTGCAAGTACAAAGTCAATAAGCAAGCTTGAGTTCCAAAGTCATATCATGTGAGCCTGCAGCAGGATGACTTGACTACACTGGTCTTGCATCCAAGGATAGGTAGCTACACTGGCTACCGTCCATTCTTCTCTTCACCCCCTCCTCTTGAGCTGGTTGCCACTTGAACTTAGAAGGGAATACCCCGCTCCTCGAGGATGGAGTTGCTGGATTGGGGAATCACTGGGTTGTCGTACTGGAGAAGTCAATTTCTTTGTCATTCTAGTTGGGGAGAGCCACCATCACTTACACTGTACGAGTCAGATTCATAGTCGTAAGAGTTTGCGTATGAGTTGAAGTATTTCTGACCTGGCTATTGAGGGGACTTGGACAGAGTTTTGGGATTCTCAAGGACTGTTGGATTTCAAACACGGTTCTCACTAAGGTTCCGCCCGCACTAAAATTCCAAAGGTCCGACTTAAGCTCCAAACTTTGATTTTGTGAAGACAAGTTTGACAATCAGATAAAATCCAAGTTCTTCTTTTTCTTTTCTTTGTTTTTCTTTTTTTGCACTTATTGCATAAGTGTTTGCTAGGGACTAGCAAAGGTAAAGTATAGGGGGATGATGAATCCACATTTCATCATCTTTATTCTATCATTTTGGCACCAAAAACCCTAGCAAATACCTGTAAATACCCTTAAATAGAGCATCTTAGCATTCATGCATGTGCATCTAAACAGTGTATAAATTACTGTAATTAAGGCCAAAATTATAGAATAAATAAAGAAAAGAAAAAGAATAAAATATTGTAAATATTTTATGACCCAAAACCCCCGAGACCTAGGCATCTTGATGAATAGGTCGACAAGGAATAAAGTAGGGGGAGATAAGGTCAGAAATACAATATAATACCTATACTTCCTGTTCATTCTTTATTCATTTTGGGACCTACTTTTGGTTCCACTTTTTGTACATCAAATAAAGAAACTTTGTACATGAAAGTTGTAGATAATTTTATAAAGAAAAATACCAAATTGATTTCACAGAAAAATCATGTACAGACAAAAAGTTATGATCTGAATAAGAATCCAAAATCCCAACTTCCCAGACCCGTATCTCACAAACGACAACTCCAAATGCATCAAACTCACCTTTAATTGTATATAGAATAAAATAATCTATCCAATGGTGGTGGTTTTGCATTTGGCGGAGCTACGGTTTGAAAGTTGAGTTTTGGACCCTCATTGTATACTTGTACATATTAAAATATTCAATTTATTATTTATTTATTATTTTTATAATTTTATATTTTTATAATGTTGTAAATATTACTTGTAATAATTATGTGTATTTAAATCAGAAGAAAAACATAAATAAAATACAAATAAAAATATTTGTATATAGTCAACACATTGGTACATTACCTATATATATACCTATACAAAACATACTTGTATTTTATTAAATATACAAAACATATCAGAAAAATAAAATAAAAATATATTTGTCTACATAAAAGTATTTTATAATTTTATAAAATCATAAATAAAAATAATAAAATAAAATACACAAAATAAAAATAAAATACTAAAATACATAGGTATTATACCTATATAGGGTTAAAAAGGTGACTTGTAAAAATATAACTCCTAAAAATAATTAAAAATCAAAATAAAATACTACATAAAATTCTAAGCATTTTTTATTTTATAACTTTTAATTAATTCGGCCATTTATTATTTTTAATTTAATTAATAAAGTGTTTTTCCAGGGTTTTTCCTGGTTGGTCCACGTGGACCAACCAGGAGGCCAGGACTGTTGACCTAGGTCAACAGTCTGACCTACCCCCTGTAGCCCGTGTCAGGCTCGGTTTTTGAGCCATCTTTGTGGCTTTTTCCCAGCCGATTCTTTCATGATTTCGTGTTGCATCCTTCTGCAACATTGTTCACCCACCATCTATCTCACTCGCCCAAGCTTAATCTTGGTCTTTGGACCCAAGATTTGCAAGATATTCATTGATCTTTGAGCCCCTGCGACTCAGGGTCAAACCACTTAAAACCGACCCCCCTCTTTCCTTTTGATTTTCGAGTCCCCTTGGTCCACCCTTCAGCGCCACCATCGTGCTCCTGAGCTCCGTGGAGGTGACAGCTCCACCGCCAGCCCTTCAGCCAAGGCGCGCGAAGTCGAGGGAGCCTCCACCACCTCCCGCGAAGTCGCCGGTCGAGGTACCTATTTTCCCTCTGGCTCCGGCCATCGAGGGCTCGCCCCGCTCATTTCTTCCTTGCATTTAGTTCCTGTTAGCTTAAGCTTCAAAAACCCCAAAAATTTTCTAAGTTCCATCGCGTATTTTGCCACTCCAAGCATCATCGCCGGAGCGCACCTCCGGCCACCGTCGACCACTCCCCCTCGCGCATCGATTAGGTCCACCCAAGGTCCAGGCACTTTGCCCTGGACCTTCTAACGCTTTTTGCAGGGTCAAAGCACATTGACTCGCGCCTGGGCGCGTTTTTGAGGTTCGCCGGAGATCAGACGAGCTCCCCAGCTCCGCCGACCACCTGCGAGCGGCACGGCCAACGCCGTGCGATTTTGAAGCCCCCAGGAGATAGAGGACGACCCCAGGAAGCTCCAGCTCGCTTTTGAAGCCAAACCGCTCGCCGGAGACGGAGCTTGACCTCGGCGAACTTCGGCTCGCCGGAGTTCGTCACTGTTCTTGCTCCGGGTTCCGCCACCGTTGGATCGAGGAGGAGCTCCAGACAGATCGTGGACCGTCCGATCTTGAAGACCCAGCCACCGTCGATCTCAGCCGAGATCTGATCCTAGACGTCCACGAGCGAAGCGACATCGGCCGTCCATCAAGCGCCACGTGTATAAGTGGCTTGCCATCAGCCGTCGGATCACGCGCATAGGGTATTTTGCATATGACCCCTTGCGCTTTCTGTATTTATTTATTAGCATTTAAACTTGAGCCCGTAGTGTAAAAATTTTGTAATATTTGCAGAGAGACCCGTGAACTTTGCTTATTTGCACTTAGGTCCTTCGCCACGTCACCTCACGTGACCTGTACACGTGAGGGGGTGGGCATTTTGCAAGGATACCCTCGGTCTTTTGTGTATTTCGTTTGAGTCCTGAAACTTTCGTATTAAGTGTAAACTTTTTGGTGATTTTGCAAGTAGGCCCCCAGGGTTTTGATATATTGCATTTTAGTCCTCGCCAGGCGCGTGCAAGTCACGCGCCCTGGTGGGAAAATTTCTAAGAGGCCCAGGCGGCTTTTGTAATTGCTTTTTGGTATTAAAAATTGAATATTCAGTGTAAAGTTTTGTGGAAAATTGCATGTATGCCCCTGGATGTTTTAGATATTGCAAATATACCCCTGCCAGGACTGTTTAATGTTTGGATGCTTGTTGTATTTATTTGAATGATCATTTCAAGTCCAAAAATTCCACAAAATTAGGGTTAGGCTCCTGTTACCTTGAACTTTCACGCCATCTATTTAGTTTTTGATTTCATCTTATTTTTATATTTAATAAAAATCAAAAACATCCTTTTTGTGCACTGTCTAATTTAGAAAATTCCAAAAAAATATTAAAACACCTCCAAAAATTCCAAAAAATTCATCTAGTGTCTATTTTATCCTATTTTAGTGTCAATCCAAAAATCATTAAAAATCTCAAAAGAAAAACACTAAAAATTTAAAAACACTCAAAAACTTCAAAAAAATATATAAAATAGTAGAAAAACCCAAAAATTATAAACTCAGGTTCTGTTTATCCCTTATTTTGTCCTTTTTATTATAAAAATTGTGTGAAATATTTTGAGTACTGGTTGCTATTTTTGAATTACATTTTATTCCCAGCCAGCCTTATTTCCACTGTTTTCTCTTATTTCAGTATTTAAGAATATCAAAAACACCTTGAAAAACCCCCAAAAATCACAAAAATAGTAGAAAATTATAAAAATACCAAAAACATTTTATTTCTGAATTTTTGAGTATTTTTGCACATTTTTATAAATATTTTAGCTTGTCTTTTGTCATATTGTCTTTATTCTCCAATATTGAAAAAGAAATAAAAAATATATATATAATATAAAATATAAAAATCAGAAAATTAAAAATCAAAATACAAAATTAAAAAAAAATTAAAAATTAAAAACCCACAAAAATTCATTTGCTTGTTTGCTTAGTGTAGACACTCCACACATCACACACACACTTTAGCATTTTTGCTTGAACTACCCTGCTTGTTCCCTGTGTTCGAACTCTCTACATACTTGCACCTATACATCTTTTATGTAGAGTTAAAAATAAATTTTAACTCCGCATTAGTTCTAATTCATTGATCTTAGTGTGGGTTAATTGTTGATTAAATGCGGATTTTGATTGATCGACACTTCGACTGAGTTCACGCTTTGTGTTGAACTTAAGACCATCGATTTCCTCGTTTATCAGTGATCCAGGATTCCCAATAGGGTTTTTGTGTGCTCTAGAAGAGTTGGACAGTTTAGATCTGGCAGATTCTACTTAGATTTCTCAGATCATATAAGAAAGTATGATAGCAAATCAGGTGATAAAATTCACATCGAAGGATGTATCATTCTTCGTGGAACCCTTCAACGGGAATAATGATTTCATTTTATGGAAACGATGGATGAAGACTATACTCACGCGACAAGGACATACAAAAGCTCTCCTTGATAAAGAAACATAGCCTGAAAAAATGAAAGAAGAAGAGTGGAAGGAGGTGAGGGATTTCGTGAATATTATAATACAGTTGTTCTTGGCTGACAACATTATTCGCAAAGTCATCGGCCTCAAAATCCATTGGAGTTCTGGGTGAAGATTGAGGGACGATACAAGCCAAAATCTGTGAAAAATCAGTTATTGATTAAGAAGAAGCTCTATGATCTAAAGATGACTAACGAGACAAAGTTCGAAGCACAATTACATGAATTCTACAAGTATCTAACGGATGTGCTCCCCTTGAGAAGATTGATGTGAAAGGAGAATCTTTCTTCAAGGAGGAGGATAAGAAAGTGATCTCGTTGAGTTCTCTTCCATCTTCCTACTATCATATTTTGCTGTTGGTGCTCTATGACAAGGAGAACATCACATTGGAGAGACCGTTGCTTCACCGCTTATGAATGAATCATAATAGAGGTCAACATATGAGGCAATGAATGATGAAGGTCATATGTTGGCAAATGAGGGTAGACGTTCAAGATCAAGGGAGACATGGTTCAAAGGTCGATCCAAGTCCTGAGGACCAACCAGCTACTTCTATTGTGATAAGGAGGGTCACAAAATAGCTGATTGTCTGAAATGTGAGAGGAAGAAAGGAAAGAAGGTCAGTAATTCTGAATCCACCTGAGAGGATTCCAACGGAGTCTGTGAAGGAGACTTGCTAGCATGCTCTAGGGAGATAAAGGTAGATTCATGACGGCTTCTAGACTCGCATGTCTAGATCATGTATGCTCATCCAGGGAGTAGTTCAGTACATATCAGGTATGCAATGATGGCACTGTCAAGATAAGAGTGGAGAGGTTCACCATATCAAGGGAAGCGGATCAATGAAACTTTGCATGCTTGATAGAGCAGTACAAATTCGGATAGGTATCAAACACGTTCTTACAACAAAGAAGAATCTTATTTCACTGGAAACTTTCGAGGCATGAGGATATTGAGTCACCATTGAAGGGAATTTTTAGTGCGAGTAAGGGAGCATGTGTGGTGATGCAAGTAACGATGATGCCGAACATGTTCTACATGCTCGAGGGAAGGCTCGTGACAGGTGATTTAACTCCAGTTGTTCCCAGGGCGAGAGTATGACAAGAGAGCAACATGCACTGTTGGAATTTCAGGATTTTGCATTGGTTCATTTGCCGCCGCTCTGAATAGGTGCTGACAATGATAACTATTATCGACAGTTTCTTAAAATCCACCGCTAACATTAGTCACTATATATTTTTTAAGTGGTCAATAGTTGTAGAACATCCCCAACCGTTGTAAAATAATTTTGGATGTAAAAAAAATAAGCGGCAACCATTTTTACCGCCACAACTAAGTTGCCAAGTTTTCTAGAATAGAAATTTTACTTTCTCTCTTACATGTATCGTCCCTCCTCTCCTCTTCCCCTACCTCCAGCTTCAAGCCTCCCCTTCTTCCACCTCTCGTCATTGCCCCACCCCTCCTCCTCATCTCCGTCCTCCTCCTGCCATCACCCCCCGCCTCCTCCTCCTCCTCTCTAGTCTCCTTCTCCAACCACCACCCCTCCTACTCCTCCTCTCCATTATCGTCCTATAGCCACCGCCCCTCCTCCTCTTCCTCATCTATGTTCTCTACCTCTATCCACCACCCCTATGCCTCATTCTCCTCCCCAACTGCCACCCCCTCCTCCTCTCCACTCGCTACCCCTCCTCCTCCTCTTTCTCATCTATGTTCTCCTCCTCCAGTTGTCGCCCCTACGCCTCATTCTCCTCTCAAGTCATCGCCCCTCCTCCTCTCCAGACATCTTCCTTCCTCCTCTTCCTCATCTCAGTTTTCTCCTCTAGCTGCCGCCCCTCCTCCTTCTCTTCATTATATCCATTCTCCTGCTCCATCTGTCACCCTTCCTCATCCTCTTCCCTCATATCCATTCTCCTCCTCCAGCTACTGCGACTACTGAAGGATATTGAGAATCCTCAAGCGCATCACGGAAGCGTGACGATCGCATCGAATACGATCGGGGCGACTAGTCGTACTAGTCGTAAGGTGCAGCGGAATTTTAAAATTTTAAATCAAACGATGAAACCACGTGATCACGAGAACACTTCTCGGATCGTTTCATCAAACCACAAAGTATAAGGAATACCTTTGAAGCGTGGTTGTGATCACGAGATCCCAAACAAGAGATCCTCCTGTCTCAAGTCCGATCCACGAAGAACGCACTTGCGGGCACGATGATGAGTCGCGTCCCTCCCGCAATCCTCGATGAAGATCCAAGCAGTAGATCCCCTGATTTCGTCAAGCAAAATCCGTCATCTTCCTCTACAACAAGTAGCCACGAAGAAGAAGGAGATCCTCGAGTCGTCAAAGGCGAAGGCGAAAACTTCTCTCCTTCTCAACAATGGTGGTCGGCCACCCTTTGGAGAGAGAGAGAGAGCACGAGAATGAGAGGAAGAGAGAGAGAAGTAGAGTAGGCGTCTACTTGGTGTGCCCCTCAAGGGCTAAGGCTACCCTCTTTATATATTAGTTTGGGATCCAATGGATCTCAATCCATGGCTCTCATGGATCCAACGGTCATTGTAATCCAAGAGCAATCCAACGGCTATGATAGTTGTTGGTTAAAAACCAACAACATTAATTTATAGTAAATTAAATATTTGTTGAATTATTATCAACAAAAATTTAATTAATATAAATTAATTAATAAAGAGATAATAAGTCAACAAATAAGAGGAGACAACCACCCCTCCTAAAATCAAGGAGGCGTCACCTATGACTAAGTCATAAGTGACGCCACCTATGAATATAGGTGGTTTTGTCTCCTTTTATTTATATTATTATTTCTTAATTATTTGCAATAATTGTTATTGCAATAATATCCACCAAATTAATTCCAAATTAATTTGTGAATATTTCAATCATGCCATTGAAAAATATGTGAATCATATTCACATCCCAAACTAATTTGTAAATTACATTTCCTATTAATTAACTAATGTGGATCCAATCCACATTAATAATTAACAAATGTTATTTACAATATTTCTCTCTCTTGATATATTATAAATCTCATTTATAATATACGCAGATATTCTGGATATTACTATCCACGATCTGCTTATCCTTGATAATTAAATCCCATTTAATTATCTTGGACAATCATTCTCTTAACATGAATCTTATTCATATTGTTCTTGATAATTAAATCTCATTTAATCATCAATACCTTCTTTCTTGGATACTAAATTCATCACAAGAATTATTCTTGAACTCCTTCAAGAATAATGTGCCTTCTCTGCAGATACTTGGAGATAAGGACAGGGCGATTGTATTGTTCCATGTATAGTGTCTTAGATGTTGAGATCTCATCTCAAATCCAGATCTAACGGACCTCTCATAGATGCTTGATTAAATCAAGACCGTATACTTAATCTTCTCATTGCATCTGAATCACATTCAGATCAATGTCCAACATTTGGACTAAGATCAAGTTACTTCTCTACTGAGAGGAGTCACTAAAATCCAGACCTGTTTCATCACTCCCTCGGACTGGAAGCGCCATGGTTATACAATCGTTTATGATCACATCACCCTCAGGTATTCCCAATACCTGCACATCCTGCATACTGGAAGACCAATGATCAACCTGAAGATGAAGATCTATTTTATACTGTCTTCTTCAGGGTTTGATCACCAAGTTTCTCAATCTTGGTCATTGGGATTTGGTATCGATCATATGCTTTCCCAAAGCATATAACATACCTTCAAATTCTTGTCATGCTTCCAAAGCACGACGACCATGCATGGAATTTGATCGGTCCCAATACCTCACGAGTGAGCTCATGTCTTCCGGTTCACAAGTGAACCTGTATGATCCCTTTGAGAGATCGTATTACTCATATGCCCTTATATGCACACCAGCTCGCCGGTGTATAGACCTTGATTAGGTCATCAACCTAATGGTCTGCCAAATGTACATACTCAGACATATAGTAACACATCTGTCTCTAGTCAGAGGATGCGTGCCTGTGCTGTGACAGTATTCAACATAGGACTTAGGTTATCTCGATCTCGCTAAGTCAACCCATTGACTTAACTAATCTGACACCTCCGAATCACTATTCCCATGTAGAGGACCTGCATCGAGAGGTCGGTCAGATATCAGCCTATGCGAGAAAAGGATTGCCATCTCCTACTCAGGTTGGAGATCATCTCTTAATAATCATTTGACGGTGTTTGATGAGTCCTCTATCTAACCCATTAGATATTCATCCAAACACCAGCCTCTATGATTCATTTAATGAATCAACAGCTATATGATTATTAAGACGGCCATGGTACATAACCCTAATCGTACAGAGGGACCTTATAGTGCATTCATTCACTTAATTTCAGAAAGGGAGTGAACAATCAATAACTTTTATTGATAAAACATAATTATTACAATAACACTTATTGTAAGAATGGTTCGCCTCGGGCTCACATGGCTAACAATCTCCCACTAGCCCTCAGAACCATTCAGGAACAACCCTTAAACCCATACTCATTACATGCTGGTCGAAAACCTTATGCGTCAGAGGTTTGGTAAGAGGATCAGCAACGTTGTCGGCAGAGGCCACCTTTGTGATGATGATATCACCACGCTTTTGAATCTCCCGAATGATGTGGTATTTCCTTTCCACGTGCTTGCTCTTTTGATGCCATCTGGGTTCCTTTGCCTGGGCAATGGCTCCCGTGTTATCACAGAGTAGCGGGATGGGAGTATCAGAGGAAACAACGCCAAGCTCCTGGACGAACTTGCGTAACCACACCGCCTCCTTTGCAGCATCCGATGCGGCAATGTATTCGGCTTCTGTTGTTGAATCCGCCGTAGTGTCCTGCTTCTTGCTTCTCCAGCTCACAGCACCACCGTTCAACAGGAATACAAACCCTGATGTCGACTTTCGATCATCAATATCTGACTGGAAGTCTGAATTTGTATATCCCAAGACTTGGAGATCACCATCTCCATAGACCAAGATGTAATCTTGTGTCCGTCTTAGATATTTAAATATGTTCTTTACTGCATTCCAGTGTTGCTCTCCATAGCAGGATTGGTAACGACTTACCACTCCCACTGCATGGCAGATGTCTGGCCTAGTGCACATCATGGCATACATTAGGCTTCCTACAGCTGATGCATAGGGGCATCCAGCCATGGCCTTCTTTTCCTCAACACTTTGAGGAGCCATCCCTTTAGACAGATGAATACCATATCTTAAGGGGATGAATCCTTTCTTGGAACTATCCATGCGGAATCGTTCAAGAATCTTCTTAATGTATCCATGTTGTGACAATCCCAACATCCTCTTTTCTCGGTTTCTGAACAACTTCAGGCCTAAGATGTAAGAGGCTTCTACAAGATCTTTCATCTCGAAGGTATGAGATAGCCAAATCTTCACACTAGTCATCATTCCTGTATCATTCCCAATGATAAGGATATCATCTACGTAAAGCACGATGAACACAATGACGCTCCCACTAAGCTTCTTGTACACACAAGGTTCATCAGGATTTTGCACAAAATCATAACTCTTTATGGTTTCGTCAAATCTGATGTTCCAGCTACGAGAAGCTTGTTTGAGCCCATAGATGGATTTCTTCAGCTTGCATACTTTACCGTCCTCAGCTATGAAGCCCTGGGGCTGCTCCATATAGATATCCTCCTCGAGGTATCCATTGAGGAAAGCTGTCTTGACGTCCATCTGCCAGATGTCGTAGTCAAGAGATGCAGCTATAGCTAGCAGTGTCCTGATGGACTTAAGCATAGCCACAGGAGATAATATCTCATCGTAGTCGATGCCTTCTCTCTGTGTGTAGCCCTTGGCTACGAGCCGTGCCTTGAAAGTCTCTACTTTCCCATCAGGTCCCCTCTTTCTCTTGAAGATCCATTTGCAACCAATGGGTTTCACCCCCTTAGGTGGATCCTCTAGGGTCCATACACCATTCTTATGCATGGAGTCAATCTCTGACTTCATTTCTAGCATCCATCTGTCCATGTCATGATCCGCAAGTGCTTCATCAAATGAAATAGGATCATTGTCAATCTCACTTGACACATGGAATCCATACCTTTCAGGTGGTGCAACCACCTCGAACTCCTTAGAAGGGGTATGGGTGTTACATCTTCATTTATCTCTTCAGTTTATGGTTCAGGAATTTCAGAATCCTCAGAGGATTCGATGAGTTCCTCTACTTCATTTTTATCTTGACCTTTAAGGAAATCATCCTCCAGAAATCTCACATCTCTAGAGACAAAAACCTTTTGGGTCTCAGGGTCATAAAGCTGATATCCAATACCATCTTTAACATACCCAATGAAATAGCACTCACAAGTGCGAGATTCTAGCTTACTTGCATCCACATTCTTTGCATGGACCAAACAACCCCAAACCCTCAAGTGTCTAACACTAGGTTTGGTTCCATACCATAGCTCATGAGGAGTCTTAGGCACATATTTACTAGGAATCTTGTTCAGGATATATATTGCAGTCTCTACTGCATATCCCCAGAAACTAAGAGGTAAACGTGCTTTGCTCATCATTGAACGGACCATGTCCATGATGGTCCTGTTGCGTCTTTCAGCAACACCATTAAGTTGGGGAGTTCCAGGGGGAGTGAGATTGGAGACAATTCCATTCTCTTTAAGGTATCCCTTGAATTCATCTGAAAGGTACTCGCAACCTCGGTCAGATCGAATCCGTTTAATCTTCCTATCGGTTTGGTTCTCAACCAAAGCCTTAAACTCTTTGAACTTTTCAAAGGTCTTAGATTTATGACGTAGTAGGAAGATAAACCCATATCGCGAATGGTCATCAATAAACGTCAAATAATATCGATATCCATTTCGAGTCGCGGTACTGAAGGGACCACATACATCAGTATGTATTAGGTCAAGAATACCTTCGCATCTCGTAACCTTGTTACGGAAGGGCATTCTGGTCATCTTACCTCGAATGCAATGTTCACAGGTAGGTAAAGATTGAACCTGTAGAAAATCTAAGGGTCCATCCTTTATCAATCTATTGATCCTATCAACAGATAAATGACCAAGCCTTTGATGCCAAATCATATTCGAATGATTTCCATTCTCCCTGGATCTTTTAGGGTTTTTATTAGTGGTAGTGACATTCATGACACATTCATCAATGCACAATTCATAGAGTCCACTATAAGTCAAAACACCATCCACAATAAATTTATCATATTTATTAATGACTAACTTATTACAGAATAGGAAGGAATATCCATGTCTAACAAGCTTAGATACGGATATCAAATTCCTCCTGACTTCAGGTATATAAAGACACTCTTTAAGTACTAAGACTCGACCACTAGATAATGATAGTCGGCATTGGAACTAAGGTTCCAATGGCGACTGCTGCAACACTTGCATTAGATCCCATCTGGATGACTATCTCCCCTTGCTCCAGATTCCTAGTTTCCTGAAATAAATGCAATGAATTGCATACATGAACAGAAGCACCAGAATCTACAACCCAACTTCCTTCTCGTCCAACGAGAAAGCTAGTTACAATGATGAAAGTATATTTCATACCTACTAGGGCTTTACCTTTGTCAGTAGACTTCAGGTATTCTGGGCAGTTACGCCGCCAGTGCCCCGGCTTCTTGCAGTGGTGACAGACAGCGGTCTTCTTCGATGTCATTAACGTGGAAGCACTGGAAGATGAACCAACTCGTTGATTCTTCTTCCTTCTCTTCTGGGCCGGACCCTTCCGAGAACCTTGCTTCCGACCGCGCTTTCCTTTCACTTGTGCAACCATTGCACTAACAGAGGGGCCGTCCTTCTTCATCACGTCTTCTGCAGACTTTAATGCAGCTAACAGCCCAACATTAGTGAAATCAACTTTGCTCATGTGATATGACACGACAAAGTTGTTAAAAGACTTAGAGAGTGACAGGAGAATGAAATCAGCTTGCATATCAGAATCCATGTAAGCCTCCCAGGGTTTCCAATTCGGAGAGGTACCCAAACACTTTGAGCACATGCTCTCTAACAGAGGTCCCTTCCTGCATCTTGCAGCGAATAAGCTCTTTCATCACATTGTAATGCTGTGTGCGGTTTACGTCACCGAACATTTCCTTCAGATTCAGCATGATATCTTGGCAGTGGTTCATTTTCACATGTTGCTTCTGAAGCACATTGGATAATGAGCCAAGGATATAACATCTTGCCAAGTTATGATCTTCATCATATTTCTCATTAAAAGATTTATCTTCCGCAGTCAGAGGGTCTGCTATCTTGTCTTTGCTCAGCACATAAGAGATGCGCTCCGCAGATAGGACAAGATCCAAATTTCGGATCCAATCCGAATAATTTGGTCCGGTCAACTGATTGACCTCCAGAAGCCTGCTCAGAGGGTTCATGGGCTTCATTTTCTGAAATTAAGAATGCACTATATTATAATATATAAATAATTATATATCCAATTTTAAAACATTTGATTAAGGCATTTTAAATCAAATTTATCTTGCTATGTCTACTATGAAAGATTATTCCCTAATCGTCTTTCAAAGTAAGAGATATACTTACCCTATATATCAAGCAAGATCTGGGATCTCCTCTCTATCTTTATCACATCCCAATAATATGAGAACCTGTGACTCGAATAAAGAGAAGCAGGAACACATTCCGCCTTGAAAGTCCAACTTGCATTTCCCAATTCGGTCTTTAACACCCGGGCCCACCACCCCTAAGATGATGTTGACCCGTTGCTAATTGAACCAACCGTCAACAGGCTTAAAACTCGCTATACGCAATCCAATACCACCCCAATAATATGAGGACTCGATATTGGGGTCACTACGTATACAGCCTTACTCTTTCGAGAAGCAAAGAACCCGATCCAAATAATTGTATATATGATCTGTCACTTCGAACAGGCGTCTCCTATATACAACTTTTGGCGAAGAAATTTTTTGCCTTGACGGGAGACCATGGATGTCACTTATGTGATCCTCCACCTCTTATTCAAATTGAAATAATTAATTATCGTGAATCATATTCACATAATTAATTCTTCCAAGGGAAATACACATCTATTCATAATAGAGTGTTTCATAGGATATAATTAATTTAATCACATTAAATCAATCATTAATCCTATTATCAATCAACAAACTTTGAATTCTTTACTTGAATAGTAGGTATAATCTCAAAGTACGTATTATTTCGAATTTTAATAATTAGAAATACATTTTGATTTCTCCGGCATTATCCAATCCCTACCCACTGTCATGGCCAGTACCGACGAGAGTGGGACGGACCACATACTTTGCAACCCGCTACCCCAGCGATCTCCGACTAGACACCATATCCACCTCAGGAAAGGATAATGCCAGATAGATCATCAAGTACTTTGAGATGCTCATCGGTCTTTCAACCGAAATTATACCATATAATATACATCAAAACATTTTTGATTATATTATAAGGAGATTTGCTAAACAAATCCCCAATCCTATTCAAGCAAGAGTTTTTGCATGTAAAAGTTGTCCTACAACTATTGTAGGATGACCTAGGGTTTTTCATGAAAACAATGTTTGTTGATGATTTCAAATTAACCAATGATCAAGATCAACTATCTTATCATTATGGTTTAGTGGGATGCCATTCAAGGAATTGATTATCAACTTTAAATATTCCACAAATATTTATCAATAACCAATTTCAGAAAATTAACAATTAATTTTCATCAACATTTATTTGAATGACTATCACAAGGTTCATGATCAAAAAACGTCAATTTCCAGCAGTGACCCCTTATCACTAAAATTAACTTATCTTGATCAATTTAAATCCAAAATTCGCAAAATTAGTGCCCTAAGATTGCCAACTTGATTTATTACAGAACCTATGTGATATTTCACGCATTTCGAGGCGTAATAAAACCGTAATTAACAAATTAATCACGTTCTGTTCTGCAGTTCCCGCAATTGTGAATACATGCATATTGAAAAGGCCATATCTTGAGCAAATTAAATTTAAATTTAGTAAACTCAAGTCCTATGATTTCCTTGTTTAATGGGGAACAAAATCCAATTGAATATTTCGTATTTAAACAATTTAAACAGTGCCGAAAAAATCAATTAGACAGAGTTGCGAAAATTCAAATGCGCCAAAATTTTTCGCGACCATTTCAAACCCAAGTCGTCTATGGTTCATGGATCATATCCAAAACCTTTTTCAACCTAAGGCTCTGATACCACTTGAAGGATATTGAGAATCCTCAAGCGCATCACGGAAGCATGACGATCGCATCGAATACGATCGGGGCGACTAGTCGTACTAGTCGCAAGGTGCAGCGGAATTTTAAAATTTTAAATCAAACGATGAAACCACATGATCACGAGAACACTTCTCGGATCGTTTCATCAAACCACAAAGTATAAGGAATACCTTTGAAGCGTGGTTGTGATCGCGAGATCCCAAACAAGAGATCCTCCTGTCTCAAGTCCGATCCACGAAGAACGCACTTGCGGGCACGATGATGAGTCGCGTCCCTCCCGCAATCCTCGATGAAGATCCAAGCAGTAGATCTCCTGATTTCGTCAAGCGAAATCCGTCGTCTTCCTCTACAGCAAGTAGCCACGAAGAAGAAGGAGATCCTCGAGTCGTCGAAGGCGAAGGCGAAAACTTCTCTCCTTCTCAACAATGGTAGTCGGCCACCCTTTGGAGAGAGAGAGAGAGCACGAGAATGAGAGGAAGAGAGAGAGAGAGAGAAGTAGAGTAGGCGTCTACTTGGTGTGCCCCTCAAGGGCTAAGGCTACCCTCTTTATATATTAGTTTGGGATCCAATGGATCTCAATCCATGGCTCTCTTGGATCCAACGGTCATTGTAATCCAAGAGCAATCCAACGGCTATGATAGTTGTTGGTTAAAAACCAACAACATTAATTTATATTAAATGAAATATTTGTTGAATTATTATCAACAAAAATTTAGTTAACATAAATTAATTAATCAAGAGATAATAAGTCAACAAATAAGAGGAGACAACCACCCCTCCTAAAATCAAGGAGGCGTCACCTATGAATATAGGTGGTTTTGTCTCCTTTTATTTATATTATTATTTCTTAATTATTTGCAATAATTGTTATTGCAATAATATCCACCAAATTAATTCCAAATTAATTTGTGAATATTTCAATCATGCCATTGAAAAATATGTGAATCATATTCACATCCCAAACTAATTTGTAAATTACATTTCCTATTAATTAACTAATGTGGATCCAATCCACATTAATAATTAACAAATGTTATTTACAATATTTCTCTCTCTTGGTATATTATAAATCTCATTTATAATATATGCAGATATTCTGGATATTACTATCCACGATCTGCTTATCCTTGATAATTAAATCCCATTTAATTATCTTGGACAATCATTCTCTTAACATGAATCTTATTCATATTGTTCTTGATAATTAAATCTCATTTAATCATCAATACCTTCTTGCTTGGATACTAAATTCATCACAGGAATTATTCTTGAACTCCTTCAAGAATAATGTGCCTTCTCCGTAGATACTTGGAGATAAGGATAGGGCGATTGTAGTGTTCCATATATAGTGACTTAGATGTTGAGATCTCATCTCAAATCCAGATCTAACGGACCTCTCATAGATGCTTGATTAAATCAAGACCGTATACTTAATCTTCTCATTGCATCTGAATCACATTCAGATCAATGTCCAACATTTGGACTAAGATCAAGTTACTTCTCTACTGAGAGGAGTCACTAAAATCCAGACCTGTTTCATCACTCCCTCGGACTGGAAGAGTCATGGTTATACAATCGTTTATGATCACATCACCCTCAGGTATTCCCAATACCTGCACATCCTGCATACTGGAAGACCAATGATCAACCTGAAGATGAAGATCTATTTTATACTGTCTTCTTCAGGGTTTGATCACCAAGTTTCTCAATCTTGGTCATTGGGATTTGGTATCGATCATATGCTTTCCCAAAGCATATATCATACCCTCAAATTCTTGTCATGCTTCCAAAGCACGACGACCATGCATGGAATTTGATCGGTCCCAATACCTCATGAGTGAGCTCATGTCTTCCGGTTCACAAGTGAACCTGTATGATCCCTTTGAGAGATCGTATTACTCATATGCCCTTATATGCACACCAGTTCGCCGGTGTATAGACCTTGATTAGGTCATCAACCTAATGGTCTGCCAAATGTACATACTCAGACATATAGTAACACATATGTCTCTAGTCAGAGGATGCGTGCCTGTGCTGTGACAGTATTCAACATAGGACTTAGGTTATCTCGATCTCGCTAAGTCAACCCATTGACTTAACTAATCTGACACCTTCGAATCACTATTCCCATGCAGAGGACCTGCATCGAGAGGTCGGTCAGATATCAGCCTATGCGAGAAAAGGATTGCCATCTCCTACTCAGGCTGGAGATCATCTCTTAATAATCATTTGACGGTGTTTGATGAGTCCTCTATCTAACTCATTAGATATTCATCCAAACACCAGCCTCTATGATTCATTTAATGAATCAACAGCTATATGATTATTAAGACGGCCATGGTACATAACCCTAATCGTACAGAGGGACCTTATAGTGCATTCATTCACTTAATTTCAGAAAGGGAGTGAACAATCAATAACTTTTATTGATAAAACATAATTATTACAATAACACTTATTGTAAGAATGGTTCACCTCGGGCTCACATGGCTAACAACTACACCCCCATCCTCCTATCTTACAAACTCCACCATCTCCTCCTGTTGCCACCCTCATCTTCCTCCTCCAAGGATGCTACCTTTGTCTGCAACTCCTCTCGGTGATTAGTAGTCGACATCATCCTCGTTTATAACTTCCTTTTCTGCATCTAATGCCCCCTCACATATCCACTATATATATTTCTAACCCTTTTATACGTGTAATTCTCTAATTAATTTATGTATGTAGACCACAATATTATTTTTCATCTTGTTGGACAATCAAGTTCATTGGCATACATTATTGTCACTTAGCTAGATAGAAATATAGTCATAAAATGGATAATCTTGTATATTTGTATGTGGATAAGTTGCATATGTTTCTTCTCGAACATGTATAATATTGATAGTGATTCATCTATAGTGTAAAATCGTAGGATTGTTGGTTTAGGATATACATAAGGACTCATATAGTGATTTCTTTATTATGTAAAATCGTGGGATTGTTGGTTTGTATGTGGGATTGTGTAAAATTTAGTGATTCATCTATTGTGTAAAATGGATAGTCTTCTTCATCTATGTATGTGTATATATGTGTTTGTATGTGTGTATGCTTGTGCCTATGCTTGTGTATGTAGACCCTTATTTGTTTGCGTGTATATACGTGTATGTGACCATATGTTGCCATATGTGCCATATTAATAAACAATTTGTGATAACCAAGCTCTCACGTAAATCTATAATTAATGTGGAAATATGTGCCACGTTAATATGAAGTTAGTTAGGTATGAAGGTTAAAAAACTAATTATATTTAAAACTGCAAAAAACAAATCACATACCATGCGTCCCTCCACACCAGTTGTGTATGGCACTCCACACCAGGACATTAAAGGATTTCATCATCTTCAATTTTGTTATATATTTTTTTATTTTCACAAAACTCTTGGATTCACTTCTAGGTGAGGTATTAATGTCCAATGGTCATTGATTTTGATGTGTGCTGGTGCATGAATGAGTTTGTTTTGCATGTACATTCCCAGTAATGGTTATATTAAACATTATATTTAGACACAATTTAGGGTCACACAACTCCATATCCCCCTCGTAAACCAACCAAACTTGCTTATATCCCCGATCAAAATAAATGATTAAATATTTTAGGGACATTTTACATTTCTCAATTGTAGCACGTAGAAGTGGATGGTGTCAGGTATCCATATAATATTGCATTTATGTTGGCTTTCATTACTTCGAAGGTCCCATACTAAGGGACTCCATAAGGATTTGAACTCTACTACAAGACGATCATTGTCACATGCAACACTTTATATTTGAGGAAAATTTAGCCGCATAACCCCTTCATCTTTGATTTACCAAATCAATCATAATCAAATATCAATATTACCACTTCTATGATAATTTTAAGAGCTAATCATGATTGCTTTATGGGGTATACTGAAGGGGTGTTGTGTTATGCTGCTAAATTTTCCTCAGATATAAATTAGCATGTGACAATGATCGTTGATAAGTCTCAACTTTATCATATTAATATGCCACACTTGAACAAAATCTAGATCTAAAAACAATGCTTTTAACTGCCATGTATGCATAATTGACATGATGCTATTTCACACGCATTATATTGTAATTAATATGCTATTACATATTTGTGATGATCTTATAATGTATTTCAAGTCTTAAAATGAGACCATCCCTGTAGAATAAATGGCATTTTGCCTTGATTGTTAATGAAATTAAGTTCTCCCAAATAGACAAAAAAATCATGTTGATTGCGTAATTGTCTAAAATTTGGACTTGATTATTTTTGGGCAAAAATCTCATCCAAACGGTTATAGCCCCAACGTCCAACACCCCCCCCTCCAATTTATCGTTTCGAGACTTCACATGCAACAAACTCTGTTTCCCCCATCTTTTTAGCCCATTAAAATCCACCACCCTCTCCCCTGATTTAATCGTCCTTTACCAATAAAGCCCCTTCCTCGTTTGGATTCCAACGAACAACATACACACCCACTGATGTTATTTTCTCAATTAAATGTTAAGGTAATACAACAGATGTTGTATTACAGTGATCATCCGATCGCGATCAGACGGTCCTTCGAGCCTCCTAGAAGGGTCGTCCAATCGTGATTGGACGGTCCACTGTAATACAACACCTGGTGTATTATAGCAGAGGATCCGGTCTCATGCCCCCACCTCATCTAATCTCTCGTGTAAATGGGAGACCCATTCTTATAATTTTGTTTTTTTATGACATCCACCGAGGGTCCCTCCATCTTTAGCTTCAACGTTCTGCAACGCTTTCCATGACTGCCGATTCGAATTCGTCGCTAACCAAACTGCTGTGGTAGCCCTCTAAATAAAGGAGACCCATCAGCTTTTGAGGATTTTGGGGATGGTAGGGAGCTCTCGATTGGCGAGGATCCAGTAGATGGTTGCATTTCCCTCCGTATGGGAGGTTTTTATAGGGTGTAAGCCAGGGACGGAGACAGGGGGGCGGGAGGGGGCTTGCCCCCCCCCCCCCAAGTCTCCAAGAACTTTATCAATTATATATATGCATTATTGAAATATACATATTGTAAATATTTAATCTTGATAATTCTAGAAATAATTTTACTTCAAACATAATTCACAAGTACGGATGAAAACGGATACAGATATATCCGAATATCCTCTTACCGTATTCGAAAAGTTATCAGATATGGATATCCATATCTAAATATTAATCGAATATGGATCGAATATGGATATGGGTTGTAAAAATTTTCCGGATACAGATATGGATATGTATATGATAATGACTTGAATATCCAGATCCAGATATCCGAATACAATATTTAATTTTATTTTATATGTTAGTTAATATAATATAAGCCACAACCATGTGTTATTATATTAGTATTATACATTATATAAAATACAATATATTGATGATATTGATAAACTTTTGTTGGTTTGGAGATGGGCACAAACAAAAGTTATGAAACCATGTCCTCTTTTTTGCTTCCGGTCAAGAACGCATGTGACATTGGCGCTCCCTTTTGTCTGCAACTTATTTTTCATTATCATTTTTTAAAATCATTACTAACTTTGATAAGAATTCAATTCGTATTCATATATAGTCTTTATTCGATCCGTATTCGGATTCCATATTTATTGGATCCACATTTGGATTTCACTCTTTATTCGATTCATATTTGGATTAGCTCTTTATTTGAACCGTATTCGAGTCTGCTCTCTATTCGATCCATATTCAGATTCGATAAATATCCTATTCGGATCCGTACCCGTATTTTTAAGGATATGGTTTCCTTAATGCCTATCCAAATCATATCCGTGTACACATTCGTATTAGATAGAGATGAAATGAATATGGATATGGAAATAAACATATCCGATCAGTATCTGATCCGTTTTCATCCATATTCACAATGTTGAATTAATAAAACATTACCAAAACTAGAATATAGAGAATAGTTTAGGGATGCAAACGGACAGATATGGATATAAATATTGTTGTTACTATATCAACGTCTATTTTAAAATCTGGATAGTGATACAGAAACATATATATTGCAGAATTGAAAATAACAAACCATATCCTCAGATTGGATACCGATATGGAATAAAAAACATGATTCGAACATCAATATTTAAGAAATGGATAAGAATTTCCTGACGATAAAATATATCTTCTAACGCTTACATTCAATAGGAATATACTCTTTTTTAGATAATTTGTATCTGTTCCTTTAATATTTGGATTTGAATTAAGATTACTTATTTTCTTATCTATACTCATATTTAAGGATATTTTTTAATATTTTTATATTGTAAGATATGTATTTTATATGAATATCCGGATTTTAAAATGAATAAGGTTATGATAACACCTAAAACTATACCTACATCAATCCAGTTGTATATACGTTTACCATATCTTTATTAGTTTAATTTAATACAAATGCAGATAGAGATCTTGAAAGAGAAAAAATATCTTACCGTATCATTAAAATGACTATGAATACAAACGAGTTAATTGCAATAATAACAAAAATGATTTTTACATTAACTTATTTATCTACTGAATTGATCATCATTACAAAATATGCTAAACGTGGTTATTTCAATAAGTGTTATATCACATATAATGAGAAATGCTGGAAACTTGTATAACATAGAGTTACAAATTTTACAACTATATATTAAAAAGGAAGAATAACATAAATACAAATATCTAAGGTTATGAAATTGACATCATTTTTCATATCTGATTTAGATATAGATATAAATATCAATATTATGTATAAAAATGATTCAGTTGGATTTTGGATACAAATATATCTACATCTATTTGTATCCCTACACACAAAGTATTATATAATATTAGTTACTTAGAAATGTTAAATCTGACAACGTTAATTAACATCACATTTATGGAAGTGTTTTTTAATGGAGAATTTTGTAAGGATGCTTTGGTAAATTATACTATTAATGTAAAATCATAACTTTACATATATATTTTTGTAAATATTCCTTATGAATATTAATGACAAATATGTTAGAATCATTTATCTTATATTATACATATAAAAATTCAAACAAACATTAACAACTAAAATATCAAATAATGACAATAAATTAGACAAATGATGTCTCAACAATCAGCCCCCCCCCCCAAGAAGAAATTCCTGGCTTCGTCCCTGGTGTATAATCCCTCACAACATCTGTCCCCTTCATTCATGCCCAAGCAGTTAGGGGGCGTTCGGCTAGTGGAGTTTACCATCCATAACCTAGTTTTCCTCTCTCTTACATGGGTCCCATTTTTCCCTTTTTAATATATTAAATAAATGAATTCTCCTTTATTATTCCATCAAAAACAATATATTATACCATCATATCATATAAAAATTATAACTACTCCACTTTCACTCATTTTTCCAAACTTCAATACAATCACATCACGATAACTACACACTTTTTAAAACTTCAATACAATCATATCACAACAAACCCACTTCAAATCCACCCCCAGTTTAACCCTTTATCCAAACACCGGAACACAAAAATGGGTTACCCTCTACCAGTTTAACCCGTCCTAACCCGCGTACCAAACGCACCCTTAGGGTCTCCGTGAGGCCCGACATCACCGCAACCGTCTCTTAACCACGATCAAGCCGTTCTACATCTCCCACTTGAATGTAGTGGTAAAAGTTTTTACACTCCCACTATTCGTGTAGTAAATAGAGATGTCTGCAATTAAATTCATTATTCATGAAAATGTCTTCCTTGACTCATGCATTTCTGAGTTCCATTAAACCAATATATTTAATGTACGTGCTAGCTACTATTCCCTTGATTAAGGAATCATCTGACATATCACTTGTAGGTATATAGGTTACTGTAATTTCTTCTTTCACAACTATATCTTGTATATAGTGATATTGAATTTCGATGTGTTTTCTTTTATAACTATTAACCCCATTATTGATCAAGCTTATTTGCAGCTTGATTATCACGATACATTTCAATTGGATTTTTTTAACTAAGTCAAGGCTTAAGTTTTCTACAAAGTATTTAATCCAAACTGCATGAGTGGTGGCCATGCTACATGCAATGTATTCTACCTCATGTATATGTATAGATACACAACCTTATTTCTTCCTACCTTAAGAAACTATTGTTCCACCAAACATGAAAAAGTAACTGAATGTAGACTTCCTATCATCCACATACCCTCTGAAATCTGTGTTGGAGCATTCTACGTCTTCAAGTGACTTAGCTTGATACACCAGTTTAAGATGTACTATTCCTTTTAGATATCGTAAATCCTCTGAACATTGTCTCAATGTGTTGGTCCGAGATTACTTTGATATTTACTAACTAAGCTAACTGGATAAGCCAAGTCTGGTCGAGTACACATCATAGCATACATCAGACTTCACATCGTTTGCATATGGAGTTTGTAAAGATTTCTGCCCCTTTCCAGGACATTGATTCCTAATGAGCCTCTTTCCAAGCATAATCGGTGTAGGAGCGGGGAGTGCTATCCCGCATTCCAAATCTCTTTAATACAATATGCAGATATTTTTCTCGACTAATACTAAATTTCCTTGAATCTCTATTTCTTGTAATTTGAATTCCTATAATATAAGATCTATGTCCATATCAAATTCATTGCTCAATTTCTTTTTAACCTCATTGAGCATTAAAATTGGGAGTTGTATTTGATGCCCCATCTGTTAGTGGATCCACAATAGTAAAAAAGGGGCGTTGCAAGGAAACTAAGTGGTATAACTAGCGAGTGTACTATGACTTGAAATCACTTGGCGAACATTATCAAATCGTAGTGGTGGTGGCAGTTGAGGGCATGGTGATGGTTGCGAGTGGAAGGCGGGTAGGGATAGTGAAAATTGGGGCAAGAGGCGATGTTGATGACTTGAGGATGACTGGTAGTGGCTAGAGGGCGTCTAGGCAAGTAATAATGATGATAGCTTAGGTGCAATTAGTGATGGCATCAATGGCTTGAGGGCATGGTATTAAATTTCGCGAAATTTCGGCGAAATTTCGCCGAAATTTCGGTTTCGACAGGGAGGGTCTTTCGAAACACCTATATATATCGATATGCCCGGATTTCGACCGAAATGGGTCGAAAAATCGGTGATATTTCGACATTTCGATCCATATCGGTCAAAATTCATGTTTTCAGTTCAAAATTTCTCGGATTTCGACCGATATGGGCGAAATTTCGCCGATACCTATGTAAATCAACGATATTAACCATGTGATGTTAATTTTAGTCATTTTACTAACTATTTATTAATTCTCTATATCAAAACACATCATGATTTATATATTTTGTTTCGGGTCGGGGGCGCTGCCCCCGCACCCCCGCAAGGGGGGGCCAACCTGGGCCCCCCCTAGCCCCCCCAGGCTCGCTGACCGGGCAGCAAGACCCCCGTTCTGGTAGGGTATGGTGCAACAGGGAGGATGCATACAATGTTTCTTCAACGTAGGGAGCTTCACCTCCCTTACAAATGGAGATGAAAACAACTCTATAAATTCTAGAGATATGCTATAGCTTCTTTGCTTCATTCCTTTTGTCATTTGTCTTTGTAAAAAAAATATCATCATGCTGTAAGTCTATAATTAATTATGTAAATCACAAGAACTGCGCCTACGACCGTTATTTCTATGAACTAAACATTGTCTTATTAAGCATTATCTACATTTTAGAATAAAAAAATACTCATCTATTTTTCTGAACAAAAAGACATCTTATAAGTATTTTTAACTCATTTTAATTTCGATTCCAATATCTATCAGTCAGCTCAACGATATGGCCCGATATGTGCGATATAAGGCATATGGATGAGAGATATTTGTGATATAAGTGTGCATTTGTTAGCTATTGTTGTTTTAAGAACTTGGATTTAATGATATTCATTTCCAATATGTATCAATCAATAATCAGCCATAACAACGAAATGATCGATATGACCGATATGTGCGATATAAGGCATATGTAATGGATGAGAGATATTTGTGATATAAGTACGCATTTGTTAGCTATTGTTATTTTAAGAACTTGGATTTAATGATATCCATTTCCAATATGTATCCATCAATAATCAGCCTTAACAACGAAATGATCGATATGACCGATATGACCGATATGACCGATATGTGCGATATAAGGGGCATATATGAGCAATATGTATGATGGAACTGTGTATTTGTGAGTTATTTATTGTTGTAAATAACTTGAAAGATCTTAACTTGCAAAAAAATGTTCGAAAATTGACTTTTTGAGCCATTTCCGAAATTTCCACCGAAATCGTCGAAATTTCCCGAAATATCGGCGAAATTTCGGTATTGGAGATGACCGAAACGAAATCGAAATCGAGATTTCGAACCTTGCTTGAGGGTCAGTAGGGGGCAGAAGGAGATGGTGGTGGTTTTGGGGTGACTGAGGAGGACACCGCGAAGGTAGTGGTTGGGGGCAATCGAAGTGGATGGCGATTGCGGTGGTTGGCAGGCGGTTAAATAAGATAGTGATAGTTGGGGTAGTCAGAGACATTGCTTGGGCTCGAACCCAAGACTTCATTTTTAAATACCATCCACCTTACCAGTAGGTCACCATCCGAGTTGTATATACAAGTTAAATAATAATATATATTGTAACATTCTGCTTGTTAATAAAAAAGAAAAAATACTATCTAACTATAACATAGATTAACATAGATAAAAGGTAGAAAATCCAAGTCTACAACATAGTCCACCCAACATTGTTGTTACATAAACAACATAAACACATAATCCACCATTAACAATGTTGCAAAACTAATACAAATAAAAATAAAAATTATTGTAGTTTCACAAATAGAATACATATATACACACACACATTCTTTATCGAGCCCGTTATTGACTTATCGAGCTGAGCAGGGCTCGGTTCGATAAGCTATCGAGACCAAAAATCTGGCTCGGGTTCGGTTCAATAGCTTAATGAGCCAAGCTCACGAGCCCTTATCGAGCCGAGCCCGAGCCTGGCTCATCGAGCCGTGACTCAATAGCCAACCCTAACAGCAGCAGTTGGCAAATAAGTAACAACGGTGGTCGAGGTTTGTGTACAAATCCAACTCATAGTCCTAAAGGACCGGATAGGTGGTGGTATCAGATAAAGCTCTATCTTATGTGCGAATGGTGTGCATGGGTTATGAACTGCTTCTTTGGCAGCAGCATCTACATTATCAATATAGAGTTGCAATTATCTTAAATAAGAGTCACACCCCATCTCTTATAATGTCCATATTTACCCGATGAGTGTTAGACAGACTTGCAACTATCCACTATGTTTCTCTCCTAAAGTTCTAACCTTGATGATTGTAACCTATAGTTGTCGCAATGTTCGTGTGTTCTTTGTTGCATAAAGCTTGTTTTTCCACATCAAATATTTAAGGATTCAAAGAAGCTAAAGATGTTGAAGATTCGTAGATGATTTACCAACTGTTTTGTCAAATATTCATATCAGAATTATGAATATTCATTTTGAATTCGTATTTATATTTTGTGGGCATAATTCTTCATTATATATATTTATCAAAAATTTGTATTCATATCTTTATTCGATCATTACATGCCATACTATTTTATGATATGGGAAGTAGAATCTCAATTTATAACTACCAGTCTGTGTTCTTAAAATCATGCAAAAGCCAAAGCAAATATTACTCTATGTATATTAAAGGTCAGTCAAGCCTTGCCAAACTTATAGCAGGCTATCCATCCATTGTTGTGGGATGGTGAAGACCTTACATATAAAGTTGGATGGCAACTCTGTTTAAGACAGCAGAATACTTTCCTTGCTCAGATTAGTCAAGTATATTGGAGAACATATACAGCGCCATGCGTCTCTCTCAACAGCTTAGCCAGTCGATCTCGTCCACTCTGAGTAAACATGGAGAACTACTACTCCCTTGTACTGCAATTGGAAGCATATTTCATCCATAAAATGTACACCATCTTTGCTACCTGATGAAATTCCTCTTCCTATCAACAAATTTAAAGAGGTTATCATAAGAAAAAACTCTCTAGTCTTATCAAGGAACAAGATGAAGATCTTGCAGTTGCATCATGATATTTACTACAACTCTGAGTTGAAGGCTCTTTTAAAGAAGCATCGCAATATCCATGCAAGCGCGAGCCTCGTAAATCAAATTCAACCATATACCAGTCATTTTCCCTCATCAGAAGGGAAGACAGCAAATAAGCAGCATATATCTTCTTCCTTCAACAATTTATTCTTCCCAAAAACCTTCCTATTTCTTGTTTGGCATGGCAAAACCACACATAGGATCAACAATCACAGTAGAACAAAGAAGGAATTGAATTTCATTCTAATAATGTTTCCAATTATTGTGGTGTTAGTGAAAAAATAAATATATATAATTTAAAATATATCAAGAATCTCATGGATGAAGCCATTGCACAACGGGCAGATGCCTCTGCTGATCCACAGCTCCCTTGAGCACAGCCTGCAGAAGGTGTGCCCGCACGGTATGAAAGCTGCCCCCTTGTGCCTCACCATGCACACACAGCACACGTGCATCTCCTTTCCCTCCATGGCTGCAGCTTCTCTGCTGTGCTCCGATGCATCCTCCTCTTCCTCCTCCTCGACTAGGCCCATCACAGAAGCAGCAAATGATGGCCCCGACCTCTCTTCATGCTCCAGCAATGCCATTAGAGAGACTCTTGTGGGCCCTTCGGTCTGTTCAGTTCGTTCCGATGCATCTGTCACCGGTGCTGCGTCTGCATTTTCTTCTCCCCCTGCTTGACTCTCTGACGTCGATTGCATGGAGGTGCTTAAATTAGGGACGGAAAATGCCTGTCGGTATTAGTTAGCTTAGATATCAGTTATGAACAAGCACGCCTCTGTTTTTTTACATAATAACACACAAAACACAAAACAATTGAACAAACTGAGACACTCTACAATTACAATTAAGTGAAACTGTTCAAAATTCAATCATTTCCAAATGCTCCCATATCTTTTTGTTCCAATTTCTCTAAAAGATCCAGCATATATAGGTATGTAACATTCTTCCCAGAACAATCTTCTTGTGACACGGTAGAAGATTATTGATAAAAACAAATACAAGTTCATCTAAAACAGGAGCTGCATGCAAAATGATTGTGCTCTTGATCTCCAGCATATGTGGCTTCTGAAGCAAGGATAGTTCTACATTACTAAGTAAATTTGCTATTTAGAAAAGCAACAAAAACAATAGTATCGCATTTTTTAATACAATCAGATGGAAAGGAGTAAAACCATGTAGAGTGTCCGCAGACTAAAATTTCCGGATACTACAGTACTTGTCTTGTGAGAGATTTATTAAAATTCAATAATAAGTTTGGTTGCTTCGAACTTTTACATACTTTGTTCTAGTGGTATAAGAGTTAAAATATAATCACATCCAACATTACTGAAAATTCCCAAGTAATGCAACTATAAAATATTTGTTACGAAACGGGCATCTTAAAGATAAGGAAATGGACGGTTATTGGATGTCTATATTCATTCATCTAATACCGACACTGAAATGCATCAAAAGTACAAAGATGTATTTTTTTGAGTCAAACAAAAGATATATTTATGAATGGCATCTTAAAAGCGATTGAAGAACATTACCTGGTATTGCAAGTTAAAATAAGTACTTATAAACGGCTTTTTTGCATCAAAAATACATAAGATTGGACGTCCTTATTCAAATTGCATTAATAAGTGCAACAAAGATGTAAAATACCTCATTTGAAGAAAGGGAGTTCACAATTAACTAACAAAAGAACCTACCCTAGAGCTTTCAAGGATGGAGACCGGTCTGGGACTGCCAGGTGCAACCGCCATGTCATCACTGGACGACGACATAGACCATACGCTGGTGGCACGCCGAAGCTTGAGCCGGTCTTTGAATGCCTTCCAGCTCACACGGTTTCCACCATGGCCAGGCATTAGCCGTTGGGGATCATCCTCATCTTTAATCACATCAAGGAGGGTCCTGCTGGACATCGTCCTCGTTGCTGCAACTGAAGGCAAGGAGAATTCAGACTTTTCTCAGGCAAGCATGTTAGCGAGCATAGTGTAGTCATTACCAGGACGGCTGCTACTGCTGCTCTCATCGTCACGGACCTTGAGGAAGTCGCGAAGGTTCGATGACGCCACCCGGGATAGCTGGTGGGACAAAGTTGGCCTACGTCTCACCTCACTCTCGTCCATTCTATGTTCAAAGCACCTCAATTGGCTATTGCAACAAGACCAAACTTGTCAAATGAAGCCATATTGTCCAAAGATCTCAGCTTTTTACATGGATCGAAACGTCCAATAACTGTAGAGCACGACCCAATTCAGGAAAAGGAAGGAATCTCGAGAAAGCAGATGCTTTTTAGTACAAAATGAGAAGATTCGAAGAAACCCAAGTCTCGAAATCGAAATTCCAGTATCAAGAATAGAAGCACCCCCACTTGCTAAAGGCGGTAAAAACTTGAAAACCGGATTGTTCGGAGGATACAAAACGTCAAACACATACAGGAGAAAGAAACGCCCAAATCTCGAGAAAAAGGCGCGGGATTTTCTCACGATTTTGGAATTTCAGAAGAGCCTAACTAGTGGATTAAGTTGAAATTTCCAAAAACAAACAAATAGTTGAACAGTGGCACAACATCAAGCACCTACAGAGGATAAAATAGCCACCGGGATCTCAAGAAAAAGGCCTTTTTTTCGTAAGAATCCCAGCATTTGAGAAGAACCAAACTCGCAAACACGTTGAAAATTGCAACAATGCGGATTTTTTTAGCTAGAGGCATAGCAGCGAATACCTTCCGGGCACCTTCGGGAAAACGACAACCCAAGCGCAAGATCTGCAGGAAATCGGGATCCAAGAAGAGAGGAGCCAATAATGGCGGGCGTTGGATGCCTTTAAACGCTTGGAAGGGACCGCATTAAAGGCGATCCGCCATTAAAGACGGATCAGAGGTTGAGGTGTCAGGGAAGTGATCAATGGAGCTCGGCTTTCAATTGCTTCTCTTCCTCATGATCTGAGGTCTCCTTCCTCTCGTCGTCCATTTTGGTGGGTTTGGTGGATTCGGAGGTGTGGTGGTGTGTGTTGGGATGGGAGAGGTGGAGGTGGAGAAGGGAGGAGGGAAAGGCGGGGAGGGTACGAGACAAACCTGAGCGGGTCCTCCGGGCCGGAGATTGGGGAGGGTAAAATGCATAAATAGCCCCTTTTGACCAAATGTTGGAAAAGTGAGGATGAGATTTCCACCGTGTTGACGTGGCATGTCCTAAAAAAATGGGAATCTTAGACTTGTGCTCTTGCACTTATGCCATTACATTTTTTACCATTGCACTTGTGCTCCCACATTGGCATGTCTTTACCAGTTGTGCCCTTCTGTCAGTTTGATTGTCTATTAAATAAATTATACTTGGATTTCTTTAGATCCATATATGGTTAAGAAGATTTACGATTTTGTCCATATAGATCGCATGCCCTCTCCCTCTTCTTCTCCTAGATAATTCTTTTCACATTCACCTCTCTCTGTCATGTTGCTTTATCCATCTCTTCTCTAAGCTCTTTCGTTGATTTCCCTACTTTCACGACCTTTATACCTCCATACTTGTCGCAGATGCCCTCAACATCATGGACACGAGAAAGAGGGCGGCCACCAATCAAGGAATATCAAGAGTGAGTGCTTGGTCCAGGGGGCGGAGGAGGTCATCCTAAAGAGAGGCTCTCAAGGATGAAGATTGGGCGCGAAGGAAGTTGAGATTGGTGGGGTGCAGGAGGAGAGTGGGCTAGGAGGAGGAGGCTTTGGGGCAAATGGATGGGGGCAAATAGGTCTCAAGGCAGAGGGAGGAGCAAGGTTGAACTGTGGTGACAAAGTAGGCGCAGTAAAGGAGGATGTCAATGCTCATGGTGAACGAGGTTGAGGCTCAGGGTGAAGGGGCTTGGGGTAGAGGACTAAAAACATGGGTTAGAGTAAAGGGGGCTCCATGTGGAGGGGATCGAAGGGGGGATGGATGGGGTCATCGAGGTTTGAGGTGGTGACAAGGGCGACTGAGGATCAACGACCGGGAGCTTTAAGCACGAGGAGTATTTTATAGAAGAAGATGATGAGGAAGAAAATAAAGAAGAAGATAAACAATTACAATTGAGACTCTCCCTTTTCTTTCTAGTATACATGTGTCCAGGATTTGACATCTGTTTAGGAATAAAAAGGATGGTAACTATCCCCATGGGTATAAATAATATTCACTAGTTTTATTATGGGTACAATTGCAATTGCAAAAAAAGGGGGCATAAGGGTAATTGTAAAGCTCAAAAGGGTACAATTGTTAAAAAGGGGGGATTTTACACTTCTACTATTACCGAACATTATCATCAACTTTTATGTCGTGATAATCTGACTGTCACACAACCAAATTCTATCATCGAGAATGTTCGTATAGACAATGTAGCATATGCATGAACATGGGTGATGGGGTTGACTTTAGGAGGAGTCTACAGTGAGTGGATAGCACAGAGGTTATCCATGTGAATCTTGGAGTCTCAACCATACATGGTAATAAAGAAGCATCACGGAGGCCATTTGCTCAGTAGAAGAGTGTCGCGGAGCTTGTAGTAGTACGAGCACAATAAGTAAACACATCAGTGCAAGATATGACAGTGGATGAACGTAGCAGTACGTACGCGAGTACAGAAGGGTGATATGCAGTAAAGTGGTAGACATTAAGGATCAATGCGGTACAGACATACATGCGAGCGTACGAAGGCGCACGGTATCAGTAGCGAGGCGTGGCGGTCCAAGGAGGCATGGAACATCGCAAGTGATGAGTATGTTACAACAGATCTCTGTTTTAGGGACGTGAATCAACGGTCATTCGACGACCGTCCCATTTGTATTCGATCGAGACGGTCATCGTAGGATCGTCCCGTCTATTTACGGAATGGACGGTCGAATAACCATTGTCCCTTACAAATGGCATACATGGGACGATGGGATCAATGGTTGTCCCTTCCTTATTCGGATGGGATGGTCGCTTAGAGACCGTTCCTGTTCCATCGGGCAGGACGAGCGATACTGGAACCGTCCCATCTGATCCTTTATCCCTTTCTAGCAGAGTATTTATGGGACAATTTTGACCATCCCATATAGCCTTCTGTTATGTCCCTCCGCCATGCGATCCCACGTCAAATTTCATCCCTAACCTCACATAACCCATTGCCACCGCCAACGACGGACCTTGCCCCCACATGCTCCAATGATCTTCTCCCTCCGCCACGCGATCACACTTTCTCCCCTGACGATCTGCTTCCTCCTCTGGTCATCTCTTCTCTATTAGTGGTTATGAAACAACTCTTTTCCTTCTCCATGCTTTGCTCGTCATTGAATCTATCGGTAACTGTTATTGAGTTTATTTAGATGTAATATATGATCACATGATTATGTGCAATATTCTATCTTTGATAGTTGTATGATTGCAATGCATCCTTCTACACACTCATTTGATACTCTATCATATTTATTTGATTGTTGTATATGGTTTCTTCTACACATGATTATATGCTTTCATATATGAAATGTTATTTGTTGATTATATGAGATGATATATATTTGATAGTGTATGATTACTTTGCAAGTGTACTTGATATAGAAAATGCATGCTACATGATGATCATAGAAAATGCTTATGTTTGGTAATTGTATTATTTATGTGCATGAGAGTGTATCTATGTGTGTATACATGTGTGTATGTGTGGGAGTATGAGTGTGTATGCCGGTGTGTCCATAGACCCCTTACAGTACTCCTCCGCTCCATTACAGTTCTCTGCTGCTCATCTTTTGGAGGAGAGAAATGAGTGAATTTCTAACGCGGAGTTTTCCCATAGAGGTCCAAACGAGGATGGTACGCGTGATTCCATCAAATGATGGATATGGTTTTGTGAATATGTGCGAAAGAACATGCCATTGTGAAGAATACTTTAGGAGGATCATTTCTTCTTTCATGACGGTAGATGAGAGCAATGTTCAAGGCTCTTTTGATACATTTGAGTATATCAATGCTCTTACTCTTTGCGGAATTCATACAAGCGGCTGATAAAGAGGAGGCTAAGAAAAATTAGCGTGCTTTTAGGAGGCTTGTAACATATGCCTCCTAGATCATCTTTGTTGTTGAAGTTCTTTAGCCAACTTATATCCCTTTACATTGGAAAGACATTAAAAGATTTTGATGGTGACATCCAGTCTTACCAGAGTTTATTATCAAAGAGTGCATGTGGTTAGATGTGGTTTAAGTACAAGGAAGCTCTTAGAATCCTTATTGCACTACCATCTTCTGTAGTCTCATTTTTTAATAATATCTAACATGCATAGGTTTTCTATCCTACATTGAATCATGGATCGGATTTCGTATTGATTATGCAAGTTGCTATGTTCAGGTCCTTGCTTTTCAGTCTCTCGGATTTCTATTGGGTTATCATATCTTATCTGGATCCTGCAAGGAAAGGGATTTTGAGAGAGTATGAAAATACACACTTCCATTACATGGAGGATGTAATATCCATTGGATTGATCATTACTTACAAGGGTTTGGATTCATTGATATGACCCACTGAACTTGGGATGCACAAATTTTAATTTTTGAGGATTTATCATTGGTTGTCGCTTTTGCGGATGTGGACTTCTTGAGAATTGGGGACGTTGTCATCCCAAGAGTGTTCAAGTTGCAGTGGTTGATGGAGGTACTAGATTTCATTTGGGCCCCCAGACTTCAGTGGTTATCGGTGGAGATCTTCATATCGTAGAATTGAAAAAAAATCTATGATGCATCATCAGTCCCTGCTGCCCAAAAACGAAAGCAGTACCACAATTAGTGTATATTTTTAATCTTCTTGGGTTTCGTCTCGTCATTTTTTTTAGAAGATTTTTCATAGTGGTACATTATTAAATGAGAATATTTTTTTCCCTTCTTTATTTGGTCATATAACTCAATGATTTTTTTATTTTTTATCCTAAAAATGCGTTCTATTGATTTTATTATTAATTAGCTTTCCATATGAATTTTCCTAGTTTCGTACTTGTGCAAAGATGAGGTCTAGTGGGGGAATGTCCAAAGATGATGCTATATTTCTTCTTACAATTCTAATTATAATGAAACCTCTGACCTTACAGAATCGGTTTTAAACAGATACGATTTCAACATAAATCATGATTCTTATTATGGTGATCAGAAGGAACCTTACTATAATTTATTCCTCAACCATGTGCGAGATGATAGAAAATTATATACTGTAGAAATGTCAGAACCAAAAATAGCATGATGATCCTTGTTAAATATGAGAAAGATGATCAAACTGGCGAGGATGATGACAATGACGACAATGAAGATGAGGAGCATTCTTCTATCCCAATGCTACGGTAGGTTCGTCGCAGAGTCATTATTCACAGGAGGGATGTCAAGATGGAGAGAGAAGAGAGGGAGAGGCAAAGCGAAAGAAGGACTGAAAATGGGAAGCTCATCCTTCATCAAGGGAAGAAGCGAATGATGTAGTAATATGTAACTTATATTTTAGTATTCACTATTATTTGTCATTAACATTAGTATATACATATCGTGTGTTTATTATTTGACTTGTTTGATCTTGTTTTATCTTGTTCGATATTTGTTATTTTATCGTGCTAGATCTTTATTGTTGATAGCAGTGTACTAGTATACATAGTTGTTGTGATTTCATACAGGATGTGGCAAAGATGGAGAACACAGATATTTTTCTTGTCATTGATGATTTGGATGCATACATACTGTGATTTAAACTGGAAACCTGTTATAAATTTGATTTCTATATTTATATGCTTGTCACATTTTTCAACAGATGTGTCCGTGCAAGGGGAAGGGGACACATACTACATGGGGTTTGACCTCAGAATCCATATCCTTCTCTTTCTACCTAAAGCTATTGAAAGAATAAAGGTGAGTACGTGGAAGCAGATTTAATCACTTATGATGCCACATTTTTCATTTTTTGACATGATATTTTTTGTAAGACATGTGTAATTTGATGTATGTCATTGGATTTTTTCGAGTGCATTAGAGTAACAGAGTGATATGTTTTTACATAACATGATACATATATATACAATGAGTCTCTACGAAGGTATCCTTAGCCATATATTTCTAGTGATTGATTTCGATTATTGTTTACACATCATATATTTTGGTTCGCCACGGATTTCAGATTGAACATGTGAACACACTTATCGCGATGATGATTGCCCACATTCCCAAGGATCAATCGACGTTGTGGCACCAGACTTGGATGAGCGGCTACTACGATGGCATGGCTTAACCGATGGATGTGACAACAATCGATTTATGAGGAAGTTGCCATATGAGTGCAATTTTTTTACATATTTGATGAAAGTTACTTTGTTGATCTTTATTGTTCGACTTTTTAGATCTTTATTATTGATAATGGTGTACTAGAATGCATTGTTATTGTGATTTCATACAATATGTGACGAAGATGGAGAATAGGTCAGCTACACAACAACAACATGTATTATTTTTTTCTGGTTGTTGCTCATAATGGATAGTCGTGAATGTCCTGTATAGTCTTCTGTTCTTGCCCCATAAATTCACGAGGTATTAAATGTGCCAGTTGTAGAAGCTGATAGGGACAGTCTTGACCGTCCCCTATACCATAAATCCTGCTCCATTTTACACTTGAAACAATCACAAAGATGCTTATGCGAGGGGTGCGGTCGTCCCATCTAAAAAATTAGGTGTGACGGGGGTGATTGTCTCATCTTGATATAGATGGGACGGACAACACCGTCCTATCTAAATCCATATATGGGATGGTCATGACCATCCCATATATAAAGACTTAGATGGGACGGGCATGAATGTCTCATAATAGTTTCTTCCATCGATCGGGGAGAGACCAAACAGGATGGGCACGACTGTCTCGTCCGAAGACTAGATGGGACGAGTTATGTTCCCGTCCCATCCAAATAGATGAGACACAACCATATGGGACAATTGGACACCCCACACATATGCTCTGAAGGGAGAATTGCACATGCAGAAGGGACAGTAGATGATTATCACCTATTGTGGTCAAGGTTGCAACGATACGAGTGTGGGCGAGCGCGCTCGGTAGTATACGCACGAGAGTGATATGGGGGCATGATAGCGAAGTTTTGGTGGACTTTCTTTAGCATGTAGAGAACTAAGGAAGGGGGGTTTATTGCACGAGGGTTTGGTGATCGTGGGTTCCCTTTAGCACAAGACCAAGTGTTTGACGACACTTGGTGAGTTATGGCAAAGTTGCATCAGCGAGACATTGGAGCACAAGTGTGTTGATGACTGGATGGTTGATGTGCATCAATGATGCAAGAATATGAAAGGACGACAAGGGAGTCGAAGAAATAAAAAGATGAAGAGTTGCGTTGGAACGTGAAAGATTGCCATAAAACTTGAAGTGTCTCTTGTGTCTTTATGTGTCATTATTGTATATGTAATAATGAGCATCCCTTGGGGTGCCTTGAGTCTTATATATAAGGAGGGGTGGTGACTCATTTGTAGGCATAACTCACTAGAGAGCAAGTCTCCTATCCTAATAAGAGAAGAAGCTTTATGCCTACACTTGTGTGATTTTGTTCTTTAGTTTTGTTGATTGTGTTCTTGAGAGTGTTCTTGAGTGATCCGTAGAACCATGTTTGTGATTGTGCTGGAGCATTAGTACGTGAGCAAGTGCAAGTTCAAGAAGAGATGGAGCATGTCCGTGACCATTCTACTCAGGAGGGTTGGTTGGATATAGGTTAGCTAACGCCATACAAGTCGAAATCTGTAGTGGAATTTTGACCATGTGACAGTTTGTATCAATGCAAAGGTGAAGATGATACCATTCATTGTCAAGAATTGATATTATAACATAGAAGGAGATCGCAGATCTTGGCTGGTGCCAATATAGAGACCAAAGCTAGGAGCAGATGTTGGTGTAATCGATCATGGGTGCAAAGGAACTTGTTGGTGCAAGTGCATCTTCAATCGTCAGAGTGAAGAAGGTGGGTGTTACCGAGCACATTGCAGCATTAGAGAGTGTTGTGATGGGGATAGAGTCCACCATTGGGACTCATGGCCACTACATCGCTAGCCTAGAGGATCGTCTCAAAGAAATCAGATGTTGGGGATGAGACCCAACGCTCGGCATAGCTGATCAAGAACCTAGAGAACAAGATGGAGGTGTTTAGCATGATGATGGAGAATCTTCGCCATGAGATATCCCTCATCAAGAAGGTGTTGGCGAAGGGTAGGAGCCCCACAGAGGTGCGGCGACCGAAGGTACCTGAACCCAAATCCTTCTCAAGCACTCAGAGTGCGAATGATTTGGAGAACTTCATTTGGGGACATGAAAGTATACTTCGAGGCAACCAAGATGAGGGAAGACGAGAAGATGGGCTTGGCATCAATGTATATGTCGAGCGACACCAAGTTATGGTGGACTCGTGCAATAGATGAGGTAAGACCAATGATCTTCAGGTGGGAAGATCCAGTCACAGAACTAAAGGTGCAGTTCTTGCCGAAGAATACTACGTGGATTGCATGGGAAGATCTTTGACACTTGAAGCAGACATGCACTATTCATGACTACGTGAAGAAGTTTACATCTTTGTTGCTGGACATTAAGGGAATGTTAGAGAAAGATAAGCAGTTCAACTTTACGATCGAGTGTCAAAGACGGGCACAAGCTGAATTGCGGACGTAGGGAGTGAAGGACATGAATAAACAATCATGGTGGCATATGTGTTGGTCGACTATGATGCCCAACCAGGACATAATGTTGAAGAGAAGGAGTTTACCAACAAGCTGAAGGTGTGGTCAACAGATAAGGACAAAGACATTGCCCAGGAGACACTAGCGTAGGAAAGGAAGTACTCCAAGAAGGAAAAATCCAAGAGCAAGGGATGCTTCATATGCGATGCATCAGGTGTGGGAGTACCCAAATAAGGAGAAGCTCAACACTCTTCATACAGACGAGGATGAGCGACAAGAAGAAGGTGATGTACATTTGGGAGCAATATGTATACCTCACGACACTTTAATGCAGAGCTTCAAACACAGTAGAGGTGGGGACCTCTACCACCAAGAGTTTTGAGGCGCTAAGGCTCGACCGAGAAAGCACAAGAGTATAAAGGTGCATGCTGAGAACCAATGTGTGTGATGGAGCCACACAATAGAAGCCACAGATAGGAGAACATCTGTGCACGAGAAGTTGATGTAGAGCTCTGGAGGGTGATGCAATATGGACCAGGTGATGGACGTCCATGTGGTTGGAGTGGTAAAAAACCACATCACTAATGATCCTGTGAGGAGAGAGATGCCAATGATGCCTAGAGCGTATGAGGCACTCATCTCCCAGAATGTGGGGACGCACATCGGGAACGTTCGAGATCGACAACGAGCGAGCATGGAGGTGAGTACTCCATAGGTGGAGTTGGAGCTTCCACACACCAATAATGGATATGTTGGATCCTCTCATGGAAATGGGAGGGATCCACCAAGTACGAGAGCTGAGAAGGAAGCTCCACTTCTCAAGATGAAAACCAAGTGATCGAAGGACGTGGTAGTTCGTGTGAAGAGAAATTGCGAGAAGGGAGGTGGTGCATGCTTGCACTACCCTTCCCATTGAGACGCGTCATGAGGTGCACAATGGATTAAGGATCGTGATGGGATGCCAGCTGAGGAAGGCATGTTCAGTTTAGGACAACATATTCTACATGTGGGAGAGGCTTGTCACACCCCTAAATTTGGTGATTGAGATGTTCGTACAGACACTGTAGCATATGCACGAACATGAGTGATGGAGCTGACTTTAGGAGTGTACAGTGAGTAGGTAGCATGGAGGTTACCCAGGGGTGTCTTGGAGACTTAACCATACGTGACAATGGAGAAGCATCATAAAGGGCACTGGCTCAGTAACAGAGTGTTGTGGAGCTTGTAGCAGTACGAGCACAATGACTACAAACAACAATGCAAGATATGATAGTGGATGCACGCAATGATATGTACGTGAGCGCAACAGGGCAGTATGCAGTAAAGCGGTGGGCGTTGAGGAACAATGTGGTACAATCACACAAGCGTATGAATGAAGGCACACAATATCAGTAGCGAGGCGTGGCGGTCCAAGGAAGCAAGAAGCGTTGCAGGTTCTGAGTAACAGCGTGTGCGGGCATGCTCGTTAGAACACATACAAGATTGATCTGGGTGCCGCATAGGTGAGGATCGGGCATGGTCACTCGTGCGAATGTGGTGGCCCTAGTCGAAGACGAGGATAAGGGTGAAGTGGGAGGTGGTGATCGATGGATTCACTCGCCACCATTGTAGATGGATGGCAAATTTAGTAAAGGCATGTTGATCTTGGGATCAGTCGCCATTTGCATTGTCACGTTTTCGTTGAGAATAATGCCCTAATGCTACCATTCCTTCTTGTTTCTTGGAGGCAATCTCTTCCAAATCAATGGGGGAGCAAGGGGGCGTGCATATGAGATGGTACAATGGAAGGGTGGAGAAAAAAGGGTGGGGGGAAGAACTGCTGAAGGGTGTGTGGAAGATGGGAGGGAGAAGAGTAGTGTGATGGGAGGAAGTGTTGGTGGCGGTGGAAGGAGGTCTTTGGAGGTGAAAGGTAGAGTTGCCATCATAGTGTTGAACAAAATTCGGGTAAGATATTTTGGGGGCTCTCAGGACTCACTCGATTCTTGTTCTTGTGTGTTTTTCTCTATGGGAAGAACACCCATATATAGGGCCTTCCAGTGACCTGTACGCCCCCAATAACTGCCCAAAGATTCTGTAACGTCTCTACAATTATAATAGACATTTTGATGTTGATATCATCTTATTCATGGCCATTATCTTTGTATTCATGACCATTGAAGGTCATTATTCTCGTAACGGTCTAACATCTCCCACTTGACCAAAATGATCATGATATTCCACACTCCCACTATTCGAGAAGTGTATATCTTCTTAGAGATGTTTACTTGAGGTCCATTATTCATGACACCTCCAATTTGACTCAATCATTCCTGAGTCCCATTAAACCAACATGTTTAATGTATGTTCCAGCTGCAATTCCTTTAGTAAAAGAATCAGCTAACATATCACTGGTAGGTATATATGTTACCTTGATTTCTTGTTTAGCCACTATATCTGGAATATAGTGATAATGGATCTCAATATGCTTTCCCTTGGAACTATTTGCTCCACTGTTAATCAAACTTATTGCAGCTTGATTATCACAAAATATTTCAATTAGTTCTTTAACCAATTCGAGACTTAAGTTCTCAAGAAAACGTCTGATCCAAACTGCATGAGTGGTGGCCATGCTACATGCAATATACTCGGCTTCTTGTGTATGTCTAGAAACACATGTTTATTTTTTGCTACCCCAAGAAATAACCGCTCCACCAAACATGAAAAGGTAACCTGATGTAGATTTTCTATCATCAACATCTCCTCCAAAATCTGCATCGGAGTATCCAACCACCTCAAGTGAATCAGGTTGATAAATTAGTTTTAATTGTACAGTACCTTTTAAGTATCTCATAATCCTCTTTATAGCTTCCCAATGTGCCATTCGGGGATTACTTTGATATCTACTTACCAGGCTTACAGGAAAAGCCAAATCAGGTCTTGTACACATCATTGCATACATCAAACTTCCTACTGCTTGTGCATATGGAATATCAAGGGGTTTCTACCCCTTTCCGGGACACTGACTTTTACTAAGCCTTTTTCCCATCACAAGTGGTGTAGGGGCTGGAGTGCTATTTTGCATTCCAAACCTCTTCAAAATTGTATGCAAGTATTTTTCTTGACTTAGGCTCAAGCTCCTTGAGCCTCTATCTCTACTTATTTGGATACCGAGGACATAGGATGCTTCGCCCATGTCCTTCATCTCAAATTCACTCCTCAAATTTTCTTTTATTTCATTTAGCATTAGCATGTCATTTCCAGCAAGCAAAATGTCATCAACGTATAGCGACATTATAACAAATTTGCTCCCACTTTTCTTGACATACACACAATTATCCAACTTATTCGCAAAGAATCCGAATTTGATAACCGTGTCATGGAATTTGAGATACCGCTGTCGTGAAGACTGTTTCAAGCCATATAATGACTTTTTCAATTTGTATACCTCTTTCTCCTTTCCTTCTAACTGAAAACCTTCAGGTTGTCGCATATAAATGTCTTCTCTCAATTCTCCATTGAGAAAAGTCGTATTCACATCCATTTGGAATAATTCTAAATCCATATATGCGACTATTGCCAAGATCATCCTTATGGATGCGAATTTAGCTACCGGAGAGTAGGTTTCTTGGAAATCTATTCCAGCTTTCTGGGTATAACCCTTGGCAACTAATCTAGCTTTGTATTTATCAATTGTACCGTCGATGCGATGCTTCCTTTTGAATACCCACTTGCACCCTATGGATTGCCTACCTTCTGGCAAGTCACATAGTTCCCAAACACTGTTTCACTCAATTGAGTCCAATTCATCCCTCATGGCGGCCGTCCATGATTCCGACTCGTTAGAAGCCATTGCTTCATTAAAAGAAATAGGATCTGTACAATCCTCTATATCCTTATCTACGGTGTAACATGAAACCTCGCATCCGTACAGATAATAATCATCCATCCATGCAGGTTGTGTCCTGGGTCTCTTGTTGCCGATTATACCCGTGGGTTGTGTGGGTCCACCCACTTCCTCCAAAGGTTCTATATTTACTATAGGTTCATGTTCCATCTCCGGATGAGGTCTGTCATCCAATATTTCTTGTCTCGCTTCTATATCATTTTCATTATCTTCTAAGATAATTAGAGGTTCTGTTTCCTCTATTTCATGCTCCTTTTCATCTTGGTTTTCAAGAAAGGTAGCATCACGACTTTCAATGAGACCTCGAGTATCATGAAAGAACCTATACCCTTTGGATTTTTCAAAATATCCAATGAATCTATACTTTAATGTCTTAAACTCAAGCTTGTCTCTAAGCTGACTTGGAAGCAAGACATGTGCAGTGCATCCCCATTTCCGAAGATGACTCAATTCTGGTTTTCGACCATTCCATACTTTGTATGGAGTTGAATCCACAGATTTGGTGGGAATCCGATTCAATATGTAATTGGCTGTCAACACAGCTTCTCCCCAAAATCTTTTAGAGAGACATGAGTGTGATAGCATACACCTTACTGCATTCATTAAGGTTCTATTCTTCCTTTCTGCTACACCATTCTGTTATGGTGTATAAGGTATTGTAGTTTGTCTACTAATGCCTTCCCGAATACAATAATCTTTGAATTTGTTTGAGTTGAATTCACCACCTCTGTCAGTTCTAAGTGTTTTAATTGGTCTTCCCAATTTCTTCTCCACTTCCATTCTATATCTCTTGAACATTTCAAAAGCTTCTGCTTTTCTACTTAAGAGATAAATGTAGGTATACTTGGAGTAGTCATCAATAAAAGTTATGAAATATTCCTTATTACTGTATGTACTAACACTTAAGGACCGCAAATGTCAGAATGGATCAATCCAATTCCGTTGACCTTGTACCTTCGGAGAAAGGTTTTCTTGTCATTTTACCGGTCAAACAATGCTCACAGGGCAATGTTCTTGCTCCTGTCATGCTAGGTATTAGGTTCATCTTAACTAACTGATCCATTTTTTAATTTCCCGGGTGTCCTAATCGCATATGCCAAAGATCATACATTGACAAGCAACACAAGGAATAATCAGAACTTTCATTCATTGATTCATGAGTGACATTCAGACAGAACAAATCATCGCCCGGTACAAATTTCCCCATGGCAAAGATTTTTCGATCTTTACCGATGGTAACACGATTGTTGTTGAAGCGGACTTCAAACTTCTTTTTCAGTAGTACGGGGACAGAGACGAGGTTCCGACGGATTCCAGGAACATATAGTACATCATTCAAGACCATTATGCTACTTCCTAGATCCAGTTTATACATTCCAACACCTTCAACATCAAGGTAGGTGTTATTCCCCATGTAAATTCTCTGTTCTCCCTTTTGAAGTTCCTTGAAATCTACCATGCCCTCCTTGGTCTTCAAAATATGGCGGGTTGCACCGGAGTCAATCCACCATCCTTCGCACTCTGTCACCGCAGAGTTACATTCTACCACTGTCGCAAATTCTGGCTTATGCTGATTTTTGCGTTCTTGTCCCTTGAGACACTTGCATTCTTTCGTTTCGGGCAGTTGGCCTTGAAATGACCAAAACTCCCACAGCCATAGCATGAGCCGCGCGACACTTTTCCGCGTTTTCCTTTGAATACAGCTTTGGAGGGTCCCCATCGCTTCTTGCTTTGCACCGCATTTGCTTCATCTTCATGTTCAACGTCGAAGACCTCTGTCTTTTTTCGCTGATTGGCCAAGTCTTGTTCCATCGCTAACTGAGCAGGAAGGTCGGAGACATTCTTAATGGTACCACTCAACCTAAGAGATGTCGCCGCTACATCAAAGGAGGATGGCAAACTATTGAGAATAGTTGCCACTTGTAATCTATCAAAAATTTCTGACCCTGTTGCCGGTAGGTCCTTTGCCATGACGATCATTTTATTCACATGATCGATTACATTTTCGGATTCCTTCATTTTGAGGGAATTATATTTATGTAACAAAAGTTGAATACTCACCTCTGATTTAGAGTGGTATTTTTCTTTCACGGCATTCCATAGCTTAAAAGCATTTTCTTGGGTTTCGAAAACCCGAATCAAGTTATCCTCCATGTGAATTAACATGAAGCTTCTCGCCCGATTATCCATTTTTCCCATTGCTCATGTGTCCTCATTTGTTCAACAGTAGGATTCTCAGGCAATTCGCGAGCGGGCTTATTGATCACGGAGTGAATGTTATCATGCATAAGACCATAGCGAACTCTACGGCTCCACATCTCATAGTTTGTACCATTAAGATGCTCTAATTTCACAAGTTCAGTTGCAACTAATTTTCCGACCATTTTCTGAATTTAATAGAAGAAATAGATGAGAAGATAGACGAAGGTGGATGAGATGAGAAGATAAAATTTGTATCAATAGAAGGGCTTTAACCGATGGGTCCTTTAAAAAGAAATATTGGAAATCTCGCAAAAAAAAGTATCAAAAACTTTACCAAACAAAACAGGGGGCCAAAAAAACGTGAAAAAAATACCAATACAAACATGGGTAAAAAAACGGTGGATTTTTTTAATGCAATAATTGATAATTCAATAAACAACTAATTAGTAAAAGATAATTTAAAAACGGATGCTTAAGAGATAGGAACCTCTAATGAAAAAACGGATGCTTAAAAAATAATCTGGAAAGACTACGCAAAGATTAAAATAAAAAAAACACACCAATCACGGATTAGGCAAACTTGATTTTAACGGGCTGTGTTAATAACGTATCAAAAAAAAAGATTAGGCAATCTTGATTTAAAAAAAATACAGCGTAGATGGCACTTAAAAGAACGAAATTAGTGTTATACCTTAACCAATTGTTTAAAAAAAATACCTTCGACGACGAGATGTTGTGTGACAGTTTTCTGAAATCCACCAACGTTAGAAGTGCGCAGACGGCGAGATGATGCGTTGACAGATTCGAAGATGCTCGAGGATCATCACCAACGTTAGAAATGCGTGGATATCGTAGGCGACGTCAGAGCTCTCGCACGAGAAGAAGATCTAGCCACGAGATTATGAGAAGAGGCACACCAATGATCAAAAGATCAAGCTGATGTCGTCGGGATGGCGCTCTGATACCATTTGTTGAACAAAATTCGGGTAAGATATTTTGGGGGCTCCCAGGACTCACTCGATTCTTGTTCTTGTGTGTTTTTCTCTATGGGAAGAACACCCATATATAGGGCCTTCCAGTGACCTGTACGCCCCCAATAACTGCCCAAAGATTCTGTAACATCTCTACAATTATAATAGACGTTTTGATATTGATATCATCTTATTCATGGCCATTATCTTTGTATTCATGACCATTGAAGGTCATTATTCTCGTAACGGTCTAACACATAGTAGGTGATGGTGTACCATGTGAGGGCATGGTCGTCATTCTTCGGGGAGTTGGTGCCACCATCGGGGTGGACAATTATGGTGATGAGGAGGAGATGCGAGGAGAAGGGGATGGATAGCATCGATTGCGAATATGATCTGTTAAAGGGGTAAATTTCTCAAACATTAACATATCTCGTTAATTTTAATGGAGAAGTGTTTATAGAAGATACCTCAAGGACGTGCTATGTAACGGTTAATCATTATAGGGATCGTGTGTAACTTAAAACTATGATGGGTCAAAATTGATTATGAAGGTATACAAGAGTATGTATGTAAAAACATTGAAAAAGGGTTATAGCTTTAAACAAAGAAAATTTACATTTCTACCATTTTCAATTATCACCATCAATACTTGCACCACTATTATCTCTATAATACATACGTATATATGTTTGAGCTCCTACCATTAAGATCGATGAGTTTCACTTATATAAATAACGTCCATAGAATTAAAATAAAAATTGAAAAATTAAATCAAGACTATCAAACTATTATCATCTTCATTCATCTCCTGCTCTCCTACCCTCTCTTCATCTCTATCTCACATGATCCTTCTCAACGACAACAACAACCTCGTGATGTGTCTTGTGATATGACTCAAGGAAAGATGGATTGTCGAGGGGAGGCGAGGGAGAGGAGAAGGTGGCAGCCGAGATGGGAAAAGGTTGGGAGAGCACAAATCAGAGGAGGAGAAAGAGGAGCAAGGTGGAAGATCAAGAGGGCACAGTAGCCGGGGATGGGGGAGGTCAGGAAGGGCAATCTGACCCATTCCAACAAGTATCTAATGGATATCTGCTTCATTCGAAATTGTAGCGCATACATGCATGTACTCGTGTAATATGTGAAAAAAAAATGTTTCCATAAATTGTCCCAATCACCCATTTATTTGCAATTATTGAAATAGCATGCCCTTAAGTTAAGCAAGTTATTATAAAATCAATCAACATATTATTGTATTATTCAATAATTGTAATAAATATCAAAGATGTAATGGAAATACATATGGAAATAAAAAAATGTACATGAATTAGATTACGTAACCAGCTAATATACGGATGGATAAATATTATAACTTACGTTGCCACACTATGTCGAAGCTAGTAAAGTACAATTAAATACATGGATAAGATTTGGTGGTGGCAGCCAGGTAAAAAAACGAGGATATAAATATCCAGACCCCCATGTTGAGAATTAAGATCCGATTGCAAAGAGTATAATTGAAAAGATACCTTTCAGTCATGTTCCATATCACATATAATCGTAACCCCCCGCAATCCATTATTATTTAGGGTTTTTATCAGTTGCGCCCCTTCAAGATATTACAATTTCAGTTATGCCCATGCCTTTTTTGAAATATCAGTTGTACCCCTACCTTCTTGCAAAATTCACAGTTCTGTCTTTCTGTTAAGGTAAAGTAGGGGCATAACTGATATCACGAAAGGGTAGAACTTTGAATTTTACAAGAAGGTGGGGGCACAACTAATATTTCAAAAAAGGGAGGGGCATAACTGAAATTGCAATATCTCAGAGGAGCACAACTGATAAAAACCTATTATCTATCAGGTCACAGATTGACACGACTCGTTCCAATAAATGATTAATTCTAACGTGAATCCATTTCATTTCAACGGGTAAAAGGTACTAATGGAAACATAACTTCTTCTAAGAGGAGATTAATTATTTATTAGATAAAAAATCAACAAAACCATAAAATTAATAATTATATTTTTTTAAAATAATTGTCATTTATCCTTTTGAAATTCATGGAAGTTATTTATGTCATCGCTCCTTCACAGATTCGTTTTTTCAACCATTAGATCAGTTTATTGATTTGATATTGTCAAATATTTTTTTATCACAAATCTAATTATAAAGTTCTATTGCATGAATGTTCAATTAAATATTATTAATGATTTTTATTATAAAATAATTCAACATATGTACTCTTTACCTGCTTGTGCAATCATAGCACAAGACTTGACTAATCAAGTTGTGTATACTCATCAGCTTATTCATATTTTTGACATTTATATTTATATTTTCAAAATGGATATGGATTTACACTAAGATGCTTTCATTTATAAACCATTCATTATACGTGCATTTAATATAATCAATTTATGTTTCTATTTATAGTTCGTTATTTGCATCCGATTTGATATATTATAATACATTTTTCATATTCATCAATATCTGTATGTAATTATATGCCTATAAAAAAATAAATGTCAAAAATGCAACTATTATTATCTACATCTAACCTTTTGCATCTTTTTGAACTAATGGGGTAGTAAATATTCCAATTAGGTACCCAAACAGCTATCTACTGTTTCACACGAGTTTTTTGGATCGGTCAGGAGTGAGGGCATAGCGGAGACATCATCTGACATTTTCAAACGGGTACTCGTGAGTTAGAGTAAAAAATGAAAGGTCAAGCTGGGTATTCTTGATGAATTATAAAATGCACGGGCATTTATACAAGTAATATGCAGTCACAAATGCTCATTACTTGGAATTATATATGTTCAATTGCTTTTGTTGAGACCATATGTTGAAGTTATTGAGATACTATTGTTGAAGATGACTTTTCAATAGCATAAATGAAGTTATTGAGATGCTATTGTTGAGATTGCTTTAAATGTCAACACATAATTAAGTAAAACAAAAAAAAATAGTATGTTATCGTTGAGATTGCTTCGTTATTTCGAAGTCAAAAGAAAGTATACCAAGAAATTAAGTAGGAATTTACTTATACGTATTATAGGTTTGATCCTTGTTCTTTGATGGATCATTTAACATTATCCTTATTCAATGATAATTAAATGTAATCGACAATGTTTGATAATAACGACCGAGAAGATGAGATGTAGGTAAATCACGGTAGAAAATATAGTAGATTAAAGTAGTTTACAATAGAGTTGCTTAGACTAGAGTAATTTTAAAACTATATTTTCTTGAAGATTGAAATATTTGCTGTGTTAAAATATTGTCTTTAAGATGTTATATTTTATTTGCATGTTTCGAGTTTACTCAATTTTTATAAAATGTTTATGATTTGAAAAACTATATGTTTCCGTTATTATATATACATAGGAGAAACTTCGCTACAATGTTAGCATGTACATAGCCGATTGTTAACAACACCATTTTTTAGCAGCAAAACAATAGTCACGACCATCCTTTTAAGCCCATTACTGCATAGAGTATATGCCGCTAAATGGGACGTTCCATTGGAAGGACGAAGAATGAGGCGATCCAAGTGAGAAGAATGCGAATATCAAATAGGCTTAAAAGGATGGTCATGATTGTCCCCTTCCTCTCAACTAGGAAGGGACGGTAGAAACTATCCCATCTAATCAGAGGGGACAATCACGAGTATTGTCTTTGTGATCGAGAAAGTAATGGAGACCATAGTCCCATTCTTTAAATCGGATGGGATGGTTGCAATTGTCCCCGGTGGTTGACAAGAAGGGACCTTCGATGCCGCTGACATAAGGGGATGGTTATGTAACCTTCTCATTTGATCAAAGGGGATAGTTTAACTAACGGATAGGGCAGTCCACAAGTATCGCGTGTGCTATTCCGCCTATAGTACTAAAGCATCCGTTTTGGGAGTGTTGGAGTATTTGATGTATGTGTCATCCAGTTGTTTAGTCCCACATTGTCCAGTGGTGGGACTTAGAGGCCCTGTGGAGGCTATATAAGGAGCCCCAGGCCTCCTGTAACAGATGAGAAAGTGCAATGCATAACACGCCTCTATGATGGCTTCTCCCGTGGTTTCATCCCGCTCCTTATATAGCCTCCACAGAGCATCCAAGCTCCCACCACTGGACAATGTGGGACTAAACAACTGGATAGGCATCTCCCTCACATATGACGCATACATCAAATACTCCAACAGGGAGTTTTAAGTAAGTCGGAGGTCACCCTTAAGTTAGTAAAATGTAGATCCTTCAACAAGGTACCTCAGGGTAGATAGCGAGTGTTAGAGTGCCACTAAAAGTAATCCAACCTCGAACTCGAAGGCGAGCAACAGTTATCAGCTCCCAACACATAGTTTGCTAGATGGTAAGTTTTTTTTAAGAAAAGGTCGGATTACATTTCATCAAAAGTTTGGTAACGGGGTACCAAACAAACACCACAACAACAAGCTGATATGCCAAGGGACCCAAACGATAACAAAAACAAGCTAAACTACTCCATAAGGGTCCAACTTTACTACAACGGGCTAGACCCTATGGGCGGGGCAAAATAACGCTAGAGTTTTATTGTTTGATATTGTAAAAAGGCAAACTTTTAGAGGTAAAAAGTTCCTGCAAAACAACTTCTTTGGTCGTTTCTGCAACACAAAAAAATATGGGGGAAAGGAGCAACAGGTGGGACAGTGGCAATAAAGTGATGCTATTGGATGCAATCTCGTAGAAATGTAGCATCTTTAGCGATAACATAGGGTAGCTTGGAAGTACCATGAAACAACCTCGCACCGCATCTTTAGTGATAATAAAGTTGAGTTGGTAAATTTGGGGTTTGATTTATATTTGTTTACTAGAATAAAGATCCTTTGCACGATTCATTCCTTTTTCTCCATTTCACTCTTGATTTGACCTTCGTATTTTCGCATCTCGTCTCTTGTTTCGAAGATGTCGGATTGGAGCACTTTTTATCAGAATTTACAAACTTATCTCTCTACTCTCCAATCCGTTCGTCTTCACCACCTTAGGATGACTTTCTTCCCGAGTTTTCTTCTTTTCCTTTACTCCTTATTTTTCGCCATTAAATCCTTTGTTTGTGATAGACCCTCATCTCAAACTCTCATTTGATACATCATCATTTCCTCTATAATATGGATTTCTCCAAATTACAACATGTACCTGAAACATAAACAACTATTTCTATAGGAATAATCTATCACAAAAACCTCATAAGTCCAACCAAGATCACATCTAACCATTGAAAGTAAAATATCATCTTCTACATTTCTTTATACACAAAGTTCTACATCACATATTTCCAATTGTCCACTCCTACATATCAATACAAAAATCTACAACTATATTTTCATCGATGATCTACTAAGGGTAAAAAAAACTTACCGAAAATCAAATGTTTCTGATGGCACAACCCTCACCTAATAATATGTAAAGCGTGGCTGCTTCCAGCCTTCTTTTTCAGTTTCGGTCTGTAAATGGTATTAAACAATAGAGTGATGAGTCTAAACTCATAAAGAGCTTAGACCCAGCAAGCAGATCTCAAGCATTTGATAAACTACTTATGCAACGTAATTTTCAACTCATCACATAAATCTTTTCTTGAAGCATTATAAAAATGTAACACCGAAAGGTGAATAACCTAACAAATTTGCATGGATCAATATGTATCACTAAATAACCTGTAACATGGAATAATTTAAGAAAATGCTTGACAATCTTGCCAATATCACATTCCCCAACATGCCGTACTGAGTCATGAACCGTGTAAAATTATTAAGGGAGAGAAACTCAACCCAAGATCGTGAAAATCCTGTCTTGCTTGTTGGCGGTCTCAAAGATCAAAAAAACAATTTGCATACTGCCTAAAGCCCATTAGTATAAGAAATGCGGGCCTAAAGCCCTCCCGAGTCACAAGGAGTAGGTCATAGGCATACCACGAGGATATACCTATCCCAACATGTAGTGACTTGTTCATGACTTTTGTGGGGAGTATGCCATAGTGTGCATAGGTCTTATATCATGTCTTGAGAAATCTTGACAACATAAGCATACATGTCCATGTAAAAGTTGCATTCATATATCTTAACATAACATCCATGTAAATATTGCCTTCATGTATCTTGACCAATTTCATAAATCATAAACTGCATATGAATTTTAACATTAAATTCTAACTGGACTTAGTAAAAATGGCAGGATAAGCTCACATGATTTAATCACAGTAAAGAACTTCATAAGCATCGAAACCTTGTGAAATCGTTGCTATAAAATTTAGCGAAAACTAAATATTTTTCATAGAATATGCCTTGGAACTACTCAGCTGATAAAATATTCAGTCTCGTAACTTGAAAGTATCCTTAACATTTGGAATGTTCCCTAAAAATATAACATAAGCCCATCTTGTGAGATCTTGCGTGTAGATCACATCACATGGATGTTGGTTAGATAGATTCTTTAAAGTATATTGATATAATATTACCTTACACTTAAGCATGTTTTTGTGGGATTTTCAATTTAATATATTACATCATATTACATCATATTATATATATTGGTATGCTTATGGCTAATGATTTCATATTTAACAATACCGCACATATACTTTAGTTATTATCAACTTTACTCTTTACCTCAATTGTATTAAGGAATTTATATCTAACTTTCTCTCTTTATATTTTCCTAATTAGCTTCATCGTTCTTAAGCTCATACAAATGATTCTCTCTCTCTCTCAAATAATATTCTTTTTCCCCAACAATATACTAAATATGCGTCACTGGTCTTGTGCTCTTAGACTTAAGAAACCAAAATCTCTTAACATGATCATAATAAAACATGTGATCAGTCAGAATTATCTAAGATTTTGTTTTAGATTATGAATAAGTGTAACGGAACGGGTCGCGTCGATCATCGGCGGAAGCTTGCGATATTTGATCGCACGACCGAACCGTTACCCAAAATAACAACAAATGGTACATAACGAGCAGAGAAAATATCAATTCCATAAAATGTCTCCAACTAGAGTTCCAGTATTACAACTCTAAACTGGAAAATAAACAAATAACTAATCTAGAATTTAAAAAAAGATAACAACTCGATAGTTCCTGTGGGCATATAGATACATTTAAGTAATCAATATTTATACGAAAACCTAGACCGATACATACATTTGGAAATCGAAATCCTAAAGCCGATACATACCTCGAATCCAACGCTTAACTCTACTCGTCGAGATCTTCGCGCCTTCTTTTCGTCATGAATCCGTGTTCTCCTCCTCTTCGAATTCGACGCCGCCTTCTCCTACGACGGAGATGGATGCCGGTAAGAAACCATTCCTCTCTCTCTCTCTCCCTCCCTCTAAAGTTACAAAGTAGGGTGACGTGAGGGGAAGAGTCTTTGGGTTTTTAAAATTGTTAATGAGATAATTTAATGTATTTATTAAGTCTACTTAATCCAAGATAATAGATTTAATTTTTTTTTTGAAAACAGCCAGGCCGTTACAACCCACCACCCTTAAAAAAATTTCGTCCTCGAAATTTCTTAGTAGAGAAACATACCGAAAAGTTGTGGGTACTTCTCCCGCATTTCACTTTCCAGCTCCCAAGTAGCCTCCTTCTTTTGGTGGTGTTGCCAAAGAACATTGACCATCGGGATTATGCACCGACGGAGTTGATGATCTCTACGATCGATTATTTGTATGGGTTTCTCTTCAAAGGTCAAGTTTGGCTGAACATCAATGACCTCATGCTCGATCACATGTGAAGGATCAGGAGTGTACTTCCTCAGCATAGACACATGAAATACATCGTGAAGTTTCGAGTATTGAGGGGGTAATGCAATACGATATGCCACCTCTCCGATCCGCTGCAGAATCTCAAAAGGTCCTATATATCTGGGAGTGAGCTTCCCCCTTTTGCCAAATCGTAAGACGTCCTTGGTTGGAGAGATCTTTAAGAACACATGTTCCCCAACCGCGAAATTCAACTCTCTTCTGTGACGATCGGCGTAAGATTTTTGCCTACTTTGTGCTGCCAATAATCTTTTTCTGATTAGATCAACACCCTGCTTACTTGTCTGAACAAGTTCCGGTCCTAGGATGTGCTTCTCGCCAACATCACTCCAGCATGAAGGTGATCTGCAAGGTCTCCCATACAATGCTTCATAGGGTGCCATCTTGATGCTCGAATGATAACTATTATTGTATGCAAACTCCACTAATGGAAGGTGTCTATCCCAGCTACCCACAAAATCTAGAGCACATGCTCTCAACATATCTTCTAGTGTCTATATGGTCCTTTCTGACTGACCATCCGTCTGTGGATGAATGAAGTACTAAACTTCAATTGAGTGCCCATAGCATCCTGAAAACTCTTCCATAAACGAGAGGTAAATCGTGTATCCCGATCAGATACAATTGATGCAGGAACACCATGAAGGCTGACAATCTCATTCACATATAATTCAGCTAGACTATCTGTCTACTGATCCAAGCGGATAGGTAGGAAGTGTGCTGATTTGGTTAATCGGTCAACAATCACCCATATGGTGTCATAACGATGTTTTGTGGTCTTGGGTAGACCAGTGACAAAGTCCATCGTTATGTGCTCCCATTTCCATTCAGGTATCTCCAAGGGTTGAACAGGTTCTGCTGGACGCTGATGTTCAATCTTGATCTGCTGACATACCAAGCATCTAGAAACAAATTCGGCGATGCCGTTCTTCATCTTTGGCCACCAGAAATTCCGTTGCAGATCCTTGTACATTTTTGTTGTACCTGGGTGAATAGTGTACATCGATCTGTGTGCTTCATCCAGAATCTCCTGTCTCAACTCCATATCACTTGGAATCCATAATCTGCTGCGGTACCTTATAGCTCCATCCATTCCGATGGTGAAATCAGAACCTTCCTTTTTAGATGCTTCTATAAATTTAGGAAGACCATCATCTACTTTTGGTGCAGTAAAGATCTTCCCAATTGAATGCGGAGCGCCGCAAATTATATCTTTCTTGATCCACTCACGAAAGGCTTCCAATCTTCGAAATCCTTCATCATCTTCCATTGTAGTTTTAAACTAGCCAGCTTACCTTCCCATTTTCTACTTAATGCATCCGCTACGACATTTGCTTTTCCTGGATGATAATTGATGGCGAAGTCATAATCTTTTAGGAACTCTAGCCATCGTCGCTGCCTCAAATTAAGTTCCTTCTGAGAGAAAATATATTTGAGGCTCTTATGATCACTGAGCACCTCAAACTGCTCACCGTAGAGGTAATGACGCCATATTTTTAGAGCAAAGACTACCGCTGCTAACTCTAAATCATGAGTTGGGTAGTTCCTTTCTTGTGGTTTTAATTGCCGTGAGGAATAAGCAATGACTTTCTCATTTTGCATAAGAACACATCCGAGTCCAGTGCCTGATGCGTCAGTATACACCACGAAGCCTCCACTGCCTGATGGTAAGGCCAATACCGGAGCTGTAGTCAATCTCTGCTTCAATTCTTGAAAACTCTGCTCGCACTTTTCAGACCACACAAACTTCACATCCTTTCGAGTGATAGCAAAGACTCTTCCTGCTACCTTCTTTTTCTGCTCAAATGGCTTCTTCTGATCCTTGACATCTTTCTTGCAATCTTTCCTGAAGTGACCTTTTTCTCCACAATTAAAGCAAGTAGTGGTTAGCATGTAACATTCTCCTGGATGCCTCCTACCACAATGCGGGCACACTTCAAATGTGTACTTCCTGTTTGCTGGTGCGTCATCAGTCTTTGTCTTCTTAGCATTCGTTGCAGTGTGACGTCTCTTGTCATTGAAGCTCGGCTTGTGAGGGCGCTTCCGAGGATTTGCTTGTTGTATCCTCCGGTATGCTGCATCGATCTCCACTGCTGCTGCAACCGCCTCAGATAAGGTCGTGGGACCTCTAGTCAGCACTTTCATGCTCAGTCCTGCATTCAAGCCTTCAACAAACTTTCTAGCTCGTTGCTTTTCATTGGAGTAGATACCCTTGCCATACTTCTCCAATTCTTGAAATTTTGCTGCATATTCTTCGATTGTCATATTTCCCTGTCGAAGATTTATAAACTCTTGACGCTTAGCATCCTTAGCATGCTTAGGGATGTAACGCTCAGTGAAGCGCTCAACAAAGTCATCCCACTTAATGACTGGAGTCTCCAAAAAATGGATTCCCTTGCATGAAATCCACCACTCCTTTGCATTGTCCCGCAGACGAAATGTCCCAAAGATCACTTTTTTTCCTCAGGACAATCCGTTGCCTCAAAAGTCAGCTCCATCTCTCTTAGCCAATGTTCGGCTTTTTCCGGCTCGTGCTCACCCTTGAAAGTGGGCGGATCATGCTGAATGAAGGTCTTTAGAGTCAGTCCACCTGAGTTGGACGTCTGACTCTTCTGTTGCTGGGTCATTAGTGTCATTAACTCCAGCATCTGCCTCTGCATACCCATAACGGCCTCTTGGCTCGTCGATGAGTCACGGTCTGCAATGGCTTCAATTGCACGTCGAGGAGCCATCTGATTCAAAAAAATTGATAAGGTCAATGAGTTGTGATACTAAATCTCTCTCTATTAGATCTTAGATCACTAAGAATCGTGAATATCTTATGCCCAGAGGAACTCTAGCTCTGATACCATTTGTAATGGAACGGGTCGCGTCGACCACCGGCGGAAGCATGCGACAGTTGATCGCACGACCGAACCGTTACCAAAACTAATAAATGGCATACAATGAGCATAGACAATATCAATTCCATAAAATGTCTCCAACTAGAGTTCCAGTATTACAACTCTAAACTGGGAAATAAACAAATAACTAATCTAGAATTTTAAAAAAGATAACAACTCGATAGTTCCTGTGGGCATATAGATACATTTAAGTAATCAATATTTATACGAAAACCTAGACCGATACATACATTTGGAAATCGAAATCCTAAAGCCGATACATACCTCGAATCCAACGCTTAACTCTACTCGTCGAGATCTTCGCGCCTTCTTTTCGTCACGAATCTGCGTTCTCCTCCTCTTCGGATTCGACGCCGCCTTCTCCTACGACGGAGATGGATGCCTGTAAGAAACCATTCCTCTCTCTCTCTCTCCCTCTCTCTAAAGTTACAAAGTAGGGTGACGTGAGGGGAAGAGTCTTTGGGTTTTTAAAATTGTTAATGAGATAATTTAATGTATTTATTAAGTCTACTTAATCCAAGATAATAGATTTAATTTTTTTTTGAATACAGCCAGGCCGTTACAATAAGTTATCTGAGCTACACATGAATTTGAATGGAGGAATTGTCTCAAGTAAAGTCTAACTCAATTGTTATGGGCCACATGTTTTTAATAGTTACCTTCTAAGGAGTTGGCCGACCCTCCTCCTCTTTATAACATATAATAATATACAATGTATATGTATGTATGTAAATTTTGTACTGATTATTAATACCCCATGTAGATTTATGTATCCCAAGATAGCAAAAATACTTGGTGTATAAAAAAACTTATCTGATATGAATGTTACATCATTTGTATCTTGCATGTCTTTTTAGAACTTGGCTTTGTATAACGTTAACAACCTTCTTAGCAAAAACAAGAACAATCAACTATTTTCCAATTTACATAGATCACTAGCATCGACTCTTTTCTTCTGAACCTATCTAATTTTGATAATCTCGAACACTCTAAAAACTAGAATATAAGGAGGTGAAAATGAGTCACCGCTCCGCTCATTAAGGAGATGAGCGTGTGTGCCTCTCTTCTGAGGAGGTGAGCGGTTCTTTTTCCTCACCTTACTAAAATGTAGCTTTTCGTCTGGTGCTATTCATAACTACCTCGAAAGCGGGGGTTGGCTTTTATTTTCCAAGTCTCTCTATATGTTGGTTAGTTTATCTACTATCTTCTTCTCTCCTACTTTTCAACATCTCATGTCGATGCTCCTGGTCCTTTAACTCACCTGAACTTGGGCTCTGAATCTCTGAATTCGCTTTTTCTCTTTGACGCTAACCGTTACTGAGATTTTGGTTGACCATCACACTCTTTCTTCGAGCCTCAAGGGTCCAGAGAGTAGTTGGACCCCTAGGCCGTCGTCTAGGAGTTTTTTTTGTATATCTACTCTTCTCACTTCTCACTTTTTGTATGGGAGTTTCATAGATCTCCCCGCCAGTCTATTACTCCACCAAAATCTTATAAGGCTCTTATTCTGGCTTCTCGCAGTGTCAAACTAAAAACATGACATTTCTATAAATCCAAGCCATCTTAGACAAGCTTTCCTCTTTTAATTTTCAATAGTTGTCATGCCCACCTTTGTATTATGCTCTCGTTACAAACCAAAACCTTATTTATGCAGATTACATCTATTATAAGTACATTCTTTTTTAATGTTAATAGTTAATCGTCCAACACTTGCTATCGTAAAGCATTTCATGTATCAATGTTTAGAGAGGTGTCTCATCACAACAAATACTTGAAGCTCCTCTCCACTTCAATCATAATTTTTCTTGATTCTATTGTTGACATCTCTAATCCTGTTGAAAAAATTGGTTGGGGTCTAAATGAAAGACTCAAGAAGTTGACGTATAAAAATGGGAATTAATTGGCAAGAGGTTAACAATTACTTGAGTTGCTTAAACAATGCCAACTAAATCCTATATAGGTCGCGGTATTAAAGCACCTTATGTAAATGCAATATGTTATGTCTTACTTATTTAATGTCTCCACCTTCCTTGATCAGTAAACATGCCTTACATATGTTGAACTTAAATAAAACTCTTATAGCAAAGAGTCTCGCTCCATCACTCAAACTTCATCTTGCCTTCTAGCATTTGAAAACAACATATACTGAGACTCCTTCCTTCACATGTGCACATTTTATTATTTTGCCTATAATTAATGAAAAAGGATAATGTCTCGAGGTTCATCCTTGGTATAACACAATGCTAGTACGGGAATTTTTTGTCGATACAATTGTAGACATGAGTACAAGCTAATGTTTGACCATACATATCTCTTATCCAAGTCGAGGCATAAAATGACATCATCTCTTCACTAGAACACCTACACAATTTCTCTGAGTACAATATCATAAAACTTATCAACATAAGAAAAAGACCATGGGGGAGACATTTTTTCTTATTCTTCAAATTTTCTTCGAGCAACACTAGAGGTGAATGGACTTGATTAAAGACCTAACAAGTATAAAACAAAATTGGTTCCTCGAAGCTTTGGAGACTCATCTAACCCACTTTTTATCACCTTAAATATACAATATAATTATATTGTACCTCTTGTACACTTTGAAATGTTACTAAAAGTACTGTAGTCTAAGCCCACATATTTGAACTAACCAATGCTATAAAAAAATCACTATGCTCATTTGGGATATAAAGGAAGAATGTTTACATTCTTGCCTTGAAAGAGAGCCTAAGAGAGTCTCCTAACTCCAAGATACCTTCCATGGGAGAAAGGGACTATATTGTAGAATGGGAGCTCTCGCACTATAACTGTAATTTCCCGAGCTTAGGTCCCTGATCCGTTATCGAGGAAAACTGGTCCTGACAACTTGTTGGGTTTGGGTCCAAATGGACCCGTTGATAACCACCCAAAATGCTTAAGCTCAAGTTGTCAAGTAGTAATCCCCACCATTTATAACCCACTCTCACACTTTGTGAGTTTTAGATGTGGGACTATCTTTGGGGTATGGGTGTTACAATAACTCTCCTACTATACTAACGAAGTTGCCAGGTCTTTAATATTTTTTGTCGATTCATCCGCATTACTTCCTCTCCACTTCTCTACTTTGCTTCCACCATCATTGACTACAAACACCTAGGATAATAGTATTCAAGTTAAGAGCAAGCAATCTTGACTACCTTGGATCGTTGCATGAACTATTTATACTCTACATGGTCTATATGATGTGTGCTTAAAGATGTGCATCCTAGTAGTCGTCATCTACACCAATAAACTACTTTAAGAATTGTAACCTTTGGCCCTTACTTTAATACTTAGATAGCATCTTGTTCAACTCCAAGACCACTTAAACAAGAACATATATACCTCTAGTTTCGATATACTACGGAGACCATTAAGGCCATCCACACCATCATTCGCCAATAAAGAGACCATCGTGCATGATCGACTAACTCTACCTCACACCTCAAGTCTAATGAATATGAAAAATTCCATGCTTTCATTGAAAGGACTAGTCCATGAACATGCATCTACATTCGGATCCTTTCCTAATGCATTTTAACCCAAATACATTATAAACATATTGCATTTGTGAAAAAATATAAATTTGAGAAATAAAAGAAGAAAAAGGGCATCATTCTTGGGTTTGTGGAATTCTTTTTTGAAAAGATAAATGAAGTAATAACTTGCAATTATTCCTTGACCTAGAGAGTGAGATTAAGATGTAGTTATTATTGTAATAATTCAAGGTAGAGGACATAGGGGAGGGATCAAGAATTATTTGGCAAGATGGACTTCTAAGTCCTTCCACAACTAAAAGGAACCTTGGAGAAGAGAGTAAGAATGGTCAAGATACATACATAAAATACAAAACTATTTACACATCAATCATAAGAAACATAAGAATATTGGGACCATAAAAATACAAAGATATTGAGCATTCAAATCAACCTAAAGAGGAACCTCTTCGGTGTCACATCTTTCCCACGTGAAGGGATAACCCCACACCTCACATCTATATGTTGTTGTTATTATTATTATAGTATTCGTAGGTAGCGTTTGAGATGTGGGTTACCCGACGGATTTGGGGAGTTTACCTCCTTAACCTATATCCCCCTCTCCTCATGTGGGCCCCACTTTATTCCTTTTTAAAAAATTAAATAAATTAATTTTACATCATCAATCCTATCAAAAAATAATATATTATACCGTAATATCATATAAAAATTATAAACTAATCCACTTCTACTCATTTTTCCAAACTTCAATGCAATCACATCACAATAACTACTCAATTTTTCAAACTTCAATACAATCATATCACATCAAACCCACTTCTAACCCACCCCCAGTTTAACCCTCTATCCAAACACCAAAATCCAAAAACGGATTACCCTCTACCAATTTAACCCGCCTTAACCCACCAACCAAACGCACCCTTTATAGTTTTGTAGTACATATATAGTACAATCTACCCTATAACTCTGATAGCAATGTCAAAAGATTTCAGTTTGATTCGCTGGTTCAACAAATATTAAAGTATTTTTAAGAAAAACAAAATTAAAGCAAGGTTTTGATATCAGCTCTTAATTTAACTTTTTTTTGCATAAGTAGGGAGAATTTACTATCATCATAATAAGTTGTTGCATTATTTACTACATCTTTATTTATACTATTTATCTTTTGTTCTGTGAAAGTAATCACATCTCAATTGCATTATCTATTATAACTCTGCCTTTAAATCAATCAAAGGGAACAAAATACATGGCTTCGTTTGAAATGCAAAGTACGACAAAATTTATATTAGAAAAATACACTTATCTTAAGTTTTTCAAATAATATTTGTGTTCTTAACTTCTTTTCAATTGCAGTTGCGTCCTTGCAAAATTCACATTACTACCGGAACATTAGCACACCTGAACGGAAGAGCCCTACTGTCAATTCTGTAGGAATCCAAGGGTAGGAATATAACTGCAGAAAAGTCAAGGGAATATGTTATTAAGTAAATCTCAGAAGGGTACAAACGTAAAAACACCTATGCGGAACGGACTCATTGCCCTCCAGTGGTCCCTCCATACGGGAGAGATTTCTCAGAATGGAGAGAGAGAAGAAACTATCTCCCATTCTGGGTATCCGCTGGAAATATTTCCCGAACTGGGTATATATCGGCAAATGATTTGCCGCTCGCCTATGTGGCGCGACAAACCATTTGCCGTGCCTATGTGGACATAGCGGCAAATGGTTTGCCGCCTACGGCAAACTATTTGCCGCTTATGGCCATTCCCGCCCAAACCTGCCTTAAGTTTACATGCTTGCTTAACTTTACCATATACATATTTATATTGTATTTAATTAAGATTAAATTTAAGATATTAATAATAAATATTATGTAATAATAAAAAATACATTTATATAAATGTATTTTTCTATTAAATAATGATTGTATAATTTTAAAATTTAATTCGTATAATTTTAGCAATTAATATGTTATGATATAACTTAGTAAGAATTTAGTAGTGTAATTGTTATTTATTTATGAATAAAAATTAAATATTAATAATAAATATACGTAACAATTAAAATTATATTTATAGAAATGTGATTTTTTAATAAGTAATATTTATCTAATTTTAAAATATTATTCGTATACTTTTAGCAGTTATTATGTTATGATATAACTTAAATAAGACTTTAGTAGTGTATTCGATATTTATTTATGAGTAACTTTAAAACATTAATAATAAATATTATGTAACAATTACAAATACATTTATATAAACGTTAAGTTTTATTAAGCAATAATTATTTAATTTAAAAATATAATTCGTATAGTTTTAGCAAATAATATGTTATGATATTTATAATTAATATGTTATGGTACTTACAATTTCTATATTAGATATTTGTATACTATTATAATAAACACCTTTATATGTAGATGAATGTTGGATCTTTTAACGTGGAGTTAACAATAAAGTTCTTTAATTTATATTAACATGGGAACTGAAATATATTTTTAACATGGGAACTGGAATATATTTAACATGTAACTGGGACGCACATACATTCATAAATTCTCCAAGTAGTAGAAGCTGAAATATTTCATTTACTTGAAAAAGATACATGCAGAATACATACGCAAGAGACCCATAAAGTAGTCATAAACATCACTAGAGTTCAAACAAAGAAACAAAATCTACTAACTCTACTGACGACCTAACCTAACTCGCTCTCCACGCAGCGCACTCAGACGTGCATACTTCAATGCGATGGTGTAATGGAGATCAGCTAAGTCAGCGTATAAGGTTTCTTCCTCGTCCACAGGTTCTGAAAGCGGTGACGTCTCGCCATGTGATGAACTGGGGATCGGACTGGCTTGCGGAGAATACGGGGTGAACTGTGACTCGAACTCCTCCACTGGTTCTATTTCTGATGCGGTTGGTGCCCTGCTTGGGGTTGCGATTGGCGGTGGATGCGCTGGCGGTGGAACGTGAGATGGTACACGGCTGGAGGACCGACTCGGTGGAGCACGTGCTGCTAAGAAACGATTGTCGGGCAGACGCACCGACTTGCGAGCTGTGATACGTGTATTGTCCATGTCCTGTTCGGATGTTAATTCATTTGAAAAAGTAATGTAGAAATGAATATTAATGCCATCAATATTAATTCAATTAAGAATAATTTGCAGCCATTTGCATAACAACATTAAAGAAATCAATGAAACCAAAACATCATATTTTATTTCTTAAACAGGGACCATTTTTTTGTATGTTCTACAATATGTGATAGTGGTCCCTTTGATGAAGATGCTTTCTCTTTTCCTCCCCTCCTTTGTTCTGTTGTCGCTGAGCTTGCCTCCCCCCTTCCCGATGTTAGACAAGTATAACACTTTGTAAAATGAAGGAAATGATTATCTACAAACTAATTTTTGTAATTGACAACATCAGGACAATATGCATCAAGATAAGAAATTAACAATATCATTAGAAAGGAACAACGGATAAGAGGTCGCAATCATTTACATTAAAAATTAAAGAGAAATTAGCGGTGCCTTCTGTCACAAGTTGTTTTGTTGTGACCATGCTCCTTACATTGACTACATCTTACTTGAACAGTTCCCATTTCATCCATGCTACCGCGAAGCTGTCGTCTCCTAGGTCGACCAGGCGTAGGAACAACATTGGGGTGCAATAAGAGTGATGGCTCTAATGGTGGCCAGAACCGTTTATCGGGGATCGGAACGAAGGCAGCTGAGTATGTGGCCCGGAATGCACTTGATGTATAAAAATCTGAACAAAGCTTCACATGCTCTGTACTGACATTCACGTTCCCACAAACGGCAATTATGTGAGGGCAAATTATCCTCATAGCTTGCATGTAACCACAGGTACATAATGACTGCTGACCGTTCATTTTAACGGTATAATTTCCCTCAGGTGCACGCACTTCGAAATCCGTAATTGTGAATTGCTCGACCAGTAGACCACGCGCGGATTGTACAAGGCCATATGTTAATTTCTCATATCGCGGCATAAGGTGACCTGTCATCCGATCACCAAACTTGCGTCTTTCCACGAAGCATGTGTTGAGGCGATAAAAGACAGCCAAGACAAGTGTTAGCACCGGTAGACCACGTATTCCTCTTAGAACACTGTTGAAACTTTCAGAGAGGTTTGTTGTGGTCAGACCCCATCGACGGCCCTCATCGTATGCGCATGCCCAATATCGACGATCCCCACCTTCTTGCCTCAATATCCAGTCGTACGCCTCCGAGTCCGCTGTACGGATTTGATTTTATTATAATCATTATAATTAATTTATTTTTTATTTTTTATTTAATAACCCTATTTCATTTAATTATAATCTATATTAATTACGAATCTTAATCTATATTATTATAATCATTATAATTAATTAATATTTAATTTTTTATTTAATAACATTATTTCATTTAATTATAATTTAGATTACTTAGGACTCTTAATCCATATTATTAAAATCATTAATTATTACTAATACACATTATATACATTATTTAATACTAATATGCATTATTTATTAAAAACATACATTATTTATTACTAATCTAAATTAGTTATTAATAATAAACATTATTTAATATTTAATTTTATTATTACTAATACACATTATATACGTAATTTCTAACTAATATACATTAATTATTACTAATATACATTACTTACTACTAATATAAATTACTTACTACTAACAAACATTATTTAATTTCTAATTTTATTAATACTAATACAAATTATATACATCATTTATTACTAATAAGGATTACTTATTACAAACATAAATTACTTTATTACAAATCTAAATTCCGACATAATTACTTTAATTAATTTCCTATATAAGTAATAAATTATTTTCTTTAATTAATGGCCTCTACAATATATTAATGACACAAAAATGGAAAGTTTGCATAAATTATGACCACAAAGCCTTGAAATAAAGTTGGGGGAATTGTATGGCATTTTAATGTGACTCTAATTTTCCTAATAATATCATGTGGGCATGTGGGCATGTATGTCATCGATTATATATTTCTAAGCTAATCTTAGCGTTAAATGGAATACTACAACTATCAAGAACTAAATACTTATTTCGAAAAAAATAACATCTTCTTGAGGACAACAATTATTAACAACTAAACAACTATCAATAATTGTGAAGAACTAATTACAACTTCATTTTAAGGAATAAAAAAATTCATGACAACTAAATAATTTTCTACTTAAATAAAAGACATCTACAATTTTTACTTAACAATTATAGAAATTAAAATTAAAACAAAAATTTCATACCTTAGAAGGGAGGAGTTGGATCTTAAAATGGAGGAAGTGAATGAGAGAATGAGAGATTGAATGAGAGAATGCGTGAGGGGAATGGGGGCTCGGGCGACCTATTTATATGCCGCCCAGCGGCAAATGGTTTGCCGCTGCACGGCAAACCATTTGCCGTGCAGGGCGGGTCGCCGACCGCTTCTGGCGCGCGGTCCCGTCGTCTGCGCCCAGTCTGCGCCGAAGACCGCGCGCCTCGCTGACCGTGCCACTGGGCACGGCAAACGGGTTGCCGCTCCTTACACGTCAGCGCGGCAAATGGTTTGCCGCGCCACATGGGCGAGCGGCAAACCATTTGCCGATATATACCCAATCCGGGAATAATTTTCATTCCGTACCCAGAATGGGAGATAACTTGGTTTCTCTCTCCATTCTGGGAAAAAGACCCCCATACGGCGCCGCTGACACACTCTCTCTCTCTCTTGAGTCCACACGTAATTTCGCTCCGCGTGCCGGCAGGACAGGTTTGGCAGGGGCCCACAGACATAAAGTCCAATTAGATCTGTACACGTGTCCGGAACAGATGACCGGCTCCGAAAGGCGGCGCCGTGCGGATAGTGGCGATTTCTTTGCGCCTTTTCCTTGTCTTGGTCGTAACCGTCTTTTTCTCTGGTGGAATTCTACATTGGCACCCTGACATTCTATATTAATGTATATATGATTCTGAAACTCCCACACCTTGTGAGACCATTCATACTTCACATGAGAGTACATGTATGTATGTATGTAGACACATATGCAGAGGTGGTTTTGACGGGCAATGGGTATCCATCCTTATATTCAATCTAATAATATAATCTCATTGAAAGAGCACTTGAGAATCACATGTAAGTTGAAGAATTCCAAGAACAAGTCCACCCCTAGGGCTCGTTTGGTTGCAGGGTTGGGCAGGGTTGGCTTGGCCCAACCCGGGTTGGCCCTGCAACCAAACATGGTTCTCCTCCTCACAATTTACTATTCACAGGGGTACCCCTTCCCAACCCAACCCTGTCCAACCCTGCAACCAAACGAACCCCTAACAAGACCGGGTGCTCCATTATCCTTTTTCCTTTTATACCTTGTATATGTAGGTAAAATAGGGATGCTCTTAAGGGGAGCTAATTTGTCTCCTCCGCTCTATTTTTCTTAATTTTTATTTATATTAAAGACAACTTAATGGGTGAAATGACTTCCCTCATTAGGGGAAAAGCAAGATTTTTTTGCAAGAAAATGACCTGAAAAAGCTCCTTGTAGGTTAATTGCTACACTATAATAGGCTTTGAACTTCAAAGTCCACGATTTTCCGTTTTCATGTCATCTCCTTTTATGATGACAAAACTTCCACCGGAAGCGATGAAAGAAATACATCATTAGAATATACAAACAACAAGAAGCACTTGATATGGGTACGCCTTGGGCTATATTCTATTCTCTCTCTTCACCACATCATAAGAGGAATCAAATAAGAACAAAAGATATTCAATTATAAAGATGTGAAAATAAAAGAGAACATGCATACAAATGAAAAATGTACGTGTCACGTAAAGGTTCATGGCTAAAAATAGATGTAAACAACCAACATCAATGTACAAGTTCCAAAAGTAGTTTACCATCAAGTATTACATAAGTACTAAAAAGATATATAAGATTGCATTGTTGGGATCAAAGTGGGAAAATTCTTGATTGAGGGATCTTGGCTAGTTTGACTTCATCAATTTGTTGGACTTTGTTATTCTTGTTGGCGATTGATAATGAATGTGAACCCACCTATCATGTCGTTGTTAGCGGCCTTTGCAATGGTAGAAGTTACACTCACATTGGATGGAGATAAACTCTAAGTCCGAGGGTGTTACAAGTATGAGCATCTAGGAAGCATGACAATAGAGGAAGCTAGAACATCAAAGGAAAATACAATTGTAGTTGATGAGGAGGCGATTGCTCTGGGATCGGATCACGAGTAGTAGATTGGTTTTTGTCGAAGAAGTTAACTATCTTGTCACAATCTTGATTAGATAAATTAACCCCGATTTAAGGAAGAATATGGTTTACAAATATGCTTAGAGGAAGATTCAATAAGTGGTGGAATACATGCTTTCATGCTGAGTATCAAGATTAGGGCATGAGCATCCCTCATCGTAGGTTCCAGTGATATGCGAGGCAGGGCATCGCAAAAACTCCTAGATGATCGAGTATCCTTTTTTGTTAGGTAAGTACGAAAGTTACGGTATTTACACCTATAAAAAGGAACTCATGCATGTATTTTTGAATTTGACGGTATATCATCTATTATATAGTAATTGTTATTATATGTCTAATAATGGGTAATAAAATGAGGGATCCCAAAATATGTGAGCTACATTTTTATTTTTATGTAGCGATTGTGTACGCATATATGCTATGAAAATACAAGTAAACACATGCAATGCAAGTTGCATCGTATCACTGATTTATGTGTTAGGCTTAGGTATTAGTCAGTGTAACACCTAGGTATAGTAGCAAGTACAGGTATTTCCGTAGAGAAAAAAAAATATGGGAAGGAGATTTACAATGTATCCTAAGAATCTATAAATAAAAAGAGCAAAAATCGAATGCGGGAGAAAATACATGGATAGAGATGTAAATCGAAAAAGCTTGAAGGATGGTTGATAAATTGACATGCTTGGAAAATTACGAGGCATTCCTAATTTAAGAAAGGTATAGTACGAGTGGATGTTAAAATTGAATGCAATTCATGGTGTTTTCTCAAATAAATAAATATAGGAAACTTATTTACAATTAGAAAAAATAAAAATTGAATGATTATTGTTAAAATGTCAGCATTAAATTTAGGAAAAAAATTGTGCTAGATTAGGGTTGAGCTAAATTCCTACCAACATTATCGAATTGGGAGTTAATCACTGATGAATCTCATATTCAACTTGACAACATATCCTAATCACACTAAAGCCAACCTTAAGATGCATGCATTGAGTGACATAAGGGCCTTGATGTATGTAAACTATACATGACTTTAAATAAGACCAATAAGAGACTCTTAACTCATGTCAGATAACCATGTACAAATTAAAATGGTTCCTTAACCTCCATTAATCTTACAAAAACACCTAAACCCCAACCTTAACCCCCTTGAAAATATCGATTAAAACTTAATTTATCCTTAAACTTAACCCTATTTTAGCTCTGATTATACTGAAATTAAATAACCTATTAAAACTTAAACCCTAAACCTAAAATAGAAACCCTAAGTAAAGTCAGAAAGATCCCTTAGGACCCATGATTTATCCCATGTACGTACAAGTTGACTAACCCAACTAGACATGGTTAGCGCAAAACTTAGCAGTAACTACAGCAAGGATGCTGCGAGGATCGGTCCTTGCAAGGTGATTTGTGAGAAAGCGATTGTGTTGTGCCCTTGTCTATTGATTCTTGGCACCGGTGCAGAAAATGACGCCGCTTAATTGTATTTTGAGGAGGTCGACAAGACATTGCAAGGATGCAAGTGCCCTCACAATTTTTTTAGACAGAATCGTGGACGATTCCCTTTCTTCTCATTTGCATCACCTTTAATTCTTCTTCTATTCTTCAACCACCTCCTCTCCGGTCGTCAAACTTGCTCCCTCACAGCTCCTTCGCCCCCTCGAGTTTTCCCTCTATCATCATCTCCTCTCTAGGTATGGCTTTCATTCACCATCTTCGTCTTAATGTTGTATTGTTGTTAATATGTCTACATACACTATCATCTCCACCGCATACGCATGCTTTCATCATGGTGGTCGTCACTCCTCCATGTATATTACAACCTTACATATGTATGTAGTATAATGTGTGTGTGTGTGTATTTTGGTGTCATGTATGTGTGTATGTGTTAGTATGTGCGTGTTGGTGTGTGTGTGTAACAATAGTGTGCATGTATTAGCATGTGCAATTATGCATACAGTAGTGTATGTGTGTATACGCGTGTATATGTGTGTGCGCACGCGTGTGCGTGTATGCACATGTGTGTATGTGCATGCACGTGAGCGCGTGCACGTGTTATATGTAAGCAAACAAATTTGTATGTGTATTATATAAATGTATGTGCATTATGTCTATGCATGTTAGCACTTGCACGTATGTTTGTGTATGCATGTATGTATATTGTTACACATGGAGGAATGTTAGGTCGAGATCGAGGCTGGATAGATTTCTTCTGTCATCTGAGGGGTGGATTTTTTCCCCTTATCTCGGGCGTGGGCGCTGCCCCGGGCGCACTCTGATCATACGCCAATCCTGTGGTCTTCTGAGGAATAGATGCGGCCCAGATCCTTTTTCAAATTTGAGAGAGCTTGGTTGATGGAGGAGGGGTTCAAGGAGGAAGTGGTTACACAATGGAGGAGTTGGCAGGTGGAGGGGTCGGCGGTCAGGCGGCTGGATGCCAAATTGGTGCTGTTAAAGAATTTTTTACTTGATTTCAATCGTAGAGTGAGGACGCAAAGGAGGGAGCGGAGGCGTGTGGCTCAGGAGGGTGTTGTCTGTTTGGATGGGCTGGATGATGAGATAGGTCTGGTTCAGGAGGAGGTGCTTGAGCGGACAAGGCTGCTAGAGGAACTTCTTTTGGAAGACAGGAATGAAGAAGTGGAGTGGAGGCAGAGATCCAGACAGAAATGATTGCGCGAAGGCGATGCGAACACTAGATTTTTTCACTCGATGGCCTCAGGCAGAAGAAGGAGGAACTTTATTCATAGTCTGGATGTGGGTGGGGAAAGAGTCGTGGGCGATGCTATGTTGGGTCGAGTCCTCAGGGACCATTTTGTGGAGAGATCAAGGAGAAGGTCCCACGACGGGTGGGGGTGGCGTGGAACAGGTGTTGAATCGTTGTCAGAAGAACAAGCATCCAGTCTTGAAGAGCCTTTTATGGAGGAGGAGGTTAAAAGTGCGGTGTGGGGTTTGAATGAAGATGGGGCACCTAGGCCTGACGGTTTTCCAGTCTTTTTCTACAGAGAATTCTGGGACTTGCTGAAAGAAGACATTATGGCAGTAATCAATGAGTTCAGAAATGGCAACATGGGATTTGAGAAGGTTAATAGGGCGATGCTATTTCTCCTTCCGAAGAAGGAAAACCCGATACGGGTGGATGACTTTAGGCCGATTGTGTTGTCCAATGCATTATATTTGATTATCGCCAAGGTGTTGGCAAACAGGCTCAGACGGGTGCTGGATGGTGTGATCTTGCAGAACCAGACTGCTTTTATACCTGGCAGGAAGATGGCGGACGGACTGGTTATGGCTTCTGAGATTTGCCTCCAATGGCGTCGAGAAAACGCTAAGGGCTTGATTTGGAAGATTGACTTCGAAAAGGCGTATGACTGCGTGGACTGGAGATTCCTGTGGGAATCGCTTCGACGACGTGGCTTCAGTGACCTCTGGATAGCATGGATGAAGAGGTGCGTCACTACCTCCTCCTACTCAGTCCTGGTGAATGGTAGACGAGAAGGCAGATATTTTCAGCCACAAAGAGGTGTGAGACAGGGTTGTCCGTTAGCGTCGATGCTCTTCGTCATGGTAGCGGATGTGCTTGCGGTGACGTTCAGGAGAGCAGTCGATGATGGGTGGTGTGAAGGGTTCCGTATGGGGTCCATCTCTATTCCTCTTCTGCAATATGCAGATGACACCGTAATTTTCACGGGAGGTACAGAGGAAATGCATGGAAGGACGAGGCAACTGGTAGAAATATTTAGCAGCATTTCAGGACTCAAGATCAATAGAGAGAAGTTTGTAGTGATCCAGTTCGGGTTGGATGAGGAGGCGAGTAGAGCAAGGGCTTTGCTTTTGGGATGCCCTCTTGGTGAGCTCCCCATTACCTATCTTGGGCTACCTTTAGTGGCGGGTAGGCTCAGGAAGGCGGAATGAGATATGGTCCTCAGAAGATTTGAAGAGAGGCTTGCAGGCTGGAAGGCGGACACTCTTTCTAAAGGATGAAAGTTGATTCTTCTAAAGCATGTGTTGTCAGCAATTCCTATTTTCTTCTTATCTACCCGTTTGATGCCGGCTGGAGTGAGGAAGAAGATAGAGGTAATGATGAGAAGAATCTTCTGGTCGGATGGAAGACAACAAAGAGCAGGCATTCATCTGGTTGGGTGGGAGGAAATCACAAGACAAAGGAGCGAAGGAGGCCTTGGGATACGTGATATCTCTAGTATGAACAAAGCACTGTTGGCTAAATGGTTGTTGCAGATTTGGGGAGATACAGATAGATTGGCTATCCATCTTGTACGAAAGATCTATGGGGTTAACGGATCACTAGAAGCTGGTAGAGTGAGATTCGAGTATTCCCTTTGGAATGGGATCCGTGATATTTTACCGCAGATAAGGTCGAGAATGGTGCCAAGAATGGGGTCCGGGGAGGTCTTTCATTTTTTGGCTGGACAACTGGACAGGTGAGGGTGCTTTATGCAGCAGAGTCCCAACTGGACAGGTGAGTGCCAAGAATGGTACCAAGACTCTTTGCTTGGGCGGAAAGCAGAGATTGTTCAGTGGCTCAGGTCAGAATCTCAGGTTCGTGGGTTCCTCGCTTCCTGCATGATCTTTCTGGACGTAGAAGGGAGGAGTTGGACAGAATGCTATCTGAGCTGCCCTCTCCTGATTGCATCTCGCAGGGTAAGGATCATTTTGCTTGGGAGGGAGAGAGATTCTCGGTGAAAAAGGCATACAATATGTTTAGAGGGAGAAGTGATGGTTTGGAAACCGACCTGAAGTAGGATATGAAGATTATCTGGGCAAGCAGGATCCCTTACAGAGTCAAATTTTTTCTATGGTGCTTGAGAAGAGGAAGGATTTGGGATAAAGCACAAAGAGGAAGACTGTTTGGCATTCCAGATACACAGTGTGATAGATGCGGTGCACAGACGGAGAATGCGGAGCATTTGTTTTTTACTTGTCCTACATCAGATCATGTTTGGAAGGAGATAGGCGCGACATGGCTACTGCATGGTGGCATGACTGAGTTCTGGAGATCTATTAAGTCGGTGGGGATGAACTCGACGGATGACGTTTCTTTGCCATTTGCGGCGCTTTGGGCCATATGGGGAGGAAGAATTGATCTGATTTTTAAGAACCAAAGGTTTTATTCCGAAAATGTAATCGCGTCTTGTATCTCTCTGTATCGATTCTGGTCTACAAGGTAATGTATATCGTTATATTTTTATAAATTAAAGGTTTGGCGGTGAGTCCCAACTCGGGAGTTCACCCTTTTTCCTCAAAAAAATGTATGTATATTGTTAGTGTTTGTTTGTGTTGTAAAGTGGTTTACAAAGAAGACAATATTTTCATTCAAAAAAAAGAAGACAATATTTTCTTCCAAATTATTTGTGATTATTGTTCACATAAAATTTTAATTTATGTAATAATTTCTCACATTAATTGCTAATTAATAATTTAACTAATATTAACTATTTTTTGAACAACACAAAAGTAATCTCACAATTTATCCCTACATAGCTTGTGGTGTGTGATCCTCCACACCAGGAGATTGTGTAACATATTAGAAGTTTTATCCCTTCTTAATGTGTTATAATTTTTCTATTTTTCACAAAATCATTGGACAAATGGTCGTGGATTTTGACGTGTATATATACATATTTGTTTTTGCAAGTATGATCTTATATATATATATATATATATGAGAAAAGGGAGTATGCACCCTGGTGCATGTAATTTTACATGCACCGGGCTTATATCTCTCATATTTTTTTATTTTTTGGGAAAATATTATCGTATATATTCATCTATATATCCATCCAATATGTCATTTGAATTTCATCAGAAACAGAGACTCTTATGCCCTCCATATAGAACAGATAATTTTAACGGTCTTAGAATTGATGTAATCGACTTGTTATAAATGGAGGGTATAGGAGTCTCTGTTTCTGACGAAATTCGAATGACATATTGGAGGAAAAATAGATGAATATAAACGGTGATATTTTCCCAAAAAAAATAAAAAAATGTGAGAGATATAAGCCGCGGTGCATGTAAAATTACATGCACCAGGGTGCATACTCCCCATCCCCCCCCTCTCTCTCTCTCTCTCTCTCTCTCTCTATATATATATATATATATATATATATATATATATATATATATAGGGCTTATCCACTGCGCACAGGGCTCATTAGCGTTTCAATGAGCACCCATTCTCGGCCATACACGTGTATTAGTATTAACTATATTTCTAATTATAGGCTACCACGCATTTAAAAAAATCCTATATTTCCTATTATATAACGTCCTTAAAAATTGGAAGACGGTTTTGGAAATAAACGATTCAAATAAATGATTCCACGCGGATGATTAAGGATCCGAATGCTATGATAGTAATAAATATAATTGGGTCAAGTAAATACTTATTGTGAGGTCAGTAATATCAAGAACAATGGTCAGTAATTTACATCCAAATAGTTACATTATACAGAATTCATGTAATATGTATAAAATGGTCAAGTAAATGTGTGTAGTGAGATCAGTAATAACATAAAAGATGGTTAGTAATACCATTGTCTATTAATGTGTATTGCATTAACAAATGGTTACTTTCTTATTTGAGCAATGCCCATGACTTACTGACCATTACTTTGTTATTACTTGAGCAATGCCCATGACTTACTGACCAACACTTTGTTATTACTGATCTCATAGTAGCTATTACTTGAGAATCGCACACATATTACTGACCATGTGGTTAGTAATACCAATGTCTATGTAATGTGCATTGCATTAACAAATGGTTACTTTCTTACTTGAGCAATGCCCATGACTTACTGACCATTACTTTGTTATTACTTGAGCAATGCCCATGACTTACTGACCACTACTTTGTTATTACTGATCTCATAGTAGCTATTACTTAAGAATCGTACACATATTACTGAACATGTGGTATAAGACATAGATATATACATTACTGAACACAAACAATAATTTACTTGATAACTGTATATATATTACTTGAGTATCATATCTAAATTACTGAATTCTGTTCAAAGTAATAAAATATATGGAAATTACTGATCATTTCTTATGGTTTTACTGACTTCACAATAAGCACTTACTTGTCCATTGTGTATATATTACTGAAATCTGCACCATGTGATAAAATGAATGTAGATTACTGACCGTTGTTTGGATATTACTGACTTTACAACAAGCACTTACTTGTTCATTGTGTATATATTACTGACCTGAGCATTTGGATCTCGAATTTCTGCAAGAAATCATCGATTCAAATATTTTCTTTCCAAAATGATCTTCCTATTTTTTAGGACGCGATATAATTGGAATATCACTTATTTTTAAATCGTTTTGCATATTAATCTCCTTCCAAAAACAACATCCTTCGAAATAGGGAACAACTTAATTAGTAATACACGTGTCTGGCCTACAAATGGTGCTCACCGAAACGCTAATGAACCCTGTGCGCATTGGATAAAAATCCTATATATATATATATATGCACATATTATTTAATTCACAATATTAGGATCATCTACATCTATATTAGTTGCATAAACAAGCTTGCTTTCCTTAGTTTGGATGTGTTATAATATGCCATAAGTGTTGAATTTCCTTAGTTTGGATGTCGTGAACTAAGGGGCATTCGAACATAACTATATACTCGTTGTTATTACATGAAAGCTTATGTTTCGATAGATTTAAAAAACGTATGCCCTCTCTTCTTAATTATACCAAATGAATCTCAATCAGACTTCGTTGGGGAAAAAGGAAATCTATTCTTCTCTCATCTTTTGGTAGTAGCTTAACAATTTACGACAACATATTTATTCACTTCATATTGAATTTGCCCCTCTTCATATTAATATCACAGTATGACCCTGTAGCTATACTCTTCATGGAATAATGATGGGTCATCTTAAACGGATGTATAATCGTATAGAAAACATTCAGATTTTAGAGCTAGTTCAATGAGGCATCAATGAATTTATCACCTCTATGTATTCTCAAGGTCCAAGTATTGTTGATTTGGACAGTACTGTCTATGTGTTGTGGATTTTGATGATACCGTTATGCGTTCATGTACAAAGTATCACATTGAGATTTGAGTTATCTTTCATTCTTTTATTTATTCTTTATTCTTTATGTTCTATTTATGTAATTTTTCGAACAGATTTTTCCTTGTATAAGAATACCTCAGCGCCTCATGAATAAGCAACTTATTGGTTTCTCCCAACATGCTATCAGAGTAACGGTCCTAGATCGGAGTTCTCGTACTCTGGTCCCTAACCTCACATGCCACCCCTCTTCTTCGACTCATGCATCGATGGAGGTCATCCCCAAGCTTTGCGCTACCACACATCATAACTGCATAAATCTCTATTTCTCCAAATGTTGCGGTCAATACTAGAGCCTCCTTGAGCTCCTCAGGTATAGCTTATGCTTTTACTGGTGTAGTAGGGCAAATATGACAGAGTCGATCATGGACTCTAGTGCTTCTCACCATATGTGTGGAGACAAAGCACAATTTAGCTCTTATAGATCTATACATCCCGATAGATGGGTAGTTATTACGAAAGGCTTACCCACCGCAATATAGGGGGAGGTGCATTTGAAGCCATCCACACGTTTCCAGAATATCTTATATGCTATCGATTTTCAGATGAATTTTCTTTCTTTTGGTCGTATCACGAAGGATCAGCATTTGTCGTGCCATTTTTACCCATCTACTGTTGTGTTTCAGGACACATTCACGGGCAAGGTGATTGGATGTAGTCATCAGTAATGGGGGCTCTACAGGCTGGTCATGTCTCCATGTGCTAGTGCCTCTGCTATTCCCACTGGACCAGTCTCACCATTCTTGTGTCAACTCCGGTTTGGTCACCTTCCTCTGCAGAAGTTGTATCATGTCCTCCCACAGATTTCCCCGTGATCTTCCTACTAGTGCGAGGCTTGCTAGCTTGGGAAGCATCACCGCTCTTCTTTTCCTGGTCGTTAGAGTCATAGCAACACTCGGTTATTTGAGCTTATTCACTTAGAAATTTAGGGTTCGTTTGGTTCCCGGGTTAGCTCGAGGTAACCCGAGGTATCCCCCCGCGTTCTTGGGTTGGAATTCCAAGGTGACATCACATTCCTTATTCCAAACCCTCTCCAACCCTCATAACCATCCAAATAGCTATTATTTACAGGAGGTTACCCCAACCCACCCCACCCTAGTAACCAAACAGACCCTTAGGGTCCCAGTCATGCCAATGATCAACATGGACATTATTTTTATCTTGTTGTTGTGGATGACTACTGTAGACTTTCTTGGGTCTTTTTTGTTAAAAAAATAAGTCTGAAGTTGGGTCTGTTATTAAATCATTCATTAATAGAATAAAGAACATTTTCTCTGCTACTATCAAGTTTTTATGCTCTGATAATGCCTTAGAGTTCTGCACATTACAATTATCTGAGTTCCTCATATATTTAGGCATTGTACACCATATGTGCCTACACATCTCAGCATAACGATGTTGTCGAACGTAAACACCATCATTTACTCGATGTGACTCGGATCCTTTTGATCTAGAGTCGTGCTCCTCAGTCTTTCTGGGGCAATTTGGTCCTCATTGTTTGCTAATTGGTGAACCGCATGCCATCTTCTGTTTTAGAAGAAAATTCCTTTCTTGATTGTTTTTCTCGAGAAGGACCTATTTTCCCTTGCACCATGAGTGCATGGATGTGTTGCCTTTGTTCACAATCTAATACCGGGTTGTGACAAGCTCACCCCTCAAGATGTCAAGTGTGTCTTTGTAGGCTACTCGTATACCCAGAAGAGTATTGTTGTTTTGATCTGCTTCGACGAAAATAATTTGTTAGTGCTAATGTCACCTTCTTTGAGTTAGTTATGTATTTCTTTCCTACATGTTACAGGTTGAATCCATCTGACTCGGGTGAAGAGGTATACATGTCTCCTCCTCCTACACCTACAACACTTCCACCCCTTAGTGCATTCACCACCTCCACCGCTACCTCCTCCTCCTATAGTACCTATACATGTTGTTGTGGCTTAACCTGTACCACAACCCAATACCTTGGCTCAGTTCTTGACATGTATCTTTGTTTGTAGTCCTCGCATAGTTTTCTCCCTACTCATGGGCCTTTCCCATCATCCAATACATCCTAGATATGTAATGAGCATATTGTTTCTACTGATGGCAGTAGTAATTTGTCTATGTGGCAGGATTCTTTATAGGATGTGCAGTGCCCTCTCGAGAGAGTATTTTACAAGTTTCGGAGGAGGGAGATGATCTAGATGTGCTTATTTCTCTACATAAGTAGAGACGTACTTGTGCTACATATACTCTTGCAACCCATGTCTCCTTGGGACGACTCTCAGAGGACCTCATGAGGTTTTTCATGGGGCTATTAGCCATGGATATACCATGGACATACCATGAGGACATACATGACAGCTAATGGCGTCTTACCGTGGAGGAGGAGATAGACATGCTACAGTGGCGTGGCACATGGAGCATTGTTACAGCTTCTATAGGAGCATTTGTTGTTGGATGCAAGTGGGTTTTTACGGTGAAGCAATGAGTAGATAACATCATAGATCGCTACAAGGCGAGACTAGTGTCTTATGGGGTTCACCCAAACATATGGGGTGGACTATCAGGATATTTTCTCTCTAGTAGCTCGGCATTCGACACTACATAGTCTTCTTTCTGTTGTAGTGACATGAGACTAGAACCTATATCAACTTGATGTGAAGAATGCATTCCTCTATGATGACCTACAGAAGGAGGTCTACATGCAACAGACACCTAGATTCGTTGCTGAGAGGGTGTGTTAGAAGGTTTATAGGCTTCACAGGGCGATCTATGGCATGAAGTAGAGTCCAATAGCATTGTTCCAAAAGCTCTCGGATTTGATAGAAAACCATGGGTTCATGAGATTGATTGCTGATCATTCACTGTTTGTTCTGAGGACTCAGAGAGGTACAGTTGACATACTTGTTTATGTTGATGACATCATTATTATAGAGGGTGATAAGAAGGGCATCTAGGCTGCTAGGGATTTCCTAGGTCAGAAGTTTGTGATTAAGGACCTTAGCAGTCTAAGCTACTTCTTTAGATTGGAGTTTGCCAAGAACCAATGAGGTCTTATCATGACCCGTGGAAGTACATTATAGATCTTCTCTCTGAGATAGACACGATAGATTGCAGGCCCGCCACTACTCTTATGGACCCAAGCATGAAGCTATATGATGTTAACACCGAGGAGGTAGACAAGAGTAGGTACATGGAGCTCGTTGGGAAGCTCCTTTAAGTGACCATCACTAGGCTAGATATATCCTTTGCTGGAAGCAAAGTGAGTATGTTCATGGAGCAACCTAGCCAAGCACATATGGATGTAATCTGTATGATTTTGAGGCATGTGAAGATTTCACCTGGCATTGGTCATCTATTTAGCAGAGGAACATCCCTTGCCGTTACATCTTGCGCATATGCAGATTATGAGGGGTGTCCCAAGAACATGCAGTCCACCTATGGCTTTGCAGTGTTCATAGAGAGTTCCTTGGTGTCATGGAAGAGTAAGAAGCAGATAATGATCGCTAGATCCGGTGTAGAATCAGAGTACAGAGCCATGGAACAGGCCAGTACATATATGATGCGGGTCAGATCAATTCTTACTGACCTAGTAGTTGAGGTCCCTCTTCCCACACACATACAATGCGACAACTATACTGCTCTCTTCATTGCCAACAATCCAGCCTTTCATGAGAGGACCAAATCGAGGTAGACTGTCACTACACTTGAGACATAATTCGGAAGGATCACATCTCCACTACACATGTCAGCTCAGGAGGTCAGACATCAGACGTGCTTACCAAGGCCCTAGCAAGAGGGCCTTACTAGAGATGTTGTTCCAAGTTGAGCATGATTGATATTTACGCTCCAGCTTTAGTGGGAGTGCTGAGATATGAGCTATCTTTTGTTCTTTTCTGTATTCTCTATTCTTTCTAACCTCTTTATGTGATTTTACCAATAGGTTTCTCCTTTATATGAGAGAACTCTAGGGCCTCATGAATAAGTAGGTTATTGTTTTCTCCCAACATGTCATCTTCTAAAAAAATAGAGTATGAATGGTGTTTAGCTATCCTCTTTACAGAAACACATGTATATTTGGATATGATGTATGGTGGAGATACAGAGAGGTCATAGAAGGTATTTTGATCAAGTTTCAATACCTCACAGGATCAAACTTTAGCCTCGGTCTTCCGGATGATGAGGAGCCACACAGAAAGTCATAAATTATTTACGAGTTATTGAAGAAGATAGACAAGCCATTTTAGTTTGGTTGTAATACTTACTCCAATCTTTTTACTGTTAGAGTTACAAGAGATGAAAATATAACATAATGTAATAGAAGAAGCTTGATGCGATGCTAATAGTCTTGAAGAAGATGTTGCATGAAGGTCAAAGTTACCCTACCATCGACAATGAAGATATTTTCAGATAATGAAAATGTGGATTTGAAAGAGGTGAAGATCAATAAATGTGCTAATCACTACAATTATCACGAAGAACATAAGGATAGAATGGAGTGCCCCGTGTCCTTCCTCCCGCAAATTAGGAATTACATATATCGTAGTCCCCGCAATCCCTTCCTGGGAACTTCTCCTTCGAGTTCTAGAATTAACGAATTCAAATCATACAATAGTCCCTTCACCGCCTACATTATTGCATTCTATTCCTTTTTCATATTTCGTTCTCCTTTGACGTTGCAAATTTTGCCCGCGCTTATTGTTTTCTTGCAAACTTGCGTCAATGACGTGCACAGGAATGATGAATAAACTATTTTAACTGGTGTGAGATTCCCGCCAACATTCTTCTCGAATTGAGTTGTCCCAAAGGTGATTTCCTTTATGTACACAACACAAGATGGTAAATTTAAAATATTATTTGCATTAAAAATTTTTAATTTTGCACTATACAAATTTTCTCTTCTGATATTGTGATATTAGGATTTATGTTGCTATTTAATTTGATTTATTTTGAATTGATTGTAATTCCTTTGATGTCAGAATTTTGAAATTTATGCATAATATTATCTATAATTTCATGCACATCTTTATTACAATTTAGAACATGAGTTACCGTTGCATTGGAATAAATGAGAATATATATGAAAAATAGTGTATGTGACATGCAACATATAATGTGTCAATTGACATATATTAATAATAAAATAATTCATTTAATAGTTTTATTATTCGTATTGGCTCGAAGCAAATATGTTCGTACTAATAATTTTTTGAGTTTTGCTTAATAATCATTATGCATCTTTCTCTTAGATTTTATCTATCTTTACTAAATAATATAAATCAATAGAAGTAGTTTTTTAGTCATGTACATATGTATTTTGATTGACTGATCGAGTCACAAATCCAGATTCCAACATCCAAGAGTGGTATAGATATACCGCGAAGAGTATTGCATTATTTCCCATAAATGTTAAGGATGGATCGGTTGTACTATTGCAAGGAAATAACAAAATAAATAACTTGACATGCTAATCATGTTAGGGAAGAGCTTACGTAACACCTGTCAGATTTAGAGTGTTAGAATGTATTAACGACTTCGTTTCTGTCTTTTATTATCGATAAATGTAAGTGCATTATATAATTTTATACTAACTATTTCAATCCACATGGTCATATTAAAGATTGCTCTTGTAAGTCAGAAATGTTAAATCCTGATAATCTATCTTCACAGTTATGCAACAAGTGACTATATTCATGTTTCAATGTCTTCTAGCGTGTGATCCAACCCAACATATTGAAGTGTATGTATAATCTTTTGTGGATGAACTTAAGCAACCATGGATAGATAGTATAGATACATACAACGTGTGTAAAGATAGATTTTCTTGCATACAATATATTTTGGATGGAGTACACACATAAGAAAGAGTTATTTGTTCTTTGGAGAATATTGGGTCCTTTGGCAGGAAACCGTGTTTCTTTGACTTCCACTAACAGCTTATTCCAAGAGCTTATTCCTACTGAAAATAGAAACTGTAACGACCCGAGCTTAGGTCCCTGGTCCGTTATGAGGAAAACTGGCATCGACAACTTGTTGGGTTCGGGCCCAATTAGACCCGTTGGCAGCTGAGTTTTAGGTATGGTACTATGTTTGGGGTTGGGGTGTTACAACCTCCCCCACTTATATTCGCAACGTCCTCGTTGCGACATGGCCCATTCACTTATTCCCAGTGACAGTGGCGGTTGCACGCTCCCGACTTAGTTCCCTTCGGGTAGCCCTTTCCACTATCAGAGGGAACCCGCTCTGATACCATTTGTAACGTCCTGAGCTTAGGTCCCCGGTCCGTTATCGAGGAAAACTGGCCCCGACAACTTGTTGGGTTCGGACCCAATTAGACCCATTGGCAACCACCCAAAATGCTTAAGTCCAAGTTTGTCAAGTAGTAATCCCCACCACTTATAAACCATACCCACACTTCGTGAGTTTTAGGTATGGCACTATGTTTAGGGTTGGGGTGTTACAGAAACAATTCTTAATGAAAATATCATTGATCTTCTAGACCCACCTAGAGTGAAAATATTGTGACTTCTCCAATTGGAAAATGCAAGATTCAAAAACGGTGAGGGTGTAATACCCCAAACATATAATCACATCTAATACTTACAAAGTGTGATAGTGTGTTATAAAAGTGAAAGATTACTACTTGAAAACTTAGCTAGAGAATTTTAGGTGGTTGTCAATGGATCCAATTGGACATGAACTAAACAAGTTATCATGGACAGTATTCCCATATAATAGTCTGTGGATTAATTCAAAGCTCGTATCGTTCTTAATTGTATCAGAACAGAAACCCTTTGATAGTGGAAAGGGATGTCTGAGAGGTGGAGCCACCCAACAAAGAGATAGGAAGAAAATGATACCCGGAACATGCAGCTATCATTATTATTATGAATAAGTAATCGATCGTATCAAATGAGAACGATGTAAATAAAAAGTGTAGGAGTTTGTAACACCTCATGATGCATAATCCTACCTCTAATACTCACAAAGTGTGAGAATGGGTTACAAGAGTGGAAGATTACCGCTTGAAAACTTGACTTAGCATGGTAATTGTCAATGGATCCAATTGGACCCAAAATAAATAAGTTATTTGGGCCAGTCTTCCTAGTTGACAGTCCGATGATTAATCACATATCATTACAAATTGTATCAAAAGATGTTCCCCCAAATAATGAAAAGGGGGGCTCGAGAGATGGAGCCACCATAAAAAATAGGAGGAAAATATTATTACCCAGAGCATGCAACTGTCATTATTAATACGAAAAAGTGATGAAACATATCACAACAAGGACGTTGCAAATATAAAGAAGAAATATTATAACACCACAAACATAGTCCTGTGTCTAATACTCACAAAGTGAGAGAGAGAGTAGGATATAACAACGGGGGATTACTAGTGTACAACTTGATTTTAAATATTTTAGGTGGTTGTCAACATGTCCTTAACCCATCAAATTATCAACGTCAATCTTTTTCAATAATAATCCGGAGATATAAGCCTATGGTATTACAATGGATTTCTTTTAATCCATCGTCTACCTTTTCATCATCAACCTTCCTTGCCCGTCCTAGATCTCCACCTATGTCGATGCCTTGTTCGTCCTTCTCTCCTCTCCCCCTTCATTATTTGCAATATTTTTCCACTTCTTAATCATGGGAGAATCACATCAGAAGAGATGTGAGAGCAATAAGTGGGGGTCAACTCTATTGGAGAGGAATTCAAAGGTGCTGCCGCGTTATTAAATAAAACCCATGAAATTAATTAAATAATAGTGACACGGTTTCATGGGAGCATGGCAAAGACCGCCCCTTCCCTTATCCGTACCAACACCCATTTTTTCCCTATTTATTCCCCCTTTTTTTCTAAATCCAATCTCTCTTTTTTTAACATTTATAATCATATGTACCCCTCTCATGACTTACATCCATCCAATGAAACTTTAATTGCTCCATCTTAGTATACTTTGATTGTATGCTTTAATTTAATCATGATTGTATCATCTATTACGGACCTATATGCAACATTAATTTCTTCCTTATCTCTAAAATCAATTGGAAAAAAATAGAAGATAAACCTCATCTACCGTGGCTAGTGGGACCTAAATAAGTGACTCATTATAGGTATTTAACCATCGACTATAGTCAGTGTCATTAAGTATAACTAGGGATGAAAATGGTCAGATACGGATACGAATATAAGTATAATCATATCCTTATCTATGTCAAAATACGAATACGAATACGAATACAGATACGAATATTGACGAATGTAAAAAATATGTTATCATAGACATAATCATGAATTTTGTAAGAATATATGAGTACAACGAAAAGAGAAGCATGATATTGCAGGAAGTAAGAAAGCACAAGTGATATTCCATAGAAGAGAGAGGCATGATATTGCAGGAATTAAGAAAGCACAAGCGATAAAAACACAATAACAAAGTTTAATGCACAATAGAGTTGCTTTTAATATAACAAAGTTTCTACAGGTCTAAGGTGGTGTTAATGGATCTAGAACAATACCTTACACAAGATATCTTGATGACCCCATTCCCAACTCACTGTAGATCACAAAAGATAAGGTTACGAAACCTATCCATCTTCTATCAATCGAACAAGAACGAAGAACAAATGGATGTCAGCAGTTTAAATCTGGACTTATTAAGTACCCAATAAATTGCATCTAATTAATACAAGCCCACTGGATGTTTACCACAGTTATATCTTTAATTGGAAAGAATAACAATACGACTAAAATCCCAGAACAAGAAAATAATAATTAGTTAATTCCTCTTTTCTCATACCGGAACATACTCTAACATAGAACAAGGGGAAAAAAAGGGAAAATTACAAGACGGTCCAAAAGATCCACCTTAATCCCCCACCGCCCACATCCATTTTCTGTACAGTACACGGCAAAGGGGGAACCAGAAGGCAATCCTTCACAAAAAATGAGACAGAAACTTCGATCTCCGTCCTGCGGATCGCGATGTGTTTCAGAAGAAGGGAGCGGGGCGGTTGAGATCGAAGGAGAAGGGCGGCGTCTTGCGCTGCATCACCTCATTCTCCTCCGATATCTGCCTCACGACGGGCCTCCCGAACACGAACAGGTCCGGAGAATCGGATGAAGGGGAGGGAGCGGGGGAGAGCGAGAGCGTCACCGACGGCGCGTCGGCGGAAGGGAAATTCGTCTTGGCCTTGGGTCCGCGGAGGGATCGGGCGGCGTCGTCGTAGGCGCGGGCGGCCTCCTCGGCGGTGTCGAACGTGCCGAGCCACTTTCGCGTCTTCTTCCAGGGATCGCGGATCTCCGCCGCGAAGCGGCCCCACGGCCGCTTCCGCACGCCGCGGTAGTGAGCGCCCGGGCGCTGCGCGGCAGTGGCGGCCGCCGTATCGCGGGACTGGAGGGTCTCCACGGCCATCGGCGGCGGCGAGCTCTAGAGAGAGAAGAGGACGTGGTGGAGTTTGTTGGTGTGTAGAGAGAGAGAGATGTGAGGAGGTGTGGGTGGAATGAGACGGAAGTTGGGGGTCGTGTATATATAGGGGAAGTGGACGGTGGTGGGGTCACCCCACCTTGGACGGGAGTTTCCGCCGCGCACACGATATCTTTTATTTTTTATTCCTTTTTTCCTACTCGAAAAATAGAAGATATCCTTTTTATTTTTTTTTATTTTTCATTTTTTCCTCCCCTGAATGCACGTAGTTATTTTTGGTTGACTGCATTTTTTGGAAAAATAATAAGTGGCTACGGCAATTATTTTGAGGAGAGAGAAAGGGCTAGAGAGAGGAGAGGGGACACGCGTGTGGCTGTGCATGGGGTGGGTTCGGATGGGGCTGCGCTGCGGCGATGGTGGCGACAGTTCCCCGTCGCAGTCAATGCCCCCAAAATAAAGAAGGAAAGTTGTTGCGGGCGAAGGCGGTAGGGTGACCGCCTGCTCACCGCACCGCTTGGGGCGGCTCTACGCGTCGTGCGAGGGGACTTGTAACGTGGCGCCGCCTGTCTCGTGGGGCCGGGGCGGCTTGGGACGCGTGGGCCCCGCTTACCGGTGAGTGTACGCGTTCTCCTGTTTTTTCTGGGAAGTTTAACGGATGGTCCATGTGCTTCTTTACTCTGTGGGGAAGTTTGCGATTTATATCCTCCGCGTACACTTTTTTTTCTCGCTTTTTGTAACCAAGAATCTTAAACGAAGTTTTGCGATCTATATCCTCAACCTTTTCCCATTATTGAATCTTCACCTTTTGCATCGAAATGTTGTTTTTTTTTGTTCGTAGCATGTTTATTTTTTTCTTGAGGTGAACGTCGAAGGGGAGTTTTCATTCAATTGTTAAAGGAACATACATGATTGAACTCCTTCTTAGGGAAAGACTCAACACTCCCGCCATAGGAATGCTACATGATGGTAGGGAGAGAAAGAAAGAACATACAATAGAACAACATAGAGAAAACATAGAAGAAACGGATGATGTCTGCTAGTCGGACCGAACACCTCAGTTAACAAGTGATCAAAATCTTGAGAGCACCACTCTCGAGTACCAGTCGAATTTCTTATGGAAAAAAAAGGAAATAAATCACCATCATGAACTTTAAGTTTCAGTAGTGCTGCTCATATTCTCAAATCTCCAAATGGAGATGAATCGGAGATGCTTCACCAGAAGAAAAGCTTGGAATATGGAGTTGGAAGTTTTTCAAAGAGAAGTGGCATCCCCAAAAGTCGTGAATATGGACTAGGAGTGGAGTGGTAGCTGCGTCGAGGGAGGAGGTGGCTGCTCCATCTTAAGATGTCACCGTCCAGGCAAGGTCGAGACCCCGTCTAAGCGGAGATGGGGGTCATAGTCGGTGATGGCTTCATCTCGCGACGGAGGACGGACGTCGTGGCTGCAAGCAAGATCTCCCTGCCTTTAAGAGGTGGGGGAGGACAACCATAGGCCACAGGTGCTCGCCGGAGGGGGATCCGTTGGGGCCCCAAACCGTCTATATGGGTCAAGCACTTAGGTTTCAATATTTCATCTCCACATGACTCATTTCTATTCAACAACATTGATCCTACTTCTAAACTCTATCACAATCTCTCTTGCTTTAAAAGTTCCCTCAAAGGTGGGAATCGTGCTAGCTTTGAACATACTCATACTCTTATTTTTTATGTTGATTCCAAAGTTAATAACTTTGAGATTCAACTCTAATCCAACTAGTATGAGAACACTGCTCAAACCTTGTCAATGCTTGAAATAGGTTAGAAAACACTAATAACCATCTGGCCACCTTCCTCCTCTAGAAGGACGGGAATATCATCGCTTAAAATGTTGACTTGATAAATCTTAGGATCATCCACTTCATGCTTGCACTTTCACAAATGTATGTAAATTCAACCTCGCTAAAATCACTTTCGTGTACAACACATTCATGAAGAACCCAACATTAACATTAAAACCCTACAAAAAATACAAGCATAAAAAATGGAAAGAAACCATGAGGTGTGTATAATATGTATATGTGTATAGATTGGTAAAAGAAGAATAAACATGATTATAAATATTATTTTTGACGAGCGGTAGGATGGACATGGTTGACAAATAAATACTTGGGAAAAATAAGAAAAAATCTCAAAATATATCTAAATTTGTGAAAAATACATGTAAATAGCAAGTATAAAATTCATACACCCATAATAAATTCACATCAAATCTTTTTCACCTAGTTTTTTCCTATGTATGTAAAAAAATAAGTAGAAAATACAAAAATATCACCCTTAATAATAACAATCGAGAAAAAAGTTTAAACCTTAATTGTATAAATCTCGACTTATCAGGTTTTGTAATTATTTTTAAGAAATTGCAAATGACATTCACCTTTAAGTTTCAAATTGCATTAAATACTTAGTTTGAAAAAATTACCAAAAATACAAAAGGTTGAAGGATGAAGATTTGACTTTTGGAACCATTAGTATGATGTAGTCCGTAATAAAAGGGATCCATTATGAGTCATGATCAAAGGACTACCTAAAGCTCTTCTCAAAGAACTACTTAGCAGACCAGGGGTAATTTATCGATTCAATATCTTGCATTTTTGTTAATGCTTTTTATCTCTCTTTTCAATAAATTTTTTATATTGATTTCTAATTTTAACTCCTGTAAGTAATACCTAAAGCGATTGTTTTTCATGATCCAAATTAATTACTGTCTTTTACACCTTTTGTTTTAACTTATTTGACATAATTTTCTTTGTATACTATGTCAATAAAATCAAACCTTGTCTCTAAATATGTCTATACCCATATACACATAACTTCTGCATATGAACACCAACTCCACTGTACACACCTTTGAAGTTTTTCACATAAAATCCTTAGAATTCCAATGGAACTTTGAGCGTTAATAAAATTCATATATAGAACTTGGATTTTGGAACCCTGTTGTATATAAGTTCAAACTCTTCTGAGATTTAATAAGTTATGTATAGTATGTTCTATGATATCTTCTATTGCCTTTAATTTTATATATGTATATTGATGCAATATTTTTACTGAAAATAAAAGCCATAAAAAGGTACACAAAATAAATGAAACCCTTGTACATAGGTTAATTGACATGTATTTGCATTTATATGAATTATATAGCATGGCATGTTAAATTAAAAATAAGGAATAAGATAATATATACAATATATTGTATAATCATAAAAATTCGCACAGTATTACAAGAAAATCAAGGAAGTTCAAAAGCCCCAAAAATTGAGCTTTTATGCCTATGAAATGCCATAAAATTCATATCTTTTGAATTTGGCCAATTTTGCACAATATTTTTTCTACAAAAGTATAGAGCTTATCAAGATCTACAAAAATCATGATGAACAACTTTTTACTTGAGGGTGTCTTCACCTTGTGACCATATAAACCCCTTTATTGGGTCAAGCTCGACCATCTCTTCCTCTTGCACTTGATTTCCAGAGCATTCACATATGTTCATCTCCCTTCAATGGAGGTCCAAAACATCTTTAATAGTCCTTCCTTTCCTGGGAGTGTCATTATGACACATCTCAAGCTTCACCACTAAGGTCCCAAGAAGCTTCACAAAGACATCAGCTTTTGATTTAAGGTTCAAGTACTATAACATGCAGTTGGGAGTGGCGGATGAACATTAGATTGGTGGTCTCAAAACTAACAAAGATTCTAACAACTTCATGATATGGATGTCACATCCCAAAGGAACTTGTTCTACCAAGTCTTTTACAAGCTTCTTGTCTCAAAAATAAGAATATTTGGTCATCAACATATAAATTTTTGCAAGACGATTTGGATTTCTAAGGATTTAATGATGATAGTCAAATTATTCCTGTTGTGACTGATCAACTTGGCCCTCCCTTTGAAGCAACCTTGAGACAGAAGATACCCAATTACATACATATATATATATCCTCTATGTGTCGAAAACCTAAAGGTGGACAGAGTAGTGTAGTTCAAGATAGGGATTCATTCTGATCAAATTCGACAAGTCATTTGGGACTTCATTCTTTCGCTTCGCATGCAGGGGAACAGTTACCTACTCAGTTTCACAACGACATGCTCCTTGAGACATAGAATATGGATAACTAGATTCAAGCAAAACTTCGACAACTCGAAGGCCAACACCCTTCTATTGGCCAAGTCTAAGATAGCTTCCTTCAACCTACCTTCTCATCATGTGACTCCCAAAGCAACAACACTCCAGGACTTATCTTATTATGACATTCATATTGATGTAGATGTTGCCTTCACTAGCAACACTGCCTTTTTACAGTACAATCTGCTTCAACTCAAATAGCGAATTACTAGAGGCCAGGGTAGTGCCCTCCTTAAACACCTCTTCACCAGAGGCGGAGCTTTCATCTATTTAGTTGAGGTTAGAAGTCGCCTCATTCCTCGATATCCGTAAGGTACTTGTGGTTGCAAATTGCAAAATGGTGGCTGATCTGATCAACAAAACTACCATCCTAAATTGGAGGATCTATAGAAGGATTGAACCATGCCAATACATACTCCAGATATCACTAAATATCCAGTTGACCTTCTTACCACATAGAAGTGTAGTTCATGCTCATAATCTCGCAACATTTTGTGTGGAAAATGATTGGCAGGAACGTTGGGATAGAGCTAATATTCTGGTCGTAATGTAAGTCTCTCTTGTAACTTAACAATACTAGTTATGCTTTTCCTCCAAAAATAGCATAAAAAACTTCAATGTGGCATAAGAGGCCTCGTTAGGGGATCCTTTCAAAAGCAACACTAGGTTTTACCACAATTGCTAATAGATCTCTCCAAGACATGTTTTCAAGGATAATAATTTTATTTTCTTCACAGTTCAGTCTATGGATTCGATATTTCATTTTAGACCTCATAACTTAATATTTTTACTTCCTAAAATTAAAGAGCTTGTACTAGATAGTTCCAAGATGGTGGACTTTTTATTTCAATTTTATCTCACTTTTTAGTTTTCTTTCAAATTTATTTTTAGATCCGTGTTAGGTATAATAAATACATTATTGATTTGTTATCCCATGTGGACTCCAACTAATGGGTGCGGGTGGATCGTATTAAATGACCTGGGTCATTGCAAATAATAAATTTAAACAAGTACAGTTTTACATAACACTTTTAATCACAAGATAATCAATCAAACCACAAGTATACAAGTATTTAATGTGGAAACCCTCCTAGGTAAAAAGCATGACATGAGTCTCCCGACTCAAGCTTTCAACCCAACCCACACAAGTCTTCCAATAATCAAAGTTGCTTACGTGGCCAACCCAACTGTATTACATCCTGAGTTTATTACACCGTCAACTCAATTGTATACAAGTAAACAAACCTAACAACCTCAATATCAATGTAAACATACAATAAATAATATGATGTAAAATTAAGACAATCTTACATAGTGAGGAGTGTGATTATAAGAGTTGAACACAAAGAACGAGAGTTATCAGAATGAAAAACACAACAGAAAATAGCTATTGAGTCTTTCTCTCAGAGTATAAAAGGGAAAGTAGAAAGTAGAAAACTTATTGCTCTTGTTGTGTGTTGTAGAATAAGGATTTGGGTCACATTTGTAGGTAGAGAGTCTGCCTAGACGTTGGCTTTGAAAAAGTAGCCATTGTGAACAAATCAGGAATACTGACTTCAAATATCTTCCTCAAATGGAATATGATCGATCATGATACAAAGACTGTCGATCAAAGTCAAATGATCGATCATGAGGATTTAGGTGATCGATCAGAATCGAAATATGATCGATCAAGGATTAAAATTAATCGATCATAAATATAGCCATTGTAATTCAAATAATGATCGGTCATGAAATAACGTTTATCGATGACGTGTGATCGATCATGTAAGAATGGTTGATCGATCAGCTTGATTGTTTGACCTAAAATTCAAAGTCAAAGGGTTGAAATACAATATGCATGATTTGAGATTTTTTACATTCTAAGACAATTACACAATGCATGACTCAATAGCAGAAAAGACTTCATTTTCTTCTTGAGCTTGAGATCCATCCTTGAGCTTGAGCAGGAGTTCCTTAGCTTTGAACTCCTTTGAGCATCTTAGCTTCTTCTTCTTTTAAGTTTTAGCTCCTTGGGCTCGGGATTCTTTATGGTCAAGTAGTTTTCCTGCTCTTTACCTAGCTACAAGCTAACTTCACAAGTTTTGTTATCATTAAAATGCGCATGCTCAAGTACTAATAATTTCCCCACTCATGCATACACTCACATAATTTTCTTAAGTGTGTTGTGATTTATTACCCTCAATTAGGTATTTAGGATACCTTAGATACTACTTAAGCACTTTGAAAAATAATTTGATTTGGGTCTCAATTTAATTATTTATTTAAGCAACTTATTGATTTTTCTAATATGCAAAACACTTGTTTTTCCAAAAGCAAGAGTACCATTATCTTTTCCACCTATATAACTATCACTTATATTTTTATTTTCAAAATTATCATCATTTCTATATTTAAAATTTAAAAAATAAAAAATCCAAAGTAAATTTAAAAGTAATAACAAATTATAATTTATAACTTCTACTTCAAAAAAATGTGAAAATAATATTATAATTATACCATCAAAAACTTAAAAACTGAAAAATTACACAAACTCTATGAAATTCACAAGAGTGTAAAAGTTGAAAATAATAAAATAACTTATCTTACAATAATACTCACATAAAAAGTGTATTACATTTAGCTACACGTAAGGCCTTCTAAACTCGTATTTCCAATCAAGCTAAAATTGTTTTCAAAAAAAATTATTTGTTAATCAAATAAAATCTCATAAAACCTTATAAAAATCCCAAAAATACTTTAAAATATACAAAATAAAAAGATTTTCAATCATTTTTTTGAATATTCTGCCTTTACTAAAAAATAATGAGAAACCTTTATTATATGCTAAATAATTTTCATAATTAAAATTTATTTTCTAGAGCTAATTTAAAATTACAAAATAAAAATAAAATGAAAAACTATGAAGGCTTCGAATTAATGAACTGTCGGGACACACTTTGATTATATGAGAGAAGGATTGAGTTTATGACTACAACAACAACAAAGCCTTTTCCCACAATTAAGTAGGATCAACTATATGGATTTTCTGCCTCTATTCATATCTTATTTGGGTTATTCTTAGGATTAAATCCAAATAATTAAGATCGCATCAGATAGTCTCATTCCAACACTTATTGGGCCTTCATCGCCCTCTCTTAACTGGCTCAACATCCCAAAGCTCGTATCTTCTAACTGGTGCATCAACCGACCTCCTTCGCAAATGTCCAAACCATCAAATGCGGTTTTCCTCTCTATTTATCCTCTATCAGAGCTACAACAACTTTCTTTCCGATCGCATCATTCTGAATTCGTTCTTTTCGTGTATGACCACACATCCACCTTAGCATTTCTATTTCTGCTATTGTCATTCTCTGCACATGTATGTGGTTCACATGCCAACATTCTAATCCATAGAGCATAGCCGGTCTCACGAGTGCTTTGTAATACTTTCATTTGAACTTTCAAATGGATTTTCTTATCACAAAAAATAGCAGAGGCTCTTCTCCATTTTAGCCAACTAGTATTTATTTTATGAGTAATATCCCCATTAATTTCTCCATCTTGTTGCAAAATATATCCCGAGTATATAAACGAATCTTTCTTCTGAATGTTATCACCTCCAATTTTCACCTCGAGTTCATACCGTTGTTTCCATCAAATGTTCACTCCATATATTCAGTCTTAGCCCTAGTTATACTAAATCCTTTAGTCTCTAAGGCATGTCTCTAAACCTCCAACTTCTCATTTACTCCATCTATTGTCTCATCAATCAACACAGATTTCTCAGCGAACAACATACACCAAGGTATATAATCCTGAATGTGACTAGACAACTCGTCCATAATCAAAGCAAACAGGAATGGACTCAAAGTTGAACCTTGACGCAGACCGATGCCAATGTTAAAATTGTCAATCTTCACAGGCTGGATACTTACATAAAATGACGCCCCGTAGAAGAATATGATTGATTTTTGAACTAAGTAGAATGTATTAGATGTGTCTAATAATGAATTTTAAGATGTATGTGAATCTTAAGATGTCAGATGTGTGGCCCAATTTACGATTTTACCCATTCAATAAGACCTAAGTTGTTTATATGAATTGTGTGCATGATTCTAAATTCACGACTCAAGTCAAGCCCCACTCTCAGTGAGAGTGAAACAGGTCTCAACACAACACAAGGGTTAGAAAAAGTTAGAAGTATCCTTTTACACATACAAGTTCTCAAATGAGATTTGCTATAAAAGATAATATAATTAATTACAAATTAATTATAATAACAAATCAGACAGATTAATTATTACACAACTAAAACTGATGAATTAGTTAAACAAAAAATCTATGCTTAATCTAGCCGACTTTGACTCCTTTCAACTCGAGCTCCAAGGTTGCAACCTCCGCTTCACCTCCTCGAGTCGGCTTCGAGGACCCTGCCAAAAAACAACTTGAGATTAGAGAAGTTAAGAGAATATTAAGCTAATTAATTACACAACATAAAATAACAAAGTCAACATAATAACAAAAAGTCAGCAATGCAATAAAGTCAACAAAATGAAACTTCACCTAAATTAAAATAAATTTCATTTACTTAAATATTTACACCTAATTAAACAAATCAAATAGAGTTGTGTCATCAGTAATGGTGCCATCTAATGAGTAGCTAATCGCTATTGTAATTAATTCCCTTTGTAATACAACCGTTAACTGTCGATCAGAATCGAGCAGAAATCTCCGCGAGGAGTACTGGATCGGCTAAAAAACATGGGCATGTTCAGGGTCAAACTTGAGGACACAAGCAAATTAGCTCGATTAATCTAGGGTTAAATATGTAACTCAAGTGATCTAAGTTAACTTATGTCAAATTATGAAAACAAAGAATGTATGCTCTGTTAATGGATTTTTCAATGCAAATGTATAAGATGAATAAAATGATAGTGACAATGATGATGGATACCACAAACACACAACAATACACACAACAAACATACATTAATGCTCATGATCCATTAATCTATTAACTAGATCAATTAAGCAAAATAATATTCAAATTTATACTCAGATAAGAAGCTCTAAAGATCTAATTCATTCAATGCCCCATTTAATCAAGCAACAATTGTTTTCAACACTCAAATCTACTGCACCTTAATCTAAGATCAACTAGGAAATGATTTTTAACTAAGTGATTTAAGTATCATAATTAATTGATATTATTTTAAGGATAATCAGGGTGTGAAAGATGAATTAAATAGTTCAATATGACATTTGGATTAATTAATCAAGATTTGAAGATATGTAAAGTTCTCTAAAATTTAATTGCACATAAAAAGAACAAACCATAGATTTAAATACATTGTACGGAAGAGCATTAAAATACCTTCAATATGGTATCAATTTCATTTGATTTTGATAAAGTATGATAAAGTTATTAAGATTTAAAGCTAGGGGCATAAGTGAAAGAAAAATATAATTTATTAAACTTAAAACTTCACAAACCGGTCCAAACAAGGACTGAAATGTCAAATATAAAAAAACACAAGGGGCTATTTGCAAAATAATGTAATATGGGACTTATCTGAAGAATTAGGAAGAGACGGGTGCTTGGATGCAAAAATCCCCTAGTACTTGGTGTGGGGTACGTGAGGCAGGCTCTAGGCGACTTAGTGCTTTGGGGCGCTTGGAGACTTGGGCCTACGTGGCGTTGGCTAGAGCTACGGGTCTAGTTCGAGTACACCGAGGCAGGAGGCCTGAAGCGGTGGCCTAAGGTCAAATCAGGGCCATGGGATCGACCCAGACTGGGCATGATTCGACGACTATCGCTCCTCCAGACCCGATCCCCTCCTCCTCGCAAGGTGGAGCACATGCGATGCTCTAGGGAGGCACGCTAGCTCCTCATGTGCTCCTCGGGGGATGCTGAAGATCCAAGTACCTTATAAAGGCCCTGACAGAGTTGACGATGAGTTAAGGAGGCTCCATGAGTGTTTGGAATCTAACAAGAATGGGTTATTGATGCCCGCTACTCAGAGGCGGAGGAGGTCATCAGAGAAGCTCATCTCTGACCATTGAAGTTCTTTGATATCCTACAGATGTTAGTCCCAAAGCTAAAGCTCATGGGAGATTTCTAAAGTGAAATGAGTCGATGATAGGGTGTATGTGGTATGTGCAGAAATAAAGAGAAATGAAAAAGAAGGAGATGATGCTTACATGGAGATTGGAGTGAAGACGAAGGAGAACATAGAAGATGGACTCGAGGGTTGAACACAGGCCGAGGAAGAAACTTCAAGAGACTCTAGTCTTCTCTTGACCTCAATGGCTAAGTGAGGAAGCTCGGCAGCACCAGGCTATGGTTTGCAACAAGGAAAATTTTATGGATCTCGTCGGACCTGGATCGCCATCGTCGTATCTCTCTCAACATCTCAGTGTCACCGGAGGAAGGGTAGATGCTCAAGGATATGTTGCATAATGAGTGGATGCCCTTGATATTTGGGGGAGAAGAGGTTTGTTTGGGTTTCCAAGTAGTTCATGGTGGTTGTCGAGGGTCATTCAATTGTTCGGAGGTTGGAACACGTGAGGAAGGAGACAGACCTAGAAGTTAGGTGAGGATAAGGGAAGAAAGAGATATGGATTGGTGTCAAGATCAGGTGGTTGGCACGCATGAGGAGTCTAGAGGTTATCAAAGAAGTTGTCATCGCGTGAAGCGGCACAGACTTCGGGGGAAGGCAGTTGGAGGTGGAAGATGACCAAGTGGACCGTCTAATCTAGATAAGATGGTGGGGGAATGGGCATGCAAGGAACGATCAACGCCGCTTGATCTTTTGATCATGTGGCCCATGGCGAAGCAGAATTGGGGCTCTAGGGGATCGTCTAATCAAAAGATCAAATGACCCCAGTTGAAGGCGGGGTAATATAAAGAAGCGGGTGAGGTGGAGGAATGGGATTGGGCCACGTGGCCCAATAAGAAAATAAATAAATGGAAAATATTTATAAAACCAATAAAAATAGTTAAAGACTTTGAAATAAAAAATGATCTAAATGAAAACTGTGCATCTTTTAATGATTTACAACTTTCATGTAGAAACTTAAGTTAAAACACATTACATATGCATACATATATTTTTGCAAGTATTTTCATAGATAAAAAATACATCCTTTTTATTTCTTTTGTTATTTTTAGGATTTTTAAGTAAAAAATAATATACATATTATTATTTACAATATAACGTTTTTTATGGGATTTTTAATAATGAAAACACATAAATTAATAGAACACTTTAATGTAGTTATTAATAAATAATAATTTGTATTAATTATTTACAAAGGATCAGTTGTTAATATGATTTAATTAATTATTAATTGAATTGAAGTGTTTAAGATAGAGGGACAATAAATAAAACTAATGATGATAAATAATAGATTTATCACATACATATCCTTTATAAGGTTAATGTATAACATAGGTATGCATCTCTTCTCCAAAACTCTCCACAATATCTCTCTTAGGACTGAATCATAATCCTTCTCCAAATCAATAAAAATCATATGGGCGTTCTTCTTTTTAGCTCTATAAATCTCTATTGTTCTCCTCAACAAGTGGATAGCTTCAATAGTTGAGCGACTTGGCGTGAATCCGAATTGGTTTCTGTTATTTTGGAAACTTGCCTCAACCTTCTTTCACTCACTCATTCCCAAGTTTTCATAGTATGACTCATTAGTTTGATACTTCTATAATTCAAACAATTTTGAATGTCTACTTTATTCTTATAAATAGAAACCACAATGATTATCTTCCATTCTTCAGGAATTTTCTTGCTTCACCAAATGATATTGAATAAATTTGTGAGACAACTCAAACTCCGTTCACATAAAACTCTCTAAACTTATACAGGAATGTCATCAGGTCCTAACACTTTCCCATGTTTCATAACCTTTAAATACTCCTATACTTCCTTTCTTTATATCCTTTTTTAACTTGCATGATTTAGGTAACATTCATTACCAGAAAGATCTCCAAAGTAATATCTTTATTCCCTTCCCCAATGAAAAGCTTACGAAAATATTGCTTTCATCTAATCTCTGCATCCTTTTGAGTAACAAGCACATGTTCTTCCTCATCTTCGATGCATCTCACTTGAGAAAGATCTTTGATCTTTCTTTTTCTTGCTTTGGCCAATCTAAATATATCCTTCTGGCCCTCCTTCGAGTCAATCTTTTTGTACAAAGCTTCATAAGCTTTCGACTTAGCTTCACTTACATCCTTCTTTGCTTTCTTCTTTGTTATTTTGTAGTCTATGACAGTTTCCTCGATTTTATCCTTATATATATGACGTATCCGTAGATGCTGCTTTTAAGAAGTTGTTTTTATCGTGTTGTGCGTTGTAGGCGGCAATCGGAAACAGTCAAGAAAATACCACAAATAATTTATTCAATTTTTTTAATCTCGTGGTTTTATGTTTATTTTACTTGGGCAAGTCCCAAGGTCGATCACAAGGAGGCAAAGGAACAACCTAGAATTAAGTCTATCCAAGTTCGTGTTCGGTTTTCGAAGCGGTCTTTTTTTGGAATTTTTCAATGAATTAGGGGTGCACGTGCAAATTTGGCCTTATTTTAGGGACTAAAATGTAAATTATGTCCAAATGATGTCCGAAAAATACGAAACTTGGCCACAATGTAAACTATAATGAAATGGATGCACTGTAATTTTTTTGGAATTTTTGGAAGCAATATGAATTTTTTTATGGATTTTTAAATGCAAACCAAATGATTTTTAATATTTAATTTTAATAAATAGCAAACCTACTTATTTTCAAGGATCAAAATTATCTGAGATCTATCACTAGGTGACGGATCTCAGAAAAATCCTAAACCTCGAAAATGTGGGGTTTAATACCTATTAGAAATTATATACTAAAAGATGCTAAATGATTTTTACAGGATAAAATATGCGTGCAAATGCAAATCTTTTTGGGCACAATGTTAAGAATAATTAACTCTACAATGTGTGATTTTTCGAGAATTTTTAGAGCCACGGTTAATGAACTATCAATTTCAGAGCAAGAATTGGGTAAAATATGCAAATTTTCACAAAATAAATATTTATTAATTAACCGTCCATCACAAAATTACCCACAATATGTCCAAGCGTAGAGAATTAATTAACCAACATCATGCTATTTTTGGATTAATAAAATAATGTAGAGGAAAAGTCCAAATAAACAACGGAACACAGGGGTACAGATGCAAATATAAATGATTAAATAAAACTAGAAATACACTGAAAGGGCTTAGATGTAATTACCAATAATTCTGGGGGGATCTCTGCAAAATTCCCAGAGGGGCACGTGCGTGGCACGTGCCCTCTGGGGGCGGGGGCTGATCTGCCCTCTGGGGGCGGGGGCTGATCTGCGAATATGAGAACTCCAGGGGTGTTGCTGTAATTGACCCAGCGGGTCACGTGCGGATCACGTGACCCCTGGGGATGGCAAATGGACGTTCCCCGCGCACGTGCCTCGCACGTGCCGGGGCCTCGGGCGTCGAGCCCGGCGGTGCGTGGGCGGTGAAGGTCGCAGTCGACCTCTCAGTGGTGCCAAGGCTGGCGGAGCAGGGCCGGGACTGCGGTGGAGGATGTGACGCCGGTGGCGTGGCTGGTGGCGCTGAGGAGCGTGTGCTTGGCTGAGGCGTGGAGCTCCGATGGCGTCGAAGCGGAGGGTGGCGGTGGGGCGTCGGTTGTCGGTGACGGGGAAGACGACGTTGTTGAAGATGAAGTTGGCGGAGCGTCGTCGGCGAGGTGTTGTTGACGAAGATGACGGTCGAAGGTTGTTGCGGAGTCGGGGGCGAAGCAAGTTGGAGACGAAGGCGTTGGCGATGAAGATGATGTCGCAGTCGGTGCAGAAGCGTTGGCCGGAGACGTAGTTGTCGATGATGGAGATGTCGTTGGCTCGATGTTGAAGAACAGAGCTGGGGCAGTACGGCCAGAACGGCGCTGCGACGAGGGCGAGGGCGCCTCGAATCTCGCCTAGGAAGAAGACCCACCGGGCTGTCACTACCGGAGAGGTGGTTCTAAGGATGATGTTCGGCGGATGCTCTTCGAAGGAGGCGGCGGGGGTTCTTAAATAGGGCTGGGACAGGCGATCGGCGATGGAAGGAGATCGGGATGAGATTTGGGGGAATCGGAGATGGCATTTGACGGCGAAATCGAGGGATTGGATGGAGATCAGGGGCTTGATCTGATTGGGATCGACGGGGATACGCGGGGGCGGCCATCGCGAGATTTGCGGAGGTGCGGCGGCGCGGGATATGCGGCGAAGACGTCGGGGTGGCGGAGCTCCCAAAGAGGGCGGGAGGTGGACGATGTACAGCAGCCGTCCGATCGGCTGGGATCGGGACTTACAAGGCTGGCGGAGCAGGGCCGGGACTGCGGTGGAGGATGTGATGCCGGTGGCGTGGCTGGTGGCGCTGAGGAGCGTGTGCTTGGCCGAGGCGTGGAGCTCCGGTGGCGTCGAAGCGGAGGGTGGCGGTGGGGCGTCGGTTGTCGGTGACGGGGAAGACGACGTTGTTGAAGATGAAGTTGGTGGAGCGTCGTCGGCGAGGTGTTGTTGACGAAGATGACGGTCTAAGGTTGTTGCGGAGTCGGGGGCGAAGCAAGTTGGAGACGAAGGCGTTGGCGATGAAGATGATGTCGCAGTCGGTGCAGAAGCGTTGGCTGGAGGCGTAGTTGTCGATGATGGCGATGTCGTTGGCTCGATGTTGAAGAACGGAGCTGGGGCAGTACGGCCAGAACGGCGCTGCGACGAGGGCGAGGGCGCCTCGGATCTCGCCGAGGAAGAAGACCCACCGGGCTGTCACTACCGGAGAGGTGGTTCTAAGGATGATGTTCGGCGGATGCTCTTCGAAGGAGGCGGCGGGGGTTCTTAAATAGGGCTGGGACAGGCGATCGGCGATGGAAGGAGATCGGGATGAGATTTGGGGGAATCGGAGATGGCATTTGACGGTGAAATCGAGGGATTGGATGGAGATCAGGGGCTTGATCTGATTGGGATCGACGGGGATACGCGGGGGCGGCCATCGCGAGATTTGCGGAGGTGCGGCGGCGCGGGATATGCGGCGAAGATGTCGGGGTGGCGGAGCTCCCAAAGAGGGCGGGAGGTGGACGATGTACAGCAGCCGTCCGATCGGCTGGGATCGGGCGGCTGCCATCACGCCACGTGGGCGCAAGAGGGAGTGAGGGGGAGGCGCGCGTGCGGAGCACGTGCCTTGGAGGCACGTGCGACGCACGTGCGTCTCTATTTATTATTATTTTTTATTATTTTTTATTTATTTTTTTTTAATAAAACGAATAATAAATAAACCCAAAATTGGATGATACGTGGCGGCACCAGGTGCTGCCACGTGTCAGCACCACAAAATTCCGAAAATATTTATCTTGTAAAATCGAAAATAAATAATAAATGACCTCGGATCGAAAAACTTTCTTCACGAAAATTGCTCGTCTCGATGAGATCTATAACTTTCATGAAGACATCAACGCCAAAATCGGTCAAATGTAAAAAGTGAATTTTTGGGGTATTCTATGTACATAGAATACCTTGATTTTTGGGTTTTATAATTTTTATATCATTTTTAAACAAGATAAAAATCCGGAAAAATATGGAAAAATCAAAGATAAATAAAAGTCACTTAATTCTAATTTTTTTTTGATTTTTATTGATTAAGAAAATATATACATAAAATGCAAGGTCAAAACCGCGGAAATATACAATGTACAAAAGAGGCCCAAAACCCAACTTTCACATACGAGCTCCGATTCACTTGAACTTGGTCTTGTTTTGAAGGTAATTGAATGTACATTAGTGCAAAAGTGAGTAGGATTAAATCGGACACTGGATGGAGAAGATATGTGGCTTTTAGTCCGAAAATCCTGAAATTAGGGTTTGGGTTTTTGGTCCACTTATTTGGGTTAGTTATTTTTTGTATTTTTCTTTTATTCTTGTTAGTGATATGTACACAGTGGAAGGGGTTTTGAGTTATTTGGAGTTAGCATGAATGTGTTAAAAATCTGGGAAGTTAGGCTTATTTACAGGTCATTTTGGCTTGGATTTTTGGCTTCTTATTTTGTGCAGATTTTTGTACTAAAATGCAATTCTTATGAAAACATGCATGAATGCTAATTATGCAAAATAGATGTCAGAATGCTGTTGATTTTGAGGGATTTGAGCTTAACAAATGAGATTTAGAGTGATGAATACGAGATTCATCAATATAGTTTCAAAGCAAGCTCTTTTAATTTTAAGCTTCTCTTGCACCCCTTCATTCCACCACCAAGCCTCTTTTTGGCCTAGAATTCCTCCCTTATATTCTCCTAGCATATTTTTGACTACCTGATAAATCTGCATTTCATTATCTTTATTCATCTATTTTAGCTTAAAATCTCTTATAAACACATGTAAATATCAATAAATCCATTCTTTTACCAACCCTACTTCTTGTATAAATATTGTATATTTATCAACTATTTTAACATAAAATAAATAACTAAAGAAAATAAAGGAAAAATAAAGAACTAGAAGCATGTATATATGTAATAGATATAGTCGATTCTAACCCTGAGAGAAGGTCAAGACTTGACCTGATCGAAAAGGAATAAAGTAGGGGGGTATAAGGCCAAAAAAACACCAAAAGTTCCATAAATTCATTTTGTTACTTGTATATGTTCATCATACGTACAATATTGTCTATAATACCCATTATTCTAATTAATTTATTCATTACCAAATTCTTTTTTTTCAAATGATTTCTTCTTGAAAATTGTGAATAAAGTTCTTTTGTAAATAATAAATATGATTGCAATAAAAATCGTTGTATATTGTGTAAATTACAACACTAAAAAAGCCACAAAGCTCGATTTTCAAGATCAATATCTTCTCCATCGAAACTCCAAATTCATCAAACTCACTTTCATTGTACTCCAAATTAAATAATCTTTAAAATAGATGTGATTTCATAAAAATCAGAGTTAAGGTGTCAAATGTGGCCAATTGGGGTAATATTGTATATTATACCTATATATACTATGTATAATATTTAATTTTTTATTTTTCTTGTATATATTTGTAAATATTGGATTTTTAGTTAATTGGGAATATTGTATTCAACTTATATAAAATACAAATAAAAATTACAAAATCAAAAATCAACAAAAATAAAATCATGTATATATTGTATAGGTACCACTATGTATATATGTTATATATACCTATTTATTTAACTTAATAAATTAATTTCCAAAAATCAAATAAAAATTATTAAAACCCTTGTAAAAAATGTACATAAATAAAATATTAAATCATGTATATATTTATATAAATAATTCATTAAAAATCAAAACTATATATATATCGGTATACATACATATAAATCACCCTTTATATTATTTTAACCCTTGTATATACATTATTTAATTAATTAAAAATCACCAAAATTACCTTTTATTTTATTCTTAACATTTTTTATTTACATTACTTAATTTTTAAAATTTATTTTCAAATTTTAATTGATTTATTTAAATATTCATTAGATTTTTGTCAGTATTCCTATTTTGTCTTATTCTACATGCGCTCCCATTGGTTGCCCCGGGTCTGTTGACTTGGGTCAACTACTCATTGTGCACTTAACACCCACTAACCTCATGTTTTTTCTACTCTTCACCTAATTATCCCACGTACTCCATTTACTCACTACCCCCAACTTCTTCTCCAATCTTTTCGCCTAATCATTCCTATCGACCGCGGGCATCCCAGATCCATCAATTATGCCTTGATTCACACCCATTTTGAAATTCAAAACTCACCGGAGCCACGCCTATAAATATTCATCCTCCACCTCCGCAATGAGATTGTTCCGTTCTCTGGTGATTTCAAGCCCGAAGTTGAGTCATTGGATGAAGGCTACGTGATAGTTATCTGTCTCCACAACTGGGATCCCTCGGGAAAGCTTGAGATTTGAGATCCAGCCACATGTCGGAGCTCTCCCCCGTGTGTTCCTCCACTCTATCGTACTACAGATCGAGGCGAATTTCTTCCTCTTTTCTTCACTGTAGGTAACTTAGGTACTTCTTCTTCAATTATGCATTTCATTTTCATATCGATTTCTATTTAATATCTTAGATCAGATCTTCATTCTCAACCTCCGATCTGCATGATCGGAGGAGTTCCATTCATCGTCAACCCAAACCGACTCAACCAACACACTCGCCTGATTTTTCTACATCTCTTCCACCTTTTGTCTAACTTTAGATCTCCCCATATCTGAAGGCCAGTCTCCCCTCCGACCACACTTCACCGGAGATCCTCATTCAGTCACCATTGCTCGTGCTTTTGATCTAATCTTTTGCTCGAAGGAACCTCCGAGCAATAGCCTTCCATTGCAGGGTTAAAGCACGTTGTATCAGCATTGAATTGAGCTCTGGAAGTTCACCTGAAGCCGATACCTTTCTGACCTCCAGAAAATCGATTAGGAGACTTCGAGCTTCATTGCTCCAATTGACCGCTAGAGGAGAGGTACAGGAAGCCATAGACTGTTAGAGGACGCTTTTGGTGTAAGATGACCGAGATCTTCTCAATCGAAGCTCGCCTGAGTCTCCATTTAGCCATGTTCTTCCAGAGCCGCTTAATGCCCTCCAATCAAGAACATCTCCTCCAGAGTTGATCTCGATCGTTCAAAAAGCCCTCATCCTCCGTCGTTGATCAAAGTTGCCTGATCTGATCAACACCCTCCCCACACGACATACTTTCAGCCATCTGATCTGAGAGGGAGAGCATCAGAGTTGTCCCTAGCATCTGTTAATAAAGGGTAAAATTATACCCTATACCATGCAGTTATTTCATTTTGCAAATAAGTCTTAGAGGGTCACGTGTTTGTATTTATTATTCGAACAATTGCATTTCCTTCCTTAGCATTTATTTTATGGGATTTTTACCTGGTAGACCCTGTAGTCTTTGTCAATTACCTCTACGACCTTTGAAACATTGTAATTCCTCTCTCGACCCCATAAACTTGCTCTGTCTTACCATACGAACCCTACCATTAAATTGACATGTCCCAGAGTTAACTTCCTTGGGTAAAAACGAGTTAATCTAACCAATCCGCAATCAGACGACTAGAATTAACCAAAAAAGAAAAAAACTGTGAAAGGCGGTCGGCATTAGGGGGATGGTGCTCGACCTGCCAAGCGACGGGTGGGTCGCTAACAGGGGAAAACTGAGTTGTCTTGGTGGAGGAGGTGGCGGGATCAACGGTTGCGCAGGGGAGGCAGTCTGGGCGGGGATGGGGGAGGAGGGGTGCTTCGAGCAGGGGAGGCGGCCTGGGAGGGGGGAGGCTTCAAGCAGGGGGAAGCCTGCGGGGGGGGGTGTTTGGCCTTGGCCCGCGCAAGAGGTGCAGGGGAGGCGGTCTGGGGAGGGGGGAGTCTTCGAGCAAGGAGAAGCCGCGGGGAGGGAGGCTTCATGCCGGGTTTGACCTTGGCCCGCGCAGGTGCAGGGGAGGCAGCCTGGGAGGGGAGAGGCTTCGAGCAGGGGGAAGCCCACGAGGAGGGGGCTTCGTGACGGCCTTGGCCCGCGCAGGTGCAGGGGAGGCGGCCTGGGAGGGGGGAGCCTTCGAGCAGGGGGAAGCTGCGGGGAGGGGGACTTTGTGCAGGGTTTGGTCGGGTGGGAGTGAGGCCCGCTACGGGATTAGGGTGGGGATTGGGGGGAGCTTCGAGAGGAGGCCAACGGCGAGGAGGGGGCATGTGGTGGGGGGCTTTGAGGGGAGGAAGAGAGGGCTTTGACTCAAGGGAGGCCCGTGAGGTGGTAGGGCTTCGAGCTCACACGCAGGGGAGGCAGCACTGGGAGTGGGGCTTTAAGCACGAGAGCTTTGAGGGGACGTCGAGCAAGGCATCAGGTAGGGGAGGCTTGATAGGGCATCGAGCAGGGCAGGCAGGGGGGCCTCGAGTGTCGGGCGATGGCAGGGGGAAGCTGGATGCGAGGCTCCTCGACGGCCGGGCTTGGGGGAGAGGGGGCTTCCAGGACGAGCATTGTTCGGGACGGTGTTGCGGGCGGGGGTATGGATGTAAAAATCCCTGATATAAAAGAATGTAACGGAATCAGGTCAAATTTAACGGATAAATGGATGTGGGTTAACCACGAGGTCTGTTGGGTAAGAGTTAGCAAGCTTACGAGGTTGAGGGAGGAATTACGATGTTTCAAAGGTCGTAGAGGTAATTGACAAAGATTATAGGGTCTACTGGGTAAAAATCCCTTATTTTATTTACAAGTAAGTCATATTTGCATTGTAGCATGTGCTTGGCATGCGAGGTTTGTGAAAATTGCAATAAAAATGTCATATTTCTGTGTATTGTTGGACCCTGAAATTAAGTTAATTACATTTAGGTCCATTCCAATGGGGCTCACGTGCTAGTGCACGCTCCTTATTGGATAATTTGCAATATTCTTTCATAGTTTCCATATGTGTTATCATTTAGTATAAAAGAGTTTAAATCTTTACATTTAGTTCACCGTGCATATGTACTTATTTTTCTTATTAAAAATCAAATAAAAATTATCAAGACACCTTTCAAAATTCCATAAAAATTATTTTAAGTTCGTGTTACATACCTCTTGCATCCAGAATTTTTATTTGGCATTTTCGTTGTTTTTATTATTTTTTAAAAAAATCAAAAATAGTACAAAAATTCCTTGTTGGCATTCAAAAATCTACAAAAATTACAAAACTTTTTCTAAAAATTCTAAAAAACTCATTTTGCTTCTTTTGACATGTATAATTTGGTATTTTTATTCCTCATAAAAATCTTAAAAATCTTAAAACACTTAAAAAAATAAAAAAATCTTTTAAAAATAAAAAAATCATAAAATTCCTTTCTGGAAATGCAAAAAAATCTGTTTGTGAATGTACATTTTATCCATTGTTTATTTCATTTGTTATTTTAAAAATCCAAAAACATTGATTTGTGTTCTATTTATTTTATTTTATGTTTTTTATTTATTTAAAGGCTTTAAAAATCTTGGAAAATTCTAAAAAAATAAAAAATTTGTCAAAAATAAAAAAATATTTGAATTTTCAGTTTATTTTAACACATTGTAAAAATCCAAGAGTGTCTCCTTCTCCCCTTTTGTATTGATTTCTTTATTCATTTTTTTCTTTTGTTTTATAAAACTAAAAACATTTGCAAAAGTTAAAATTCTAAAAAAACAAAATCAGAAAATCAAATAAAAAGTATAAAATTAAAATTCCATAAAAATATAAAATTCAAAAACGAAGACTAGTATGCATAGAAATTCATTGGTTCTTTTCATTGATTTTTCATTGTATTGAATAACTGTCAGGATTTTTGTAGCCTCCTAAGTTCGACCCGTTACGCTATACATGTAATTAAATAGTAAATTTCTCTTTCTATATTTTTTATTTATTTTAGCTTGAGAATAGAATAAATTTTTGTTGAGGAATTTTTAGGGTTGCAACGACACTGCACATTAATTTCAATATTTAAAACTCGAGAAATTCATGTTCAACACTACCTACGGATACAAGATGCTATCGCCTCCCACATCTCGTTTGCACTTCCATTACAATCCCAACATAAGTCTTCTAAAGCCTTCTCCTTGAAGTTCAGTTACTTCAATTAAAGATTCCACCATTTAGTTATAATGATCTTGGTAACCAACATCTTCTTTGCCAACCTTTTTATTTGCACATCCATGACTAGCAAGCGATGTTGAGATGTCAAGCTCTCTCCTAGGATTACTTTGCAGTCTTTGCAACACCACCGATCTCTTCTTCACTGATCTCTTCTCCTCATCGCAAAGTAATCTATCTGTGTTTTAATCGGACCACTCTTATAAGTAATTAAATGATCCTCCTCTTCTTGAAGATAAATTTTGATATTAAAAGGTCATAAAGTGTTACAAAATCTAGAATGATTTTTCCCTCATCATTTCTATCCTTGAGATCATGTCCGCCATGAACACTAGCATACCTTGAAGCATCCTTTCTCATATATCCATTAAGGTATTCACCTAGTCAAATCATAGGATTCCTTGCATAATCTTATCCAAATCCTTCCGAAAAGCTTATTTAATCATTTCCTCTAAACCAACTTGTAGTAGATAAACTAAGATTATATTCCTAATTTCTTCCTCTAGCACCAATTTTAGCAAAATAATCTGATCCTCAAATCTTTGAACATCAGCCACACTATCCTTCAAATCCTCATGGACAACCAATCTAAAATCATTTCTACTTCTCTCTTTACGTGAATACCATAATATAAAGCATGTATTCTCGATCCCAGTCAAAGTATCAATATTCTAATTATATATCCTCAACTTATTTTTCAACCTCTTTCGGACTAACTTCTTTACTCTCATGCATCCATCATGCAAGAACACTTGTAAAAATTTTGAACTGCATCCGTGCATCGATGAAATGGAACCATCTTGTTTACTCGCATGTTTTCCTCGTGCGAGAACCCTTTTAAATTTTGAACCATATCCATGCAATGACGTATCAACCCTTTCCAATTTCTCATTGCATTCGGGTGATGCAACGTATCACTAGTAGGAAACTCCCCAGTAAAATCTAAATATTTGCTTAAATCCATGTTGAAAAGAATCGACTATCTTGTGGAAAATTCCTAAGTAGTGTTTTTTTAAAAAAAAAATACTATTTAAGAATTTGTCCCTAACTATTTTACATTGGATGTTCGTAATCTAACACAAATCTCCTCATTTACCTGGGTTTGAGACCGAGCATGGCTGAGTTGATTGAGTTTATGACTAATGGAAAAATATTTCTCGTTGAGTTAGTGGTTCTTAACTCATTTGATTCTAAAATGAATTATCGTGGCTGGTTAGAGGATTTGGATACACTTGACATTGAGGAAAATTTTGTCCCAAAAATCAATTGATGAAAAACTAAGTTAGGATCTAGTATGGTCACCTCTGGTTCTACACATATGAACCACGCCTATCTTAATGGTATTTCAATCTTGGGTGTTTCCTTGCAAAAATAAATTGAGCCTTCCCACTAAAAAGAATTATATGCGATAAACGACGTCCCTAGTTCAACACATTCATCTCTAATGCCAAGTACTGACTGGGCGTACCATTTACATCACACACTTCATTGTTCATTCATTTACATACCAAATACCATTGAACAAAGTAACCTCTTATATTTCATTTATCTCACATTAACCTTTAAAACTTCATATTCTTGAGAAAAAATTACCATTTGGTCGAGAGGCTTTAAACCAAGCATCTTCATGAACCAAAGGTATCTTTTGTTTACTTGCATTATTTTATTTCTTTACATTGCATTAGACAAGCATGAGGGAGTTCCCTTTAGAATAGCAAAAAAAATCCAAAAATATTAGAAAACCAACAAAAGTACTAAATTTACAGATACACATAAAGCACAAAACAAGAAGTTTTTCACTTTTTTTCATCATTACACTCACGGTGATTTCTTAGTCCCCCTACAACCATTGAGAACATGCTTTTTGCTAACCTTGGGGTGTCTGTATATTATATATATATATATATTAAATTTGCACAATTTTCAAAACTCATGAGCATCTTGAAAAAATTCAAAAACATTTGCATATGCAGAAAATCCCATTAAAATTGTAGGATTTTCCCCAAAAAAATCTTTTCTAAAAAAATTGTTGCCTGTGGACCTGACAATTTTCAATAAAAATATTCATTGATCGATCTCGCGTCTTTATTTGTGATATGCTCAATGGTTATAGGGGAAATGCTGAGCAAACTTTGTTGTCAACCATGCAATGATATATGAAGTAAAGCCTTAGTGGTGTAAGAAGTTCTTTAGCTTCTTGAATGGTTAGGTCACCCCAATCCTGATAAGGTGGTTCGATTGTCGTGGGAAGAGGTTACGTAGTAGTCTGTGCAACCTTGTTGTCATCAACGAGCATTTGGGTGCACCGTCCTTAGGCCTTGACTTTGGGGTCTAGATATCTGACACTAGTTTTCATTCTCTTCTCTTCTCCCCCCTCTTGGAATTGGGCGAGATTTCATATTCAATGCCCTTTGTAGATGCATGCTATTGAACTCAAATTCAATATCTTCGATTCCTCTCTTTATGTCAATGCCTTTAGATGTAAAGAATTTCAAGTACTAGTAGTACAATTATGCTGCCTTTTAGAATCCATGTATGATAAGTTGGTCGAGGAAGTTCACGAAATAGGAGTTAACAACGACCACCAAAATAGTGGCCATTCCAATTAGATGTAGGTATCCATCCACAAAAGTCATGCAAAAAGTGATTTCCCCCCTCGTGATTGTCATATCGTTGCATAAGTCAACGATGGGGATGCTCACTTGTTTCGAAAATGCAATGTTGAAACCTAGGTAAGTCTTATGACCTCATCCACCATGGAAATCATAGTAAAGGCCCCTTATATACTCGATATTGATCGTATAGGTGGTCTTCTCATCTCAAGTATTATTGTTATCAAAACATTTGTATAGATGGTATTTGGTCCATTTTACACTTTTTGTGGGTGCATTTTACCCCTTACCAAGTAGTGGTTTTATAACCAGACATTGGTTAAAAATAATGATACTTGCTTCAAACTACCCCAAAAATCCCTACTCACTCATTATATTTTATATATGCATGGAAAACTCATGAATTAAGCACAAACAATCACAAACAAAAAGTTGTCCTAAGTTACATATATCTCTTTGATGTGTTTTGTGTTTTGCATGATTTTTTTGAGCTAGCAAGTGATCATGTATACTCATCAAGCAAAAGGACCATGCATATTTTAATATACAAGCTGTTGAATTAATGAAATTACTCCCCCAGTTGGATGACCCACAGAGTGAAATTCTCTTACTATGATCTTGTATGGGTTCAGCCAAGCTCATGTTTGGCTTAAGGACATGTCAACCTACATGCATGGAGCAAGCTGCTGCTTTTTTTGACAGAGGGCTACGTGGAGCTATTGAGGACATTGTAGTTTGTGGAGGTCCTTTCTTTGGCGACCTTCAATGGCGGGTGGCATCCTTACCAATCAAGCTCGGTGGCTTAGGACTGCATTCCTCTATTGAGGCTTCTTCATATGCTTTTGTGGCCTCTAGAGCTCAATCTTGAATGCTTCAAGATCACATTTTACGAGACAGTGGGGTATGTGATATTGATTCTGATTTTATAGATGCCTTGGAAGGTCTACATGTCAAACTCCCATCTTCAGATCTTACATGTTTTGCTAAAAGGATACCATCCCTCCTAAAACCCAGGTTGCTTTGGCGAGTTCCCTTTTTAGCAAAATTGTCAAAGAAATTGAGGTTGAATTTGACATGACAGCTAGACAAAAGGTATTTTTTCGATGCTTGCAATATGACCATGCTCAAGATTTTCTTCTAGCTATTCCTATTGATGGTCTTGGAATGCATATGTCACCTATTGAGTATCGTACTATTCTCAGATATCGCCTTATGATTCATCTATTCCCAGCAGATGAGGCATGCCTAGTATGCCACAAATCTTGCCTAGACTCCTTTGGAGAGCATGTCGTTCATTGTCATGAACTCCCAGGTTTTAAATATAGACATGATCTTGTCAGAGATGTCCTCTATGATGTTCTCAAGAATGCTAGGGTTGCGTCAAATAAAGAAGCACCTGTGAATTTTTTGTCTAATCCACACGAGGGGAGATCCACACTCAGACCAGCAGATGTTTTAATTTTTGGTTGGGATGAAGGAAAACATGCATGTGTTGATTTAACTGGAGTGTCTCCGTTAGTTGGTCTGATAAAAAGTGATTTTACTGCGGGATACGCTGCACAGAAAGCTGCCTCAGCCAAAGTTGCTAAACATGAGAAAGCTTGTATTGACAATCAACATGTCTTCATCCCTTTCGGGTTTGATACCTTTGGGTTCTTGACGTCTGAAGTTGTAGAACTCCTTAAGAGGGTCCAGAAAATTATGCATAGCAATGTTATGGTTCTCAGGTCTATGTATGTTGTGTTCCGAAGAATTGGATTTGCCATCCAAAAGGGATTGACGGCGTAGCTTGTTGCCCGTCTCCCAACAATTTTGTTGTAATATATTTCTAAATGGAGTGAAGAAAGTGACCAGCAATAGAGAGATCGAGGATATTCCAACAAAAAAATATACAAGATTCATGGGAAGTAAACAATCCGTCTCCGTAGTCATTAAAATGGTCCCAACAACCGGCAAAAAATGCTCGTTATAAAAGGAAGCCCATGGCACTCGAAGAGTGGACACCACCATCCAATAATTCCTCGATGACATCAGCCTTGTGGTTGATCGGGAAGGAGCACTGCAAACGAACCTTCAAGACTAATAGTAGGCACCCCTGTGCGTTGCACAGGAAATAAGTTTGAGCTTTTGATTCAATGAAAAGTAGATTCGACCCGGAGGAAGGATCGGGCCAGTGCGTGAAAGCTGCATATAAATTTCATGGTAAAATATAAGCTTGAGGACATGCTACTTTATAATCATTTCCTTGCATTTTAAAAGTATTTTTAAGTTTATTCACCATCCACACCAACAATTGTAATAGAATACATGGGTATCAAATTCAAAAACGTGATAAATGATAACATAAAAACATTACAAAACAAAATGTTTTGCAATCAAACAAAAAAATAATCTTCACATAGGAAAATAATTTAATCACACTAAAGATGCTAGTTCTGCACCATGTATTTCACTATGCTAGTTTCTATCGTGCATTCTTCCCCAATGCTTGGCCTAGGTGGAAAAAAGTTACCATTGACTAATATAAGTGTAAGTATTATACATTAATAAAGACGAATGCAAAACATTCTGAAATTTTCGTAAATCACATAAATCCAATAAAACTATGTTCTTTGAGCTAGAAAATAGTAATATTTTTTAGTATTAGTGATGGTGAGCAAAAAAGAACAAAAAATCCCATATGAAAAAGGCAATCAGTCGTATGGAAAGTGATATGTAAGGACATGTATATAGATATATATGACTGGCTTTCGAGAAGTAAAACGAAAATCTATTAAAAATCTCATCAATAATTATAATTTCAAAATTTTAAAGATCTATTTTGATCTAATGGTTTCAACTTTTATATGTTTACCAAAAAAAATCATTAATATCCAAAATCTATCTATGCTCTTTTGATATATTGAAGTTTTTAGTCCTAAAAATCAAACTAATAATTTTCCGAATGAATGATATCAATTATAAAAGTAGACATAAACGATTTTTCAAATTTTATTGCTAATACATGTTGCATCAAGATGAAATGCGAATGAAAATGAAGAAGAACATCGATCTTTTGTCTTATCAAGGAAGATGAAAAAAAAGGAAGAAATTATTATAACATACAAAAGGAGTAAGAGTACATGGTATCTTCTTCGTTGATTCAACCAATCACTTGATACGCTCTTGTCTTCATTTTTTCTTAGGGTTATCTGAGCTTACATGGAAATTGACATCATAGGGATAAGATCCCAAAAGTGGAAGAATGAAGAAACAAAATAAACAATATCATGCACATATTATTGGAACACACAAAGATAACTTTGTCATATAATTCAATGATTGGTTCATACCTTGTCAGCTACCAAGTACTGAATGCAATTATCTCTAGTGATTCCAAGGAATCTCATATAAGACAATTGTATGGATGCTGGCCGTAAATACTTGATTTCCACAAGCCTACATAAAAAAAGAATTTTTAAGAACAACTAATTGTAGAATGTGCATGTACCTTGAGCATACTCTACGGAGAGAGGACAATTAAATGTTTCAACTGCAATAGTTGAGATATTAATGATAGATACACATCGTTGGCCACCGGAGAGCATTCCATTGCAGATGCAAGTGACACGAATGGTGCCAACAACTTGATCCCCTGCCGCTAGAGAAGAACCGTCAAATCAAATGAGTGTTCAATTAACCACTAACAATATTGTAAGTAGAATATGGGCATGACAACGATTGGCACGAAAATAGGGGTGTCCCTTCTCTTCATGCACCTCTGCGACTGTGTCGCTGACATACTTTAATGTAATAGTGTGTGTGCCCGCAAACAAAGACATGGATGGGGTCATTGTGTAGATCCACCGAAAGTTCACGGGTGAGCGTCGGTCATGTGCGGGAAAAAAAATCTCAAACCTGCATAATAAAATAAAATATCTCCAATATTATTTTGAATAAACATCCAGTTGGAACAATTTAACATTCCTTAACCATTGGGATTATCTGGTTGAAATAAAGAAGCAAGATCACCACCTTATCCACGACACAGTTGATCATAATGTTGCCAATATGACAACATCATCAAACGATGAATGCTTTTCAGTTCCTGTTCTGCCCCCCGCCTGAATCAATACGAAAATGGGGTTACTCATCTGTGATCGAAGCTCAACGGATGTATGGAAGACCCCCAGGAATTCCATGCTGATGATGACTGCACCAGCCAAAATAACCTCCTCCGATGGCATGGAACAAATATCAGGGCATCACCTTTAAGCTCACTCTTCACCCTTTTCTCTGGAGGTTCAATCACTCAACAAAGTTCATCTGCGTGGACGTCGGTGCGGGAGAGACTGCATGAACAACAACGCGAAGATGGAAGAAATGGGAAGATGAACTTGGTTAGAAGGTCGAGGATGGTGCAAATAGGAATCGTCGGGTGCAATCCACGTTTCAGATGCAACATATACTTGGCGTTCCTAAAACATTCGACGAATGACACGTCTAAGGGCATGCAAAGGGGGAAAGCGAGAGTCCAAGTAATATGGAAAAGGCGGAGGGGATGAAATCACAGGGAAATTTCCTGCGACAGGATTTTTTTTAATATACCCATTAACAAATAATTGATACAACTTATCGTGGATGTCGTGGAGTGTTTTGGATATGTGAGAGAGAAAAGGTGTGAAAAATAGCATAGCAGGCTTTACAGTGCATGTTAAAGAAATAGGATGAACCGGACTCCGGTGCAATGCACGTTTCGTTGACACGTCAACGGGTAATGCAAATGGCAAAAGATGAAGGTCAAGTAATATGGAAGAAGGCGGTGAAATCATCTGGAATTTTCCTGACACAGAGCTTTTTTTAATATACATCAAACAAACACGGAAATACGTATAAAAAGGAAAATGGAGAAGGCGGGGTTCATCGAATTTCTCGGGTGTAAGATTGCTACAGTACCAAATTTCTCGGGTGTAAGATTGCTACAGTACCAGGGGCACGGGCTATAATATAAGGTAAGATTGGTTTTCCTTTGGGTGGTTGTGCATAACAAACCAAAATTACCATCAAGAAAATTCATATATCACCTGAAAATCCATAAATAAGATTTACTTATATCGGACATTCTATTTCCTAAAACGAAATCGTATCCATATATGTTTGATGATAAAATAAAAATATCAGCGGATGGGATTTATATTTCCTATAACTTCCACTGTTTCCTTTAATACCGTTCAACTAATTTCGTCGGTGCGTGGGGAGTGGGACCGGTTCGCTTTGGGAGAACAAATCCAACAAGGTGGACGTGTAAGGAAGCCACGTCAGCAGGGACAACGGCGGCTGGGGAAAACCACAGGGGTGGAAGAACCGAAGAGGTAAGCTCACCGCTACCTCAGAATCTAACAAGATCTGCAATCAGATTCTCATGCTCCCATTTTCCAACCACTTTCTTTTTCGCAGATCTTTACACTCATATCCTTATAATCCATGCAAATTGCACAGCCATCTCTATAAATTTTGAAGATCCCATCAAACAACATCATAACAATTCAATAAAGTCAATTTCCTTTTTTTTAGTTGTCTGGTCACTTTGACTTCTTCTATGGTTTGTTTTACTCTTCCTTCTTCTTGTTATGCAATGTCTACAAGCAATCTCTAATTTTTTATTTATATTTTTACTCAGACTTTTTTTATAAATTTAGTTTTTTATTGAAGGGAAAAGATGTAAAACTATGAGAGAATTATATCTTTTATAAAATTGCAGATTTTGGATATTTGAATCACTGTAATAGATCATCGTGAGTAATAATATATTTTAGATATATTAATTAACTAATGGATATGTAAAAAATCATTGCAATAAAGATATGAACTATAAATACTTTTTTTTGATGAGTAAGTAAATTTTGTATTGCTAGACAAAAATTGGTATACAAAGGCCAAGATGGTCAAAAGAGGAGAAGACTATACCAAGCCAGTTACAAGGGCATATTTGGATGAGAGATAAAAAAATAAGTACGGGTTATCCCCTTGTCTTTGCTCAATTTACTTGAAATATAGGGAGGGTAGTGACGTGGGTAACTGCTTAGAATTTTTACACAACTAAGTTTACAATTTTTCTCTCTCGCTTAATTTCCATTGCCAAATTATCCAAAAATGGCATACCATTTAAAGGTGATTTAATACCCATTAAAGGAGATTTAATATCACATAAATTTTCCCAATTGATAAGCATAAAAACTTGTCTTTTCTCACCAGTCATTTCCCTTGTGAAGAGAGAGAGAGAGAGAGAGATCTAGCAGGATATTCGTCTTCGCCTTAGGAGATGGCGAATCCGAGAAGGAGAGTGCAGATACGCGACCAGAAGAAGCTGTGACGACTGTCACGGAGAAAGACAAACATTGGACTTAAGGTATGCATCGGTTTAGGATTGCATTTAAACAATGATCACATCTGACCTATGTTTTTTAAATGTATGTGCGGCTCTAGTTTATTATGTATATATGCTGATTCGATTAATATAGATATCTCAATGTATGTGTCGGGTTCGTAAGATAATACATATGCATGATTAATGATCCTATTTAAGATAATACCTCAAAATGTATGTGACCATATTTAAGATTAAAACACAACAATATGAACCGTCCCTCGATCATGACAGTGCCGATTTTTTTCGAAATTGTTTAAACATATTCTTATTCATTATCATAAATGATAGATGAGTGTTATCATCATTGGAAAGAGAAAAAAATGAGAAATTATCTTGAGTAATCTCTTCGCCATTCCATAGTGTATTTGTAGTGTAAAGGGATATTTACATCTATAACCCTGAATAATTTTGTAATTACCTCAGGAACCCTCGATAATCACGAATTACATGAATAACCCCGAATAATCTTTAACTCTTACGTGATATGATCATGTGTTATGTTCTGTTTGACATGACAGTTACATTTGACGGTTTCCTTTAAAAAATGATGAAATTGTCCCTAATACTCATTCATGTTTACAAATCATGTCATCTCCTTATAGTATGCACAGGACGAGTCCTCCCCGCGAGCCCTCGCTCGCCGGAACGCTCCTCCCTTGTCTGGAAGCTCCAGCACACCCCCCCCCCCCCGCGCTCGCCCGAAAGCTCCCGCCGCCCCCCTCTCGTGTCCGGCTTGTTCGGAAGCTCCGCGTCCGGCTCGTTCGGAAAACCGACCTCTACATGATGTTCTGCTTTGCTACTCGAACGAGGAGAGCAGTCCTACGTGGATCAAACCGACCTCTAGATGATACTTCGATCCTCGATGGTGTTCTGCTCTGTTACTCAAACGTTCACGTGTCCAGATATTGCAATAGCTTCAGATGAGCGGTTCGATGACACGGGTAGAGATGCTCGTTGATCGAACTGCAGCTCGATTCTCCATATATTTCCATGTACGGGTGCTCCGCTATTCCGGATTTGATCCCGCCGCCCCCCCTCCCTCGCGTCCGGTCGCATCCCTTCCCACCCTGCGCGCCTCCGCCCAGGTTGGCGTTGCTACCCCAACCCCCAAAACCGCAAGCTTCAGACCCTCCCCCAAACCCCCCAGGTCGGCGCCATCCCTCCCGTGCCGCCTCCCCCCACACGCCCGCCCGCATTGCAACCCCCCCCCCCCCCCCCCCCCCGCACCGACTGGGAACCTCGCAAGCTCCCCCTACCTCCAGCAAGCCTAGGCCCCAGCCGTCACCCACCCGGGCAAGCTCCAGGTGTTGCGTACCTGGGGTCCCTCCCGCGCCGCCTCCCCCCACCCGCTCTCCCGCGTCACCCCTCGCCCCCTCCCCTCCCGCGCCGCCCTCCTCCAAAGCCACCTCCCGTTCTATCACCCCGCCTGTGCCGCCCCCCGCCCCCTCCCCTCCCGCGCAGCCCTCCGACTCCTCCCCCCCTACCGCCCCCGGCCCCTCCCCTCCTGCACAGCCCTCCGACTCCCCCCCGTCCCGCCCTTCGTCCTTGCGCCCGCCCACCCCCCCCCCCCCCCCGGCCTCCTCCCCTCCCGCGCCCACCTCCTCCAAAGCCACCTCCCCTCCCGCGCCGCCCTCCTCCAAAGCCACCTCCCGTGCATCACCCGCATGTGCCGCCCCTGCCTCATCCCCTCCCACGCCGCCTCTCGCCTCCTCCCCTCCCGCGTCGCCCCCCGCCTCTTCCCCTCCCGCACCAGCTCTCCGCGCATCACCCGCCTATGCAAGCTCCAAAGCCAGTCCTTCTTTTTTTAATTAATCTGGACCGTTAGATCACAAATGGGTTAGATTAACTTATCCATCTGGTTGAGTTAATGATGTAAGTTAATGGAGGGTTACAGGTGTAAAACGGAATGATTATACTGGGTCTTGAGTGTATTTAGTGATTATCGAGTGTTCCTGGGGTAATTACACAATTACTCAGGGTTATGAGTGTAAATATCCCTAATGTAAAGACTATACAACAACTCTCCACTACTATGAATCTGTGAGATTGATGATTTATTGTTCTCTACAAAATCCAATATATCTCTTTTTATGCTAATCTCCCTTAACTTCGATAAGTATGTTATGGAATGTGGAGCAAATAAAGAGTTTACCTTCGAATCAAATGTTTACACAATTAAATAATTATATCTTCTTCAGAATAGCATGAATGTGTATACATGTTAAGTATTTATTTATGGGGTTTTTACCCGGCAGACCCTATAAACTTTGCCAATCACCTCTACGATCTTTGAAACAACCTAATTCCTCCATCGATCCAGTAAACTTGCCAACTCTTACCCCATGAACCCTCCAGGTAATCTGTTTGAACCCCGTGGGGTTCTTGGGGTAATTTACAGAGTCGATGGGGTAATTATATTGTGTAAAAGGTCGTAGAGATAATTTAAAATGTTTATAGGGTCTGTCGGGTAAAAAAATCCCTTTATTTATACACCTTTTGATCATTATATGATCATGGTTAGTTGACAATATCGAAAATTACATGGAAGGTTTATACAAAGAAAGGGGTGTAATTTGGTTTACCATATATAGAAAACATGATTTTATAGACATATGAAACCTCAAGGAAGATTCTGTTGGTCAAGCTATATAAACAATATTATTCTATTGTATCCATATAGTATAAGATAAATCTCATGATTCACGTTAAAAGAAAGAACATGGATTATTAGTTCCTTCATTTCATAAGTAAATAAGCTTAATTTGGTAATACAACTTTCTATTATTTTATGACGCATCTAATACAATTAGGATGCACGCGGATAGGATAAAATCTGTAATCCGATTCAATACGATGTTATTGGATTGTATGGGTTTGTTTTTAAATTTCTAATGGATTGAATTGTATTGGAGTTTTTGAAATCCATTAAATTATGGATTGGATCTTTATCAAAATCGATCCGATCTAATCTGTTAATTCGTTAACACACACGTGCATGCAGATACGTACATAACTATATCCATGTACACCTATTTCAAAATCCTTATAAGATCATAATCAATGTCATTCATATCATTTTTTCCATATCAATCATGAATACTTGTCCTCTTGATATCACCCATTCTATTCTCTTGAAAGGCAAATATTAAATCTTCAAAATAATAAAGTATGACTATAACTTGTATATTTATAATCTATTTTCATTTAATCTCCTCCCAATCCCCCCCTCTCATTTCACTATTGACGACCTCTCAGTCTATTTCGATGATGCCCCCTTTCCCCAATATGCATAATGTTATTCCCTCCAGCACAACGCCAACACCCCATTCCTCGCGATGTCGCTGCCCGTCTTAAACAATGTAATCTCCCTCCTTCATGACATCATGTGGCCTCAGTATGTTGCCACTCTTCTAATCTTCGTTAAAAGAAAACAGATTTGGGATAGTTGCCGATATTTTTGTTAGATATTTTTTACCATTTTTTCTATTATCTTTTACTTGCTCTAGCTTGTAATCTTATTTGAATGATGAAATTGAATCAATTACATAATCAAATGTGCCACACACATCTAAGAAGAATAAGCATTACTTCAATTCCTTTTATTTTTAAATTGATAAACATTTTTTATTCATATTTTTTAATAGAATTTACATATTTCGATGATAGATATATAAATTTTAAATGAGAGGCATGATGCCTAACTGGTGGGCTATATTTAAGTCAGTTTTGTCTTGCATACTCAATCGAGTATGAATGTTCTATGATTCTCATTTTTTAAATGATATATTATACAGCCTTGAAGGATGTTCTTATGAGTGGTCAAGTTTTGGCATAGCTTAACATTGTAAGTTAATCATGGACTTCATCAATTTCTAAGATCACATTTATATTTATGTAACTTATTTTTGTATCCTTATTTGATAACTTGTATTGCTCTTATTTGAATCATTTGGTGGGATTCAATTGTAAAATAATTAATGCATTATTTATTAAAAGACTTAAATTTCAAATTTGATATAATCCTTTAGTATGATTGCGTGGTCATCAACTTTTTATAATGGATTAATGAAAATCTCCAACCTTTATTTGATTATGTGATTTTTCCTCTATTTAGATCTATTCATATTGCCTATTTTTAAGTCGTTATTCAAATATTCGAGGGGTAGTGTGCTATATGGTATAAATGTGAGATAATAGATTATTGAGCAGGAAAATGTAAGTGTAAAAATCTGAACTAATTTATAATCCGATGGATTGGATTGGATACGAAAAAATAAAAATCCGTTAAGGTTCGATTGAACACATATTAAGCTAAAATCCGATCCATGTTCACCCCTAGATGCAATAGCTATATAGTTATCGTAAGAGTCTTAGAATAATAAATATTATTATGAAATTGAAATGAATATAATAGCATGTTGTAATAAAGTATACAAGTGTATAATAGATTATATAATGGTGATAGTACACCTAACCGATTATGTAATTATGTCATGATGTAAGTAAAATAAGTTACATAACCTGATTTAACATTTTATGACATGAAATACTAGTGAATGTTAATCATGGTACATGTTATGATTCATGGAAAATATTGAAATTTCCATGCACAATCAGTGTAAAAATATTTCTGAATCTCTAAGGATAAAAGACAAGATTTTTAAGACACAAACTCATAATGAGTCACATAGACGACCGTCAAGGCATCGTGTTAGTCCAAGGGGCAATGTCGGCAAGAGACATGTGATTTTCAAAGAACCAAATAAGCAAAAGCTAAGTCATTTACATGTGTAGCTACATTGTCATGTTGTACCAAGAACCACAAGTATCAACGATGAAAATGTAACAAGATAAGTAAATGAAAAGTTACTCAAGGAAATGATTTATGAAGACAAGACATTAGAAGTTATGCAAGAAATGATTTAATTTAAAGATAAACCATCACATGTTATACATGAAAATGGTTTAATTAAGGAATAACCATTACATGTTACACATGAAAATGACATAAGTAAAGATAAATCATTACATGATATGCAAGAAAATAGTTTAATTAAGGAATAATCATTACATGTTATGCAAGAATGATTTAATATTTAAAGATAAACCATTACATGTTATGCAAGAAAATGATTAATATTTAAATAAAAATCATTACATGTTATGCAAGAAAATGATTTAATATAAAGATAAATGTTACATGTTATATAAGGAATGAATTAAAAATAATAAATCATTACAAGCCACGCAAAGCTATTTAAAAGGTTAACATGCAAGATTAATCTAAATGAAAAAGGAGACATGAACATGCCCTGAATTTCATGAAGCATACCCCCACATGATAGCTTATGTACTTTCATGTATATTGCACATGTATACTCATATTTATGAAATAAAGAAACAAACAACTTGTTAGAGGAATGAACTAGATGGGAATTAGTAGGCACGTGATGACAATTCTCATGATTACCCAAGTATATGTAATCTAACGGGTTAAAATATCGTTAGAATTCTCATGCATGGACCCTGATAAATATCGGGCATTAGGTTCATGCAAAATTATATTATTATATTGCATGTGCAGACCAAGGTGGATTGTAGATATTTGGGGCGATATGATTTGTTGCATGGAGGTACAAAAATATCTATATACCCACTGGAATCACAGATATGCTATTGTGTTAGGTATTTCGTTTCCAACCATCGCCTTATTTGTGACGTAGTAAAGAAGAACTCTTACTCTGAATGGCCATTATATTTTTTGTTGAGAATGATCTTTTTATACACACTCATTTATTACCATACATGAATCGATAATGGTTCGATCGTGCAACTTAATGTTGCATGCTTCCGTATATGCGCACAACCCGTTCCGTTATACATAGAAACCAACCACATTGTCGACAATGGACAACACTAAAGGCAGAGAAAGAAGCCACCGTCATCCACAGAGTTATTTCTCATTTTGGGTATGGGGATAACTTTATTACCCATTCTGGGTACGGGTTGGAAATATTTACCAAAGGGGGGATATATCGGCAAACGGTTTGTCGCGCGCCTAGGTGGCGCGGCAAACCGTTTGCCGCCCCACAATCATTGGCACGGCAAACCGTTTGCCGCGGCAATGATAGCTGCGGCAAACCGTTTGCCGCAGCTCTGGCCAACCCGTTTAAGTGAATTACCAAGTGATTCAATCTATTTAATCAAGAGGTCCTACACCATTTTTTGATCCTTAATTTTTTAGGGGTGAATCCCCCCTTTTTTGTATTTTCCTCATCCTCAAATGGAATACAAAGTTTTTTACTTATCAAAAAACATTTTTTTTAATTATTTCTTTTGTATTAATTTTAGTTATTGTATTTAACAAAAGTATTTTTTGTAATATTACGAAATTATTTACAATTTTAGATAAATTAAGTTAGCGTTATTATTCTATATTGTATAATTTTCCATTGCGATATTGTAAACCGCAGAACATTTGGAGTTGTACTATATTACTAAAATATGTGTTCTTTTTAAACGTGTTTAACAATCCCATCTTCATAAAGCGGCGTTACTCATATGTGTACGTTGATAAGTAAAAAGTGACGTAGTTGAATATCAGTGAATTTGTAGAATCACAACATAAAGATAACTGAACTTCATGACTAGCATTTAAATGACAAACGAAATTCTGAATATGTGCCTTACAATATTAAAACAAAATGCACATAATAATCCTTCAATACGTAATACATCATTACACTATCTCCAACTAATTCAATGCCTCGACCTCGCTCGCGCTCCTCGAATTTTGCTCAGGCGTGCGTCTCAACGCAATTGTATAATGTAAGTCAGCCAATTCTTTATACAAATCTTCTTCTTCGTCATATACTTTTGTGAGAGGTGAAGTCTCACTCTGCGAAGAGTCTTCTGAATGAAGTGGCGCCGTCAGAGGTGAGTATGGAGTGAACTGAGATTCAAACTGGACCGGCTCCGATGGGTCCTCCTCAGAAAGAAGTAGCGGTACTGGTGGTGACTGTGGAACCGGTGCTGGCTGTGGTACTGGTGGTGGCTGAGGTACCGGTGGTGGCTAGGGTACCGGTGGTGGCTGGGGTACCGGTGGTAGCTGGGGTATCGGTGGTGACTCTGGACCATGACGGAACTCATGGCGTGATCCTCTGCTTGAAGATGGTGCACGCGCTGCCAAGAAACGATTGTCAGGAAGGCGCACCGACTTGCGAGCTGTAATGCGTGTTATAGCCATAACCTGCCTAAGAATAAAAATAATTGATAATATTTTAAAATAATTATAGTCATAACCTGATAATCATAACAAAATTCATATTATTTTTAAAAAAAATTATAGTCATAACCTGTACAAGCATAACAAAAATTGATAATATTTTAAAAACATTTATATATGCATCACATCTATTGTCAAGCAATAATAACATAATTTACTAATTTAAATGGCAAGTTTCTATTTTCATGAGTGATGGCAAACAGAAATAAAAGTAAAGAGTTGTTGAAAATGTAATATTTTTATTGATCAGGAAATGAAAACATCATGTTACATTCAATGAAACCAATTCTTAGTTTGTTGAACAATGTTGGACAGACGACCCTTTGAAGATGACCCTTTTTGTTTTCCACGTCTGGACCCCTCTCCCACTCCTCGATCTGCCTCCACCCCTCATGTTTCTCCTCTTCCAGTTGAACCTCTCCCTACGCCACCACGACCTCTCCCCTGTGTACTTGTGGTTGAATGCTCCTGACCAGTTCTATGCCAATCACTCCCTCTCTATGTTGTAACATTTGAGGTGCGTGAGAGATCTTGATGGATAACTGGTGGATGCATTGTTGCAGTGGATGATCTAGGAGGATCCATATATGATGTGTCCATGGGCCATGATACAGGTCCTGAGCCCAATTGGTGAGGCAGTAGCTGTCCAATGTCGTAATCAGGAGCATCAGTGGGCATTTGTTGGCTTTGTGTTGACCCCATCTGCCAGTATTGCTGAGGTTGAGTTGGTTGGACGTCATGTGTATGCAGCACGTCGTACGATGGGGTAGGCTCGTCCGTCTGAAAAGTATATTCCTCCCCCCACTGTTGAGATGCAAATGTTGTAGGTTCGGTGTATGATGTATACATGGGGGGACATTGTGTATCCCCGGATCCACCAGAGACATGTTTTGAATGGTATATTTGACGTAGCCAATCATCTGTTGCATTTCCGTGCTTCGTCGATGCTCTGTCATCATTTCTCTCACACGAAATAATGAATTCACCTATAAAATTACAAGTCTCGATTACAAGTAATGTAATGGTCCCCATTAAAGAAATAGCATTTGGTGTAAAAAAATTACCAGCTGATTCCACCTTGGTCCATGTGGCTCGTAAGCTTGTCTCGGAGGTAGAATGGCGGTTGCGATCCAACGACGAGTAATCTGCCAATACCATGTCAAATACTCGGCAAGAACAGTGTCGACCGCTCTGTCCAAAAGTCTCTCTGTAACAACGTCCTCCATCCGCCTCTGCCATTGGGCCATACGGTCTTGATGTGTACACCCCAATCATACAGTTATCATCTCTCGGACGAGCACGTCTATCGTCGGAGGGTATTTGAGGCATCACCTCTGGGATGTGTTGCCGCAAACCAAACTGCCTCATCACACGATCGGGGGCGTGCATGACAACAATGTTGAAGCAGATAAGAACTGTCTTGGACAACCATATACCTTGACCCTCGCGGCATATTGGAGGTAGACGCAACACAATTCGATCCTCATAGGGTGTCCACCTCATCTGTTGAGAGTAATGTTATCAATTATTCACTTCAGATTATATAACATAAATGGTATTGACCGAACAGTGATTGTCACATACCTGATGCTCCTCTTGCAAATTCAGCTCATTGCGATAGAAGGACAAATGAGTGGTGGATACATTTTCTCTGTGTGACCTTCTTCCTCCTGTCCACCTAGCCGCGTAAGGAGCTGACTGAAGAGTTTCTTCTCTCAACTGGTATGGACGAGGTAGTCCTATGTGGATGTGCTCCCACGCCCATGTCTTTATAGATGAATAAGAATTACTTTATTAGATACAATATGGCGTATATTGTACATTTTAAGTGTAAGTAGTTGTTACCTGGAGCAAGGTCCAGAAAGCATATGCTCTCTTCGTCCTCATCAAGGAGAACTGATCCAACTGAAAATACATCTGAGCCAGCACTGCTGCACCCCAAGCTCTTTGACCACAATTCTGCAGCTGGTGCACGAGTAAAAGGTGACGAAGATGTACCTTATCCGCACTTGCGTCTGTCAATAAGCTTGCTCCAACTTGATAAAGTATGAGAGCCCTAGCAACCCTCTCCCCCATGAGTGGATCAGTGGACTGAAGAGTCATCTCTGTCAACAAAGTCCTCACGATCCACGTTAACCTTAGCTTTCCTCCAACGAGCTCCTGATCCTCACTGTTATCCGGATTCACCCTGAACATCTCCTGACAGTATGGAGCCCAATCCAGCTGGTTGTGTTCCTCAAATCCAATGACTGGCCATGGTTCCACCCTTAAACCAGTCAACAATGATACGTCCTTTAATGTGACAGTTGCCTCACCGTGTCGGAGGTGGAAACTGTGTGTTTTCGGTCGCCACCTTTCAGCCAAAGCCTTCATCAAAGACTGATCAATCGTGGCCCTCCTCAGGTTTGAGATGCAAAGAAAATCAGCTACCTCCAAATATCTATTAACCGCATCACTACGTGGTAAATCAAGAATATGATTCAGAGTCCGTACATGCTCCACAAAGCGATGTGCATGTGTAGTGACAATAAGTAAAATTCAATTGATGTCATTAAACTTACTTCTAACAGATGATTTATCTCACTGTATCAGTATCTGGTAGAGGTCGACCAGATATATGTTCTCCCTGCCGTGTCAGCACCGAAGAATCGACATGCCTTGCAACTGTCTCCATTGCTATACAAAAAAATTTAAGTAATACAAATAGGTGGTAACAAGATGATGTCTTAAAACATTATACAAATGATTAAACATTGGAGTACATAAAGTCTTCTACAATAACTACTGATGCCTTCTTTCACAAGTAAGTCTGTTATGACCATGTTCCTTACAACGGTTACACCTAACTTGCACTTTACCCATCTCGTCCATGCTTCCGCGTAGACGCCTCCTCCGAGGTCGGCCAGGATTTGAAACTACATTAGGATGGAGCAATGGTGAGGCTTCCAGGGCCGGCCAGAAACGATGATCGGGAATCGGGACAAACGCATTTGCGTATGTGGACCGGAATGACGTTGCTGTATAAAAATCAGAGCACAATTTCAGGTGTTCCGTACTGACATTGACATTGCCGCAAACCGCAATTATGTGAGGGCATATTATCCGCATCGCTTGCATATAACCACAAGTGCATAAGGACTGTTGACCATTCATAGTAACCTTGTAGTTACCTTCAGGGGCCCGGACTTCAAACTCCATGAGAGTGTACTGCTCTACCATCAGACCGTGTGCTGATTGTACATGACCATCTGTCAGCTTCTCATATCGGAGCATTAAGTGGCTGGTTATCCTCTCACCAAACTTCCGCCATTCGACGAAGTAAGTGTTTAGACGGTAGAATACTGCTAAAACAAGCGTTAATACAGAAGGCCTCGTATCCCCCTGAGAACATTGTTAAATCTTTCAGAGAGGTTTGTAGTGGTTAGTCCCCATCGACGCCCCTCGTCGTAGCGCAAGCCCAATAACGTCGATCCCCCCCTTCCTGTCTTACTATCCAGTCATACGCATCTGAGTCGGTTGTTCGGATTTGGTTCAGAATACGCTCATGATCATACTTACTCCTCACTGTCCCAATGCTGTAAAATTTCTTTTGTATCCACTTATTAGTAAACCCCGCCCGATGCATGTTCGCCTGCATGTGACGGAGGCAGAAACGGTGACAGTGACCTCTCTCCACAGGAAAGTATCGAGGGAGCAAGTTTTGAGGCCGGAAAATCTATCACTGATGAAACAAATACCATCACGATTAATGATGCTAGACAATTTATGTAAGAAGAAACCCCATGACTCTAACCGTTTACTTTCAACTACAGCAAAGGCAATAGGGAAGAGGTGACCATTAGCATCAGCAGCAGTAGCAACAAGCATATGGCCCTTATATTTGCCCCACAGGTGGGTGGCGTCGATGCTCAAGACGGGACGACAATGCTGAAAACCAGCGATTGAGGGAGCAAAAGCCCAAAATAGACGGAAAAAGGCAGCCCATCCTTCTATGAGTGCCCCGGTTTTAGGGTCAATCGCTGGTTGATGTTCGAACTCGTAAAAAGACCCGGGATTGCAGTATCTCATCAGCCACATGAATCGTCGAATATATGCATATGAGCCAACAGCATCTCCAAATATCCTCTCCAAAGCTCGCCGTTTGCCATTCCATGCTTTCTTATAAGAAATTCTGACCTTATACTTCTCCTCAACTAGTGATTGGATAACACTTGGAGTAAGGGTTAAATTTGATCTCAGAGTTGCAAGAATAAATCTTCCAACAAATTTGGAAGTACAAACACGATTATCGACAAGAAGTATTGCATTACGACAAGTGTGTTCTGCCCGGTAACTGCTTACTTGCCAACTATCGCGATGACTATTGTATGCTGCATGTAATCCCCAGTGACAATTAGGATGTATACAACTGGCCATATACTGGGTGCTCTTCGACACATCTACCTTGAATTGGACGTACTTTGAGATACTCCAAGTGGACAACTCGTCAATTAGGCTCATCTTTGAATCGAAAGATCGATTGAGCCAGAAGTCCTTACCCGATGCTCCATCGTTCCGAGCATCATCAACTTTATTTAAAAAAGGAACCTCCTCTGCAAAGGTACCAAATATCCAATCTTTCCGAACCGAAGATGTCCGGTAGATCGTCCATATGATCCAAATCCATTCCATAGTCCACCGGGGGATCATATATCGGTTCGTTGTGTATTGATGAAAGAAGAGATTCCTGACCGTGATCGGACAATATTTCAACCCTAGTACCAGTGTTCCCCATGCAAGCTTCTTCAACCACTGTTTCAGCGTCATTCACCCCTTCCTCCTCCTCGTCGTCTTCATCTTCATCTCCCTCGTCACCATTGTTTCCATTGTCATCTTGAACATCATCTTCCTCATATATGGATTCATTAAGATCAAACAATTGTCTCGATGATGTTCCTACATCTACTTGAGATGGAGCGATCACAGCTTCCTCAATTAGAAGTTCCATCATCCCAACCTGCTGACTCACTCGCAACATTAAGTTCGTAATTTTATTTGTGTCAATTACGATCGGACGAAAGGAGCTTGCACTTGCAGGCAACTTGCAGGTGATTTTAATATCATATACATCAGGTGTATACTTAGTAAGTCCATATATATGACCAAGTAGATCGTCATAAGTACTAGATACATGCACTCCGATCATGTCACTATAACCTCCTTCATAGGCAACCTCAGAATCCATGTTTTGAACCCGTCCGCCCCAGAAAACATATAGCGCAGCAATCTCATCCATTTCCTATATATCACTAAAAATTATCAAATGACCTACAAACTTGTACCTATAGAAATTTATTGCTTTAAATATTTGAAAAAAACCTAAGGCAGTTCTATTTGTAGTCAGAGCATGTACTTGTATTGGGACAATTTTATAACTACAGAATAAGGACAAATAGCATATTCGAACAGTATTACAAATACTACATGATGTTACCACATGTCTACAATGTAAGAGAACTATAATGATTTAGCAAGAATAGCACAATTATGAAGTTAATAGCAAGTATTAATTCAAGTACTATTTGATGTTAAATTATTCTAATATCATTATTAAATTTATTATTACTTAACTAAAATTTCTATGCATTAAAACATTAAAAAAAAAACTAAATTACTTACCTTGAGGGAGGAGGAGAGCAATGAAGAGTTGAAATGAGGGAGGAGAGGGTGTGGTGTGTGGTGAAAAGGAGAGGGGATGGGGGGCTTTTATAGCCGACCCGAGGGCCTAGGAGCGGCAAACCGTTTGCCGCGGTAGCCCTGGTCAGCGACATCTCTGCCGCGGCAAACGGTTCGCCGCGGCAGAGGCATTCACGGGCATTTATTCCCTCGAAGACCGGACCCCCTTCGTCGACCGCACCCAACGTCTACCGCGGCAAACGGTTTGCCGCGCCACCTAGGTGATGAATCCACATTTCATCATCTTTATTCTATCATTTTGGCACCAAAAACCCTAGCAAATACCTGTAAATAGCCTTAAATCAAGCATCTTAGCATTCATGCATGTGCATCTAAACAGTGTGTAAATTACTGTAATTAAGGCCAAAATTATAGAATAAATAAAGAAAAGAAAAAGAATAAAATATTGTAAATATTTTATGACCCAAAACCCCCGAGACCTAGGCATCTTGATGAATAGGTCGACAAGGAATAAAGGAGGGGGAGATAAGGTCAGAAATATAGAGAAAAGACCTATACATCTTATTCATTCTTTATTCATTTTGGGACCTATTTTTGGTTCCACTTTTTATACATCAAATAAAGAAACTTTGTACATAAAAGTTGTAGATAAATTAATAAAGAAAAATACAAAATTGATCTCACAGAAAAATAATGTACAGATAAAAAGTTATGGTCTGAATAAAAATCCAGAATCCCAACTTCCCAGACCCGTATCTCACAAACGACAACTCCAAATGCATCAATCTCACCTTTAATTGTATATAGAATAAAATAATCTATCCAATGGCAGTGGTTTCGCATTTGGCGGAGCTACGGTTTGAAAGTTGAGTTTTGGACCCTCATTGTATACTTGTACATATTAAAATATTCAATTTATTATTTATTTATTATTTTTATAATTTTATATTTTTATAATGTTGCAAATAATACATATAATATTTATGAGTATTAAAATCAGAATAAAAACATAAATAAAATACAAATAAAAATAGTTGTATATTTTCAATACATTGGTACATTACCTATACATATACCTATACAACACATACTTGTATTTTATTAAATATACAAAACACATCAGAAAAATAAAATAAAAATATATTTATGTATATAAAAGGATGTTATAATTTTATAAAATAATAAATAAAAATAATAAAATTAAAAATACCTAAATAAAAATCAAATAATCAAACATGTAGATAATATACCTATATAAGGGCACAAAAGCAAATTGTAAAAATATACCTCATAAAAATAATTAAAAATCGGAATTAAATACTTTATGAAATAATAAACATTTTTTATTAATTAACCTAAAATTAAAGAAATCATTTTCGATTTTTAATTGAATTTTAATCATTTTTTGAGGGATTTTTCCTAGTTGGTCCACGTGGACCAACCAGGGGGCAGTCATCGTTGACCAAGGTCAACTGCCTGCCCTCCATCCCTGTAGCCCGTCAGACCTCGATTTTTGCCCGTGTTTGCGGATTTATCGAGGCCGCCCCTTTCATCCTTTGGGGTCGCTCCCTTCTGCAAAGTTTCTCCCCTACCATCCCCCTAGCTCGCCAGCCTATCAGATCTCCTTAGATCTTTGCCTCGCACCCGTGATCGATCCTCGAAACTCGCCCGTCGACCATCTTCAAAACCAGCCCCTTCTTCTTCCTTTTCCCCTTTGAACCGGATTTGGGTACCCAAAAACTTCCAGGTGCGGGTCGAGGGCAAGTTCTCGTGACAGGGGAATCCTCCCCCATCTCAGTCGAGGTGCGGCGACCCCAAACGCCGCGTTCCAAGCACCTCCGGTGGCTGCGCCGCCGTGAGGTTTTCCCTCGCCCTTTCTGGGCTCGAGGCTGGTTTACATTATCTTTTTCTTGCATTTGTTAGCTTTGCAGTAGCTGTAGGTTCAACCCCCATATCTCGTTTCGCCTCCAATCCATCGAGCCACCTGATCGCCACCTCGCCGGAGCCCTTTGAACTCCGGTGACCATTATTCACTCCATACCCCGCCGTTTACTCGCCAATAAAGGCCAAGTTATCTGCCATTTGCGCTGTCGTTCTCTATCCCTCTTCGCAGGACTTGAAGGAGGCGTCTGAGCCTCAGGAGCATCGTCGCCGAGCTACCTGGAGCAGTCCCTGTACACCCACGTCGTGGCGGCGCACCGGCGTCTCTCCCTCCATTTTGACACCGTCACGAGCTAGACGGACGTCCCAGGAAGCTTCCCAGGCATTTTGGAGCATCAACTCGCGGCGGAGGAGCCTGATCTGGACCTGGGAAACTCGCCTCGCGGCGGGTTCATCCCTGTTCTTCGTCGACTCCTCCAAGCCGTTCGATCAGCCTCGTTCTTCCAGGAGCACAGCAGCCGTCGGATAGGGAGGGCCCAGGACCGTCCATCTTCTTTCGATCATCTAATCCGAGCCCTTCGATCGCGAAGCGGCATCGCAGCACAGGCGCGCGACACGTGTATAAGTCAAGTCAGATCCACCGTCCGCTCGCGCCTAAGTTGGGTATTTTGCATTATAAACCCAACTTGTTTTTGTATTTTATAATAGAAACTCAAACTTTCATCTGCCGTTGATTTCTTTTTGTAACATTTACTTTAAGGCCCCCGAACTTTCACGTATTTACAAGAAGGTCCTCGGCCACGTCATCTCACGTGCCCGTGCGCGTGAGGTGCGTGGCCATTTTGCGAAGGGACCCCTGGGGTTTAGTCATTCTGGTTTAGTCCTAGAACTTTTGTATTTAGCGTTAAATATTTGGGATATTTGCATTGCACCCCCGGACCTTTCTGGAATTTATTATTTGGTCCCTGCCAGGCGCGTGTATCGCACGTGCGTGGCTTGGACATTTTGCGCGAAGGCCCCTTCAGTTTTTGTAATTTGTCTTTAATCCAGTGAATGCAAATTGTAGTGTAATATTTTTGTGGAAAATTGCATGTATGCCCCTGGATGTTTTAGATATTGCACATATGCCCCTGCTAGGACTGTTTAATGTTTGGAGACTTGCTCTAATTAATTGACCTATCATTTTAACTCCAAAAATTTCACAAAAATAGACTTAAGCATCTGGATATGTGTACTTTAACGCCATCTATTTAGTTTTTGATTTTATCTTATTTTTATATTTATTAAAAATCAAAAACTTGCTATTTGTGCACTGTCTAGCTTAGAAAATACTAAAAAATATTAAATCACCTCCAAAAATTCCAAAAAAATCACCTAGTGTCTATTTTATCCTCTTTTAGTGTCAGTCCAAAAATCATTAAAAATTTCAAAAGAAAAACACTAAAAATTTAAAAACACTCAAAAACTTCAAAAAAATATATAAAATAGTAGAAAATTCAAAAAAATATAAACTCAGCTTCTGTTTGTCCCTTATTTTATTCTCTTTATTAGAAAAATAGTGTGAAATATTTTTAGTACTGGTTGCTATTTTTAAATTGCATTTTATTGACAGCCAGCCTTATTTCCACTGTTTTCCTTTATTTCAGTAATTAAAAATATCAAAAACACCTTGAAAAACCCCCAAAAATCACAAAAACAGTAGAAAACTTTATAAATACCAAAAACATTTTATTTCTGAATTTTTGAGTATTTTTGTGCATTTTTATAAATATCTTACCTTGCCTTTTCTTATATTGTCTTTACCTTCCAATATTGAAAAAAGAAAAAAAATATATAAAATATAAAATATAAAAATCAGAAAATTCAAAAATCAAAATACAAAATTAAAAATAAAAATAAAAAAAATAAAAAATTTAAAACCCACAAAAATTAAGTTGCTTGTTTGCTTAGTGTAGACACTCCACACATCACACACACACTTTAGCATTTTTGCTTGAACTACCTGTTTGCTCCCTGTGTTCGAACTCTCTGCATACTTGACACTATACACCATTTGTGCAGAGTTAAAAATAAATTTTAACTCCACATTGTTTCTAATTTGTTGATCTTAGTGTGGGTTAATTGTTGATTAATTTCAGAATTTGTGTGGTCAAACACCGACTGTTGACTCGCCTTGTGAGTCGATATAACCGCATCGAATTCCGAGATTATCACTAGGCGGGCGGCAAACCGTTTGCCGATATATCCCCCTTTGGTAAATATTTCCAACCCGTATCCAGAATGGGTAATAAAGTTATACCCATACCCAAAATGAGAAATAACTCTCATCCACGCACATGACATGTGAAAGTGGAGAAGATGCGAGGAGCTGATCTTCTCTGATTAGCTTGACACGACATGTTGCATGCGTCACTCCAAACAAACCATGTGCATCACCAACTCCATAATCAGCACCATTAACCATCGCCAAAGTCACTTCCATCATCAAATTAATGTGCATGAGGGGCGAGTCGCTTCCACGAGTGTGTTTTGCATAACTGACTGTGAAGAAACATGGTACGCTACCATCGACTTCTTCGTGAGAGAGAACGAAAGAGAGATGGGACGAGATATATGAGGGATTGGGTTGATTAGGAATGGGCTCCCGGTGAGCGAGGATGGAGAGAGATGTGATGATCCATTCCACCTCCTGATCGAGGTATATATGTGGCGTATACCCTCATGATGTTCGTCCCGTTCCCACACCCTGTCAGTTAAGGTCTCCGTGAGATTCGGTCCTCATGCGACCACCGTCGAAGATTTTGACCACTCGATCATTCCGCACAAGACTTATTCTAACATCTCCCACTTGACCGCAGTGGCCAAAGCTTTTACACTCCCATTATTCATGCAGTGTATAGATATGTCGGTATTATTCATGAAAAGCTCTTCCTTGACTTATGCATTACTGAATCTCATTAAACCAACATACTTAATGTAGGTGCTAGCTACTATTCACTTGGTTAGAGTCAGTTAACGTATCACTTGTAGGTATATAGGTTACAATAATTTCTTGTTTTAACACTATATCTTTAATATAGTGATATTGAATTTTGATGTGCTTTCCTTTAAAATTATTAGTCCCACTATTGATCAAGATTATTGCAGCTCAATTATCACAATACCATTCAATTGGTCCTTTAACTAATTCAAAACTTTAGTTTTCTAGAAAGCATTTAATCCAAACTGCAAGTGTGGTGGTCATGCTACATGCAATGTATTCTGCCTCTATGTATGTTTAGATACACATCCTCATTTCTTGTTACCTCAAGAAGCGACCGCTCCACCAAACATGAAAAGGTAATCCGAAGTAGATTTCCTGTCATCTGCATCCCCTCCAAAATCTGCATCGGAGTATCTTATTACTTCAAGTGATTCAACTCTGATACCAATGAAAAATGAGGTACGCTACCATCGACTTCTTCGTGAGAGAGAGAGAGATGGGACGGGACAGATGAGGGATTAGCTTGATTGGGAAGGGGTTCCCGGTGAGCGAGGATGGATCGAGATATGATGATCCATTCCATCTTCAGATATATATATATATAGGGTGTATACCCTCCCATCGTACACCCCGTTCTCAGGCCCTGTCAGTTGGGGTCTCCGTGAGACTCAACCCTCGTGCAACCATTGTCGGCAGTTTTGACCAGTTGATTATTCCATGAGACTTATTCTAACACTGACTAGTACTTTATATAATTAATTAGCATATTACATAGATTATTAGTTATTTTACAAATTTATAGTTTTTTATAAGTTACATTCTTGAAAATAATTAATAAAGTACTAATCTACTTTTGCGTTTTAAAGTGCATCACAAGATCTACGAAGAGAATACCTATTTATTTAAAATCACTAGGATATGCGCATAATTTTCCAAATTATGTTGGTTGAGAATGTAAAATTAAACAAAAAAATATTTCTAATGTATCACACAAAATTTACAAAGAAGATACAACTTGTACAAAGAAGTTTCTCATTCTACAATGAAAAATAAAATAGGTACTTATTATATAAATCAAGTTGGAGAAAATGCATGTTTTATTTCTATTTTATAAATAGCGACCTTATTGGACCTTATTGTATTGATTCCATAGTCTAACTAAATCTAAAGTATGACGTTGCATTACGATAATCTTATGAAGATGCATATCAATCACATGGAGATACATATTGTATTGTACGAAAGTCTACCCATAAAATAATTATCACATATATTTTCTGTAACGAAAATCCATAACGTAAAATGTGATGTTAAATTATAAAGAAAAACACATAACCTAAAAAATCATTGTGATTTTATAAAATCAAGAACATTCTTGCTCAGTCCATGCGGTCATTCTTGCTTGCATTTTTGTGTTATATAAATCTATTCTCATTTTCAAAAATTTTATTAAAAAAATCAACAAATATATTCTCTTTTTTTCAACATGCGGATCCAACCTAAAATCATTTCTTTTTCAAATTCACGAGCTATATCTGAAAGCACCATAGTCGTGTCTCATTGCAGCCGTTGGATTTAAAATCCGACAACAAGATAATATTCATTGTCTATTTTACTAGTTGGTTAGTTTTCCCTTAAGCATTTTTAAGCATCCACCATGATATTAATTACAACCGTAGATCTAAATTTAATGGTTAATATCATTGGCTTTTTTATTAGTGAAGGTCACACCTCTGTTGAAAGGACCATATATATATATAGAGAGAGAGGGGGGGGACCTTTCAAATGAGGTGAGGGCTTTTCTGAAATTGTAAAGGCTACTGTGAATCTAGTAAAAACTCTGTAACAGTTTTGTAAAAGTATAAACTGCACATTGTAAAAAGGATTAAATGGGGCTGCCCCTTCCACCCCTATTTTTCCCTCATTTTTTTATTTTTTTGGAAAATAAAAATTTGTAAATTCATCATTATATCCCTCTAAAATTCTATTAAAATTTCGTCAGAAACAGAGACTCCTACGGCCTACATCCAAACAGGGTCGATTTAAAAAATATTGCGACCGTTAAAAAAATGACTTCTGAATGGAGGGCCTAGGAGTCTCTTTTTCTGACGAAATTTTAATAGAATGTTAGAGAGATATAGTGATGAATATACAAATTTTTATTTTCCAAAGAAATAAAAAATGAGGGAAAAATATGGGTGGGAGTAGCCAAGTTGGCTACTCCCAGGGGCAGCCCCATTTTACCCTTGTAAAAAACATAAATTTTGTAAAGTATAGCATCCAAATTTAAATTAACATTTCCATCCAATATAATAATATTCTCATAATTTAATTTCACTATACATGTTGTGTTAATATTTATTATTATATGTATGAAACAAGAAATTGTAAAATATATTGGAAAGACGCCTAAATTGAGGGTGGCTCACCATATATATGGTGAGACCCCACCTCATTTGAAGTTTCTCCTATATATATGTGTATGTATGTATGTATGTATGTATGTATGTATGTATGTATGTATGTATGTATGTATGTATGTATGTATGTATGTATGTATGTATGTATGTATGTATGTATGTATGTATGTATGTATGTATGTATGTATGTATGTATGTATGTATATAGGGGTTGATGGGGCTGCCCCCTGGGGGGCCATGTTGGCTGCCTCGCCCCGTTTTTGGGCAATTTTTTTTGGAAAATATCACCATGTATATTCATCCTTATATCCCTCATATATGCCATTCGAATTTCGTCAGAAACAGAGACTCTTACGGCCTCCATCCATACATGGTCGATTTAAAAAATCCTGCAACCGTTAAAAAATAACGTAGACGAAATTCAAATGACATATAGGAGGGATATAGGGATGAATATACATGGTGACATTTTTCCATAAAAATAAAAAATTGCGAAAAATGAGGTAGATAGATATATAGACACACACACACACAGATATATATATGTGTGTGTGTGTGTGTGTGTGTACGCACACATACATGCATCTATTATACATGCGTTGTCTGTGTATGTACACATGTGCATGTATACATACATGCATACATACAAGCATGTGTGTAACATGTGTGTGTACGCGATGAAAATGAGATTGAATCAATGGTGTAACTAAGTAGTTGTATCCAATCAAATTTGACCCTTCCAACTTCATATAATGATAAACAAGAATGCAACACTTCTATCAACTGGGATTTTCTTGGAAAATATCGTCTGACATGATTTGAGGACTTTTTCCCCGCTCATACAGATCACACCAACATTATGTTTTATATTCGTCTAACATTTGGTATAAATATGTAACATGTCTTCATCTTTTTGTAGCAAATTAGTTCAACTACTAAGTTTCTAGATTTTATAGCAAGGAGAACGACAAAATAAGATAAATTAATGGAAAATAGCATGGAAGAGTGGAAACCAAGTAGAAAACGAAAAATAGTAGGGATGAGCGAAAAATAGCATGGGTCACGAAATTGCAAAGGGAGCGAAAAAAATAACAATCATGAATGCAAAAATAATAGAGAGAGTGGAAACGAGTACAAGAGTAGAAATAGCATGATGTAAGAAATAACATCACAATAACAACAACAACAAAGGGTTCTCCCACATTAAGTACGGTCAGTTACATGAATTTTTTTACCTTTATTTGGATTGATCTTGAGTCAACTACACTTAAGAAATATCATGGGAGAAAAAAAGGCAAAAAATGGTATATTTCATTTTCCATATTATTTTCTTCCTCCCACCTGATATTTTTTTTATTCCCTGCTATTTTTCATTCCTCCATCATAACCATCATAGATGAATGCCCCCTAGAGATCATTATGCATGCCTATCAAGATGAATATATCTTCAAATCATTATATATGTCCAAAAATAAAAAAAAACAGGTTTATATCCATGTTGTTGCAAACGTCTAGTTTTGTATCTATATCCATAAAAAATTGAAAATATATATCAGTAAATTAAATAAAGTAAAGAATGGGCACAGATGAGAGGATATGTCTTTGTATGTATTCATTTACACCTTAATTGAATAGTTTTCGTTTACTTGTGAGATAAAGGGTAAAATGATAATTTTATAATTACATATTATTCTTGTTTGGTTGCACTAATTGATATTATTTGGTTGATATATTCATTCTCTCATCACTAATAAAAAGTATTGAAGTGAGAACTTATTATTGCATTTAGATGGGATTTAGTAGTTTTCCATTGTATAAAAAAGAAAAGGAAATAGAACTTAATGCGAATACAAGTACTTGTGGGTGTTCCATATTAAACAAATATTCTTCTTATCATAAATAATCATGTGTTTACTCATGTAAACACTGGTTATTTAACAATCTACTTCTTAGACTTTTGATGTGTACATCCTATCTATTAGTTAATTTCTAACTTGTTTGGATTCTCTCGAATGCTCAAGTCCATAAGAAAAGTTAAAAATGCTCCAATTTTAGAAAAAAAGGCAATAGATAGGATAAGAAGTCATAATCAATTAGTGGGAAACCTCTTTCAACATTCTTTTAACATTCTAAACATTTGTAGCTTGCATAACATAAAAATCGTGATTAAAAATATATGTGTATACAATCCGCTATCATACTCGATTTATATCGATGTTCGCATTCTTATTCGTAAACGTATGAATGAATACATATATGGATATCATTTTGACATTTTTAAGTATTCATATTTATATATCCATTTTAAAATATAAATATAATTTTAGACTTATATATAATTGTATGTAACAAAGATTTATTGCTTTATTCATCATTGTTGATAATAATTGTTATGAACAAATATATGTGTTATATGTGTAAACCATCATGGACAAGTATACTTAAATTAATCTACTGAGTATTTCGTTTATTTTCCTTACCTGATTCGTATTCATTTTATATTCACATTTGTTTTTAAGAATATGATAATACAATTTTCATATTCATCAATATTCATATTTGTATTCGTATTGGATAAGAATATGATTACACATATACTCACATCCATATCCGATCGTTGGCATCCCTAATTAACACCCTTCTATGTGAATGTTCAACATCGATGAGAAGAGGCACGAGCGATTCAAATCCGTTGTTGCCAACAACACCGGTTAATATCCCTAGCCCGAGGAGTGGCTGGTTGGATGTTTATCCAATGATTCCCACTATCCTCGGTTGCCAACGTATTGATGGAACTCCGCCAATTTTTATCTACGACATATTTCCATGGACTAGTCAAGTTTACCTTGAAATCTATTTGGGCTTACATACAAAATCACCTCCAACATAAGGGCCTTCTTGAAATAGGGTTTGCCATTGTAAAGATGGGCCTCCCAAAGTCACTCATTGGCCCATCACCGATGCCTTTACAACAACCAGGAGAAAAAGGAATGGAATCACATCTCTTCACAATTCTATTAAATGAAAGAAAGAAAAACCACCTCTAGGCCTAGAATCAAATAATGCTAAACCATATAAAGGAAGTGGCAAAGTCCGCCCCTCACCAACTTGTATGAGCAATTTTTATAAATAAATGAAAATCAGACCTAACCTAAAGATGGATCCTTTTCATTGAGATGTAAACTTTGTCTACTATTTTTGTTGTATATTTTTACCGAGGTGTATAAGTAAAAAAACATCGTTTTGGAGTCATCCATTCCATTCGTATAGAACCGTAAAAACATCGACCGCGAAGTTTCAAATACTACAACAAGCAAAAAAAGGAAAATCAAAGCAATATGCAAAGAAGGAGAGGATCGTGGGTGTCAGGAGAAGGAAAAATCCAAGCTTGGCCATCCATAAACATATGCTGTCCACCTGAATCTAACTTTAAAAGTTCTGAATTAAGGCAATTATGCTAAAAAAGATGGAGGCATGGCCACACTTGACTTGTTTCGATAGCATGCTCGAATTCTCAACCATTCATTTCTATTTAAGACATCAACACTTCTGATATTTGTGTGTGTGTGTATACTACAATCGATCAAGGCAACTTCAGCGCTCCACGAAAAATACATGAGGTCATAAATAATCATATCTGGCTAGCTACTTCAACCATGGACTTTATGAAGGCAAAAAAGTCCCAATTAATCTACCTCTAGTCTAAGCGATGAAAGTCTAGTTGCTCAAAATTTTCAGGTAAAGACTATGTTGGAGAGTCCGATCTAGGCAAACTTATTAAAGAGAACATTTGAGATATAATTTACCTTTTCTACTGTTTTTTTAGATTTTTATAATGCTTAATTATGATAATGTTATATACATTTGCAAATCATGGTACATCAAAGTCGTTGTAGTATAGTGGTAAGTATTCCCGTCTGTCACGCGGGTGAGCCGGGGTCGTTCCCCGGCAACGGCGTGATTTTTGCACTTACACCCTCCGTGGTTTGCTATTTTCGTTCTGCCCCTGCCGGGTGCTTTTTGAACTTTTTCCCCCGGATGTCTCATGGGATCATTCCAATGGTCCATGGGAACGGCATAGATGGAGTCTGGGGACGTTTTCGTAGTTTTCCACCTCTTTTACCATGGAATAAAAAACTGGCTTTGTCTTTGACGACATATTTAATACTCTGTGCTTTGGCATGGGGTTAACGATTAAATTATTAAGTGAAATTTATCATCTTTTTGGTTTGGTTGGTTTGAGGATTAAGGAAGTAACAATTGTTGTGAGCTAAGTTCTGATTGATGTGATCACCTTATCTCAATATTTTTAGTTTAAAGAGTTGATGTCCTTGTCATTTCAAAATTAATTAACTAATTTTGTATTTTTATTACTTGTGTTCCTCTTGTATATTGCAATATCATTTGCCTCCTCAATCCTACAAGATTTTTATTCTCTGTATTGTTCAACATTTGCCTCATTACACCGAGGTTGAAGACTCCTTTTTTTAAAAACTAGGTGGAGCGAATTGGTATCATAGCGTGAGATGAATTGACATCGAATTATAACGGTCTCCTAAATAGGAATGTGCATACATAAGCAATGCATAATGGCTTATAATTTCATAAAGAATGATAGATATTTCATCAAAGCATATAATCCATAAGAAAATTGTGTTCAAGTAGAAAATTTGTTAGCTAGAATATATTTATTTCAAGTATACTCATAATATTCACAATTCGTCTCAACAACCACAGAAATAAAAAAAAATATAGGATAGAATTTAAGTAGTTATTTCCTTGCATAAAATTACAAGAAATATTTAAGGATTTTCTAGAAAATCATAGATAACGCAAAAAAGTAATCCATAAATTATTTGGCACATGTATACAACTAAAACATCATTACCTTTGTACGGATCCGACCATAGACATCACACCATGCTACTTATGAAATCAAAAAAAGAATAAGGAGTTACAACATACCCTGCTATGGGTAAAATGGAAAGTTCAAAACGTATTCAAACACCGATATCTTAAGCACCATACTCAGCATTTTATGCATATCCATTTTGATGAAAGTTCTGAATATACATATTCGTGCGGGAAAATGTTAAGAATAAGACTTCATTTCTAGCTGGTGAAAAACATATCTGCAACGAATCTATCGCTTTAAGATTCACCCATCATGCAATATAATGTAGTTTATGACATATGAGGCAGTGATCCTACTTACAATCGTGAATGGCTCTCATCCAAGTTTATGACGGCAAATCCAAAGTCCGCAACAACCAGTACAAGTCAATCACAAAGCTGATGATGTTTTAGGGAAACACTTAATACAACTGGTTGAAATATAGAAGCTTGAGGCCGTACCACCTCTGTCCAGTTGGTTGTTAATGTCAACATTATCAAAATGATAGTTCGTGGGAGGCATCTGTCTATTATTCCAATCCAAATCTCTTTGAGATTTAAGCAAGACGTCAAGATTTATAATCCATTGTCTTAAAAAAATAATCATGTCTACACCTTGAACTTTATATTTAAAGACCTTACCAAAGCATCCAACTTCAATACGAAATCAAATACCGCACCAATTGGCAGATCAATGAAGTAAGAACGCCCTGTGTTGATACATGCTACCAATGCTTGCCATCATGTGCTCACTACAACCCGTATAATATCACTAAATCATAGCTCAATCACCCTATGCAAATAAGGCTCATCAATTCAATCGATTTCCTAAGATATAGCCACCAAAAAGGATTGTCTAGATGTTATTGAGGACAATGGTAGACATACGTAGACATCCCAACTTGGATGTTTCATAAATTACTACAGCTTGGTCCATGAACAACCTCAGTACATGTGTTTTTGCAAGTAAAGCCGCCACCATGAAAGCCACTCCATAAGGTTAGATTTTCAAAATGAAAAGCGTAAATCAAAAAATATTTACAGCACCTCTCTTGTAACATTACAGCAGAGGATCCTATCTCAGTGAACATATATAGCGTGTCTAATTTGAGTGTGCACATGACTCGGCAGACGATACCATATATTTAATGGTGTCCCATAGTATTAATAAAAAACACAGTGAGTGATGATGGAACTCCATTTTTTTGTTAAAATATGAAGATCATATATGATTGCTTGATTTTTACTTAGTTTTTAGGGTTTCTATCAGTTATGCCCTTATGAGATATTGCAATATCAGTTATTCTCTCCTTTTTTTGAAATATCAATTGTGCTCCTAACTTCTTGCGAAATTCAAAGTTCTATGCTTTTGTAATATCAGTTATGCCCTTACTTTTCCTTAACAAAAGGTCATAACTGTGATTTTTCAAGAAGGCGCGGACCCAACTAATATTCCAAAAAGGAAGAGACAAAACTGATATTACAATATCTCAGAAGGGTGCAACTGATAAAAACCCTGGTTTTTATTTACCAAATTTACATTTGGCATTTTTTAACCCAGCATTGGCGATGGATTTAAATATATTTGTGATCATATTTACATGAACAATTAAGAGTAATCAATTTTGATGTAATAACTCCATAAAAAAACCAACAGCTAGTAGATAGCCCGAGCTAGTAATGATTAACAGAGAAAGGATACATGTTACGTTTCTTATCGAAATCTATGGTAATTATGGTTATTTCTCGCAAGAATTGTTATAAATTAGCAATAAAGGTGACAGACTATCATTACGAACTAGTAGGCAGCCCGTGCTTTGCACAGGTTATGTGGATGTACATGTCTTCACCGACCATTAGATTCATATCATTAGAGATTTTACATGAGAAGAGACCTAGTAGGATCCTCGTGCAAGATAAAAGAAAATTAATATAACAACAACAAAATTGTTGATAGTTATCGTCATTTTAGAATTTTGATATTAAAGCTTATATAATATAGTGACGACCATAGTTGTTGAGGCAACTGTAAAGTGTAATCTCTAAATGACATAAATTTTGATGCAGAATATCCCATGATAGTTTAAATTTAACCGATCGCAGAAACTTAAGTGAAGAGAACCACGATAAAGGTGATGTCGCAAACCATCTTATCGCTTGCAATGAGATACATGTTGATATACCATGTGCTAGACGTTCCAAAAGGTGTAGGTGGTGGCATCCGATGGGTGAGTTGTGCCCTAGGACCATCACGGGACCATCCTTTCTGTTATACTTGTAGGTCTTCAGGAGGGTATAATGGTAGGATCTCACCAGCAAAGGCTTTCACAATCCTTCCATTCAAAATTACTTTATACAGGTTAAGACATCATAAGGTTTGATCGTATAATTCTAAGGATTTTTTATAATTTATTTTTATACGGCTTAAAAGTGAGATACATCAAGATAGTGTGCCATGCCTATGTGCCGTGATGTAAGACTTGCAAACTCAAGCCATGAGACAACTTGTGTCGTACATGTGTATCATGTTCAGCCTCATCACAAATCATGAGGCTGATCTCTTAGGCCTAGTCAGCCCAATCACAAACCCCACCACATTTCTTAGACCCTTGTCAACTCAATTGCAAACCTCACCACTAATTGATTCATGTGGTGTATGAAGTTCTCTACTTGAAGCAAACCGATATCTTAAAAGATAACCAATACGTAAGAGCATGCACAACTACATCATTACCCCAAAAATTTGTATAATTGCATCATGACTCTTCACGTTAATTAGAGTAAGATCATAGGGATCATTATGTAGGTACAAAGAATATAAGGTTAATGGTGTATTTTATCCGGATTTAAAAAGTTATGGTTTAGAAATCCCTATACAATATAAACATTATGATCCCTATACAATATTAACCTTATTGGCATTTAAATCACAAATGAAACATGTATAACATACACCATAACAACATGCGTATACAATGACAAGTTTTTTAAATCCATCACTTTTACTATATCAACCATTGGTGTGTATATATATAATGACAATTACATTCATGCAACATTATTTTTTATACCTGGAATTAACTACAAAGGCATATCCACTGCTATATCACGAGAGTCCAAATAGTATCGCTTATACATTTTAATTTTTCAGAACTTTTGTTAATCATCACTAAATATTGAATTAAAATAATAACTATATATCTAAGCACCAATTAATCACTAACATACAATATTTCAGTTGAAGCATAATGTGAATTGAAGAAAGTCTGATGGATGATGGTGTTGCAGTTGATGAACTTCCGACGAGAAGAACTTGAGTATGGGGGATCTCCTAAGTAAGAGTAATTAATGAAACCTTGAAATCTTAAAGCAGTGAGCTCCCATTTCAATCAGATCTAAGACTCTTGGTCAATGAATAGATGAAGCCCCTCAAGCTTACTTCCATATTGGTAATTAAGAAGCAGATCGAATCTGCGAAATCAAGAAACTATTAGAAATAATATATGCAACTTGGAGGGCATACAACGGGTTCTACTTGTTGGAAATGAAATTAAAAAAATATACTTACGCACATGATGACTATGCAATGTATTTGCTCTATTTATGCCTACGAAGCGTTCAAACAATGCCAACGATGGAACGCGGCTTAACATTGCATATATATAATGTACACTTGAAACCTCACTTGAATATATTATGAGAAAAATTCTACAATATTGACATCAATTCATCCTTATTGTTGCGCTCTATCCCAGATCGTTCGACGTCGGTGGAAGAGATATCATACTCATGCGTACACACCATTAGATAGACATGGCCAAAATCACATACATGAGACGCTGACGATGTGGGAGTTGCCGCTGATATGGCAGACCCTGCTATTGACGCAAGCATGAGAGGATGGTGCCACCGGAGCTGCATACGAGTTCACGCGAGTGGATCCTTGCATGCACGCGAGACACTCCGAGATGATCTAAGAATGCCATCGGTCACAACGGACAGGTGGTTTGTGGCGCCCGACTGGGTTCTCTCTTTGCTCCAAAGATGCAGTCGGAGACGATAATGAGAAGAGACATGCGATGTCCATAATGGTGATGATATTTATCGAGGCATATGAAGAAGATGGGGAAGAATATATGGGGCTAGACAGTCGCCCGACACGCAACAGTTGAGGCCACCAACAATGACGCCCGGTGCCTTCACCTGCAATGCGTTGGCACGCTCGACGACCACCATTGCAAAAGCCACCTGCAACTCAATGAACGACTATTGAAAATTATTATATCAAATATATGAAATGATGGAAAAGCCACCAAAGATACGATTAAATCAAATAAAAAATGACGAACAGTGCCTATCTCAAAATATATGAATAGTACTGTGAACAGTAACATGTCCATGGTGCTTAATATATAGTAAGATGGTACAATGACAGCCTTATTGTTTGCTAATTTCAGCTAGAAATGTGCTTTCGCAATCAGTGACATTCACTCTTACAAATTTATTACCATTACTAACAGTAAAATGAAGTAGTACATGTTGGGGATTTCAGCTAGGAAATTAATGTGAGTTTTTAATTGACAATATCGATTCGTATCATATATTTGAAATCATACAGTATAATAAAGTGTGTCAAAAGTATTTGATGTTGTAGACACAATTCTTTCGCAGTTATTTCAAGCGAATGCCCAGGTGTAGTATTACAAAGTACAGAAGATAAATATGACATGATTAAAATATAACAACGACGGTATAATTACGATGGAATTAATCTGCAAGTTTGATGGCATTTTGAAAAATCCATATATGACCCAAATCTTTGAACAATGAAAAGCACAGGCAGAAATAAGTGCAGGTAAAATATGTTTTTCAATATGAAGATGGCTAAGTTTGCGAAATAACATGTGCAAAATTATGCATGAAACTGTAATCGAGTTAAAACCTCGAGTAAGATGCAAGATTAAAGATATACATCAGTGGGTTTTCTTTCAAGGGGTTACTATCATTTCGTGAATGAAAATGTACATTTGCAATAGGTGCCATGGGTTATTACTTTTTCATTGTTACGTTTACCTAATATATATTGCATTGGCAGTTGTTAACAGTGAGTATTATTTATTGGAGGAAAACATTGTTTATATTTAAGTTCACAACCAATTACGCATTTGTAGCTTGATCGCTAGTAAAGATTAACAGGGAAAAAACTACATGTTACCTTTCTCGTCAAAACCGATAATAATAATAATCAATATTTCAGCAAGAATTATTACAATTCTTGCCAATAAACATGGCAGGCTACCATTACAAAGGAAATAATAAGGCATACATAATCTGTTGAAGGGAACGAATGAGATGCTTTACCATTAACCCTAGAGCTCTCTTATATAGGAGAAAAGCTCTAGGGTAATTTACATAACAAGGACAAATAAATACTACAAAATAAATGTTACTCTAACACTCCCCCTCAAGCTGGAGCATATATATCTAACATGCTCAGCTTGGAACAACAAAGATGAAATGGACCCCTAGTAAGGGCCTTGGTAAACATGTCTGCAACCTGATCTCCAGATGATACATGAGAAGTTGAAATAAGTCCTTTTTTGATTAAGTCTCGTGTAAAATGACAATCCACTTCAATGTGCTTCGTCCTCTCATGGAAGGCTGGATTATTGGCTATGAACAGGGCTGCTTGATTGTCACATTTTAGATGCATGGGAAGAGGAACATCAATGGTTAAATCGGTCAAAACGGATTTAACCCACATCATCTCAGCACTACCTTGGGCCATTGCCCTATATTCTGACTCTGCACTTGATCGAGCCACCACATTTTGCTTCTTACTCTTCCAAGCTACTGGTGAGGTGCCAATAAATACAATAAATCCTGAAGTTGACTTTCTATCATTAGGACACCCAGCATAGTCTGCATCAGCATAACCTGTGATGGATATGGAGGTATCTCTTCTATACAGAAGACCAGTACCTGGAGAGGACTTCAGATATCTCAAGATCATAAAAACATCATTCATGTGAGCCTGCCTGGGCTGCTCCATGAATTGACTTACCCTATTAACCGCAAAGGTTATATCCGGTCGGGTAATCATGATATACAAGAGCTTTCCTACTAGCTCTCTATATCGTCTCTTGTCTACCTCCTCAGAGTCATCATCATAAAGTTTGACATTAGAATCCATAGGTGTAGCAGCTGGTCTACACCCTGCCATACCTGTCTCAGATAAGAGATCCGTAACATACTTCTTTTGTGTTATTACCATTCCTTGCTTGTTCCGTGCAAACTCCAGCCCCAAAAAATAACGAAGTGTACCCAAATCCTTCATAACAAACTGCTCGCCAAGAAACTTCTTGGCTGCTTGAATGCCCTGCTCATTACTGCCTGTAATAACAATATCATCAACATATACTAAGATGATCACAGTACCTCGCTGATCTCTCTTTACAAAGAGAGTATGATCCGCTGTGGATCTGACGAAGCCCTTCTGTTCAATCAACTCTGAGAGCTTCTGAAACCAAGCCCGTGGGCTCTGCTTCAGGCCATATATGGCCTTATGGAGACGACACACCATACTAGACTCCCCCTCAGCCGCAAACCCTGGCGGCTGCTGCATATAGACTTCTTCCTGCAAGTCACCATACAAGAAGGCGTTCGTGACATCAAGCTGAAATAGGGGCCAGTCTCGGACAACAGCAACTGTAATGAGAATCCGTAAGGTAGTATGACGGGCTACTGGAGAGAACGTCTCCTGATAGTCCACCCCATATGTTTGGGTGAACCCACGAGCAACCAATCTGGCTTTGTATCTATCAACCGTACCATCTGCTCGATGCTTAACAGTAAACACCCATTTGCTTCCAACAATGGACGCACCTGGAGGAGGATGCACAACATTCCACGTACCACGTGACTGCAACGCCGCCATTTCCTCTTCCATAGCTAAACGCCACGGGCTGCTCTGTAGGGCCTCCTGATAAGACCGTGGAATATGTACTGCCGATAACCCAACAACAAAGTTGCGAAAGTCCGGGGACAACCGCTCCAATGACGCCTGAGAGCAAAAATCCACCCCATATTTGGGATTCACCGTCCAAGCACGCTTCGGCCGTCTATGAGCAATGGGTATATATAGGTCATCGACAGAAGGAATAACAGTATCATCAATAGCCTGTACATCAGTACCCTGTACATCCATCTGCACATTCAAATCACCTGTGCCATCAGTAGAACTCAAATGATCAGTACATACCTCGGGCGTGCTGGATGATGGAGGAGGCACATGAGCAGAGGGCCGTCGCTGATAGACTTTGGGATAATGAGTAGTAGCTGGTGGTGGTGGTGTAGGCTGCGGTGGTGGTGTAGTAGGTTGTGGCGGTAGATGAGAACTAGGAACAGATGGAGGTGGAGGCGGCACATAGATGTCGTCTCCCTGCTCTGAGGGAGTGAGTCTGTCACCTGTAGGAGAGAAGTACATAATGGACTCAAAGAAGGTGACATCTGCACTAACGTAATACCTTCGTTTAACCGGATCAAAACACCGATATCCCTTCTGGGTTTTGGAATAACCCACAAACACACATTTGACAGCTCTGGGAGAGAGCTTGTCAAGACCAGGAGAAAAACAATGAACAAAAGCAACAGACCCAAAAACACGTGGTGTTAGGGAAAAAAGATCCTTCTTGGGAAACGCAGTCAAGAACGGAATCTTTTCCCCTAACACTGTTGAAGGCATACGGTTAAGAAGATAACAGGCAGTTAGAACCGCATCCCCCCAATAGGAGTGAGGAGCACGGCTCTGAATCAAAAGGGTTCTGGTCATATCTAACAAATGACGATGCTTCCGTTCAGCCACCCCATTCTGTTGGGAGGTATAGGCACATGATGTCTGATGCACAATCCCATGAGACATAAGAAAGTTGGAAAGTTGGGTACTACACAATTCTAGAGCATTGTCAGACCGTATGTACTTCACTTTAGCAGAAAAAATATTTTTTATTTCAATAATAAACGTTTGAATAATATGACCAGCATCAGATTTATTTTTAAGAAGAAAGACCCAAGATAGTCTAGAGAAATCATCGACTGCAACAAGATAGAACCTGTGCCCTTGAAGATCAGGGACACGGCTGGGACCCCAAATATCAAAATGAAGTAACTCAAACAGACTACGATGACTCGGACCTGGACGACTCTGAAACGACGATCGGTGATGTTTCCCAAGCTGGCACGCCTCGCATTGAAAAGTAGACCTGGGAGAAATCTGGGGAAGGATATGGATCATCTTTTGTAACGGAAGATGACCAAAGCGTAGATGCCATGTGTAAGGTGAGACAGATCCAGCACGAACAGACGAGGCACCAACATAAGGAGACTGTATCAGTCTATAGAGACCCCCTTGCTCACGGCCAGTTCCAATCACTCTGCCCGTTAGGATGTCCTGAAACACAAGAGCAGATGGGTCAAATATGGCACGACAATGTAAGTCTTTAGTGATTTGACTAATTGATAATAGATTCATGGAAAAGTTAGGAGCATAAAGAACATTCTGAAGCCGTATCCCAGGGGTCAATTGCACCTCCCCCTGTCCAGTAATGGGAGAATGTGTCCCATCAGCTATCACCACGGAGCGGCCTGTCTGAGTTGTAATAAAACTATCCAACTGCTTCTTGTTACCACATAAATGGTGAGAAGCTCCGGAGTCCATGATCCATTCGGATAGATCTGCACTGTAGCTACTAGTAAATGCATACATTGTACCTGAATAGGATGCTGAGCCGGCTATCTCTGATGATCCTGAAGTACTAGCTGATCCCTGGCCAGGCATGATCTCTCGAAGTCTCGCCACTAACTCCTCAAACCTCTGATCCGGGACAAGGGAAGAGCCTCCTTCCTGCTGAGCCTGCTCCGCCATACGTGCCGTAGTAGGAGGAAACCCATGCTTGGAGTAGCATGTTTCCTCAGTGTGCCCAGTCCGGCGACAGTATGTGCACGGCTGCTTAGGAGGTCGACTACCTCCTCCTCCTCGACCGCGACCGCCTCTACCTCGAAAATGTGAATAACCTCCTCTGCCACGAAAAGATGCCATGGCTGAAGGTGTCGAACCTCCACCATGGGATATGGAGAGTCTACTCAGCCTGCGATAAGCCTCCTCCATAGGTGGGATGGTGGCATCTGTAAGAATCTGTGCTCGGGCGGCATCATACTCCGGATCAAGAGCTGCTAGAAACACTCCAGTCATCACCGAGTCCCTGTATGCTTTGAGTTGCTCTGGTGTTGCCGTCAATGGAATATACCCGTGTAGCTTCTCAAACATACCCCTCAGAGAGGTGTAGAGGGTATGAAGAGGGCGCCCGTTCTGCTTTGAGGTAAAGATATCATGCTGAAGTTGTAATATCTTGGACTCGTTCTTCGCCGGAGAATAAGTGGCTGCTAGGATATCCCACATAGCCTTCGCAGTGGGTTGGCTCAGGATGTCGTTGGCTATTTCCATGGATACAGTACCGGATAGCCAAACACGTGCATAGGCATCGTCAGCCTCCCATGAGGCATTAACCCCAGTCTTGTCCACAGGTTTCTCTTGTGTGAGGATATGCTTCTTGCCATTGCATTGCATAAGACTCATGAACTGCATGGCCCACAGTTCATAGTTCGTGCCATCCATCTTTACCACAGGTGCTGGACCTTTGAAGGCACCCAGAGATGGAACATCTACCTTGTTGTCTGACATGATGACAACAATAACATGTGACTGGGGTTACACAATCAAAAGACACTGACTACTTATTCATAGACTCAAAACGGTCACGTGCACAAAACATGTGCCTTCAAGAGAAATACGGCTAGGGCATACACAGATGATTTGCACATGCTTTAGCGCAGATATGGAAGGCGTGCAGACTGGAACCGCAGATATGGAGTGCAGATGCTGCTTGACGGCTAGGGCATACGCTGACTGGAACCGCTGCGTATGGAAGGCGTCAGGTTGCAGATGGGCGCAGACTCTGGAAGGCGCCGCGCTACAGGCGATGGGCGATGGCGAGAAGCCCTGCAGCCGCCAGACGCGTGATAGGTGCCACTTTCAGATGGGCGAGACGCGCGATTGGCGATGGCTCTCGCTCGATGGGCGATGGGCGATGGGTGCCAGACGCACCGCAGTCGCCACACGCGCAGGTTGGTGCGATGGACCCTGCTGTCGACGCCAATGGATCACGCACTCCAGATGGTGGTCTAGGGCTACAGCGCGCCGAGATGGAATCGCCGAGATGGTGGTCGCGCGCCGAGATGGTGGGCTACAACGCGCCGAAATGGAATCGCCGAGATGGAATCGCCGATTTGGAGTCGCGTGTTGGGATGGATCACGCGCTACAGAGGCGATTGGCACCCAGGAGGGCTTGCGCACAGGCGATTGGCGCACAGGAGGGCCACGGTGGTGGCGATGGCGCACCCAGAGCTTGCGCACAGGAGGGCCACGGTGATGGCGCACACACGAGGGCGGCGCCAATGTCGAGATAGACGAAGAGAGAGAAAGGGCGGCGGGTGGGGTAGGGTTAGGGTTCAAGAACTCCGGCCTAGGACCGTCGCTCTGATACCATGTTGAAGGGAACGAATGAGATGCTTTACCATTAACCCTAGAGCTTTCTTATATAGGAGAAAAGCTCTAGGGTAATTTACATAACAAGGACAAATAAATACTACAAAATAAATGTTACTCTAACATAATCTGTTGGGAATTCAAGCTATGATTTTTTAAAAAATGCATGGTCTCGTTGACACATTTCTGTGTCATGTTTTAGGGTGGCATGGTCAAAGAGACAGGTCTAACTCGGTTCGTGAGAATATTATTGTAGATCTTCTTTTGTCTGTTTATTCATCTGCAATGTCAAGGCATTGCTAACATATTTCTTTGTTGCATAAGTGATTTAGGAGACGTATTAGAGGGATGAAATCAGGATCATTGAAGCACTTCCGCAAAATCTTCTTGAGTCTCATGCCATTCCTTTCTCCATGCCTCCAATTAGTTTGTGAAGTGAGAAATAATACTTAGAAAAAAGGTCATGCATCTGATTTTTCTTCTATATTTTGTATGGGATAATTAGCTCCATATCGAAAATTCACTTGTTTGCACTTTGCAGAGTGTACCCATCTTTCAGAACGGGGACACAACTGCAAATAACCCTCCTGGAAGGGAACTATTCTTTCCCAATTGTTCTGTTGCTCTTCGTCTCATGTAGTAGGTTTCGATCTTTGGATTCTGTGGTCTTCAGATGCTGGTTCGAGAGCACGTGATGCTCTAGATCTCCACCCAGACGACATCGACGATGATACTTGCACAGCTGATGCACTTCAATCCCAACAATGGCAAGGAAGACCGATCTACAACTACGAGGGTATGGGAGGCCGAGAGTTAGAGGTGCCGAAGGAGGAGGACGGAGCGGGGATGGTGACGGAAGAGGGACTCCTAGAGGTTGGTCCAGCCTGAGGATACATGGAGAGAGGGTTCGACCGTGATCATAAGTCGACAATCGGGCGATTAGAGGTGTCATCCATCACGTCCCCAGCGTCTTTTTTTGCCATGGCTATTGTCATCGTTGGCGCTGCTGCGCTGCCACTGTCTTCTTGTTCTTCTTGAATTTCCGCCCCCAACGGCTACGTTCGTCCTCGCAGCCCTTTTCCTTCGCGATGGCAATGACAGCCATCGTTTTGTCATTGAGGGTAAATGTGAGGTCAACTTCGATGGTTGGGAGCTTCACTGGGGAAGGGATGGCCTTCATGGCATGTAAGGTCGAAATCGATCGAGAGAGAGAGAGAGAGAGCACCATTTTCGCAAGGAGAAAAGCCCTTGAGAACCGAGTCGATGTCTTTCACCGGAGTGGAAGGCGGTACGGATGGGAGAACTAGACAGGAAGTGGCGTTGTGGGAGAGGAGGCACGGATGAGATTCCTGCAAAAGGCTAAGGGCAAAAGTGGGATGACAGATAGAAACGTGGGGATGGTGGTGGAAGGATATAAATGGAATTTTCGCAAAGGTAACTAATGGACTTGACGCTCTTTATATATATATATATAATGGAATCGAGTTCATCTTTAATTTTTCTGTACTTCCTGTGATTTTTTCAGAAATCTTGGGTGGTCGCCTTGATCGATGGTGCTTGTTGAGAGGCTCTGTAGAAAGGGGAAGAGAGAGGTCCTCTGCGGATCTCGTCTGAGGTGCATGGATCTAGAAGCTCGTCACAGCCGTCGAAGGAGGATTCACTTCTGTCACCGGCAGCACCTGACACTTGTTCAGGGGGCGAGGGAGCATAAGAGGACATCGTTGGTGATCAAGCGGTGAGCGATGGAGACGGCGTGGAAGGGGAGTACGGCCAGGTTCCAATGGAGGGAGCATGGGAGAGGGTGGGGATCTGAACTCCTTACCGAGACAAGGGGGGCGGGAGGGGGCTTCGCCTCCTCGTCTCCCAATTAATTACTACAAGAAATTGGACCAAAGGCAACGAATAATTTGAATATATGTTGCCATATCTTCCGATGTTAAAGATATAACAACGAATATTATTCATTGTCAAATCATCATTGTCAAATCATCTTTTATACTTGTAATTAGCAATGGATATGGCATTCATCATTAAAGGTCCATATAACGACGATTTTTCTATTGAATTATTCATTAGATTCACACTAATCATTGCCAAATTTAGCAATGATTAGAAGAAAACGACAACGAATAATCGTTGTTATATGATTCGTTGCGAGGAATATATCAACGAGTACCATTATTCGTTGCTACTATAAAGAAGCAAATAACAAATAATATCTGTTGTTATATATTTAATTACGGAAGATATGTCAACGAATATTAACTTATTTGTTGCCTTAGGTCACTTTTCATGTAGTGAATGCTTATATATATTACATTATATTAATAGGATATGATTTATATACAAATAGTTAATTATAAATAATAATAATAATAAGTTATATAGATATGAATATATCCGTATATGATCCGTTATTGTATCCATAGCATACATATTTTCACATCCATATCCGCATCCGTTTTCAAATATATACAGATACCGATAACACATTCATATCAACAAAAATCTATATTCCTATCCGTATATCCATATATATAAATATAGTTGTCCATTTATATTTAATTTTATATAACATAATTGTGTACCTTCTTTTCCTAGGATCTTAGCGAGGTACGCCCTTCTAGTTGGTTGCGAGAGAACGAGAGAGAGAGATGCAGAGATAGGGATGGGAGAGGGCTCCCTATGGCGAGGTTGTTCTCGAATGATGTTCTCCTCTCAATTGAGGTAGATATATATAGGGGTGTGTTCGTACCCTCACCAAGTCCGTCCCCTCCCTCACGCCCAGCGGTTACGGTCTTCCCCAAGACCTGGCCACGTAGCAACCATCGAAGGCGGTTCTTTGACCATGCCGGTCACGGACGCGAGTCTTCTACATCTCCCACTTGATCGAAATGGTCAAAACATATATACTCATACAATTCGTGTAGTATATACGTGGAGGTTTATCATGTGAAGATCATTATCTATGAAACCTCTTCCTTGACTCAAACATTTCCGAGTCTCATTAAACCAACATGTTTAATGTATGTTTCTGCTGCTATTCCCTTAGTTAGGGAATCAGCCAACATATCACTGGTAGGTATGTAGGTTACCGTGATTTCTTGTTTCCCCACTATATCTTGTATATAGTGATATTAGATCTCAATGTGTTTTCCTTTAGAACTATTAGCCCCACTATTGATCAAGCTTATCGCAACTTGATTGTCAAATACATTTCAATTGGCCCTTTGACTAATTCGAGGCTTAAGTTCTCTAGAAAACGCATGATCCATACAGCATGAGTGGTGGCCTTGCTACATGCAATGTATTCTCCCTCCTGTTTATTTCGAGATACACATCATTATTTCTTGCAACCCCAAGAAATGGTTGCACCACGAAACATGAACAGGTAACCTGATGTGGATTTTCTATCATCAACATCCCCTCCGAAATCGGCATCGGAGTAGCCTACCACTTCAAGCGATTCTGCTTGATACACAAGTTTCAGATGTATTGTTCCTTTCATATATCGAAGAATCCTCTTTACGGCTTCCCAATATGCTGGATCGGGATTACTTTGATATCTACTGACTAAGCTTACTAGATAAGCTAAATCGGGTCGAGTACACATCATTGCATATATTAGACTTCCTACCGCTTGTGCATATGGTACATCTAAAGGTTTCTCCCCCTTTCCGGGACACTGACTCTTATTGAGTCTCTTTCCCATCACAAGTGGTGTTGGAGCTGGACTGTTGTTCTGCATTCCAACTCTCCTTAATACATTATGCAAATATCTTTCCTGACTAAGGCTCAATGTCCTTGAGTCTCTATCTCTTGTTATTTGAATTTCAAGAATATAGGATGCTTCGCCCATGTCCTTCATCTTAAATTCATTGTTCAATTTTTGTTTGATTTCATTGAGCATTTGTATGTCATTACCTGCAAGCAGAATGTCATCAACATATAATGACATGATTGTAAAACTGCTCCCACTCTTCATGACATACATACAATTATCCAATTTATTTGAAACAAATCCAAATTGGATAACTTTCTCATGAAATTTGAGATACCATTACCGTGAAGACTGCTTCAAGCCATATAATGACTTTAACTTGTAAACTCTTTTTCTCCTGACCTACAACCTGAGAACCATCAGTTTGTCGCATATAAATCTCCTCCTCTAATTCTCCATTAAGGAAGGCCGTCTTCACATCCATTTGAAATAATTCCAAATCTATATATGTGACTATGGCTAAGATCATCCGAATGAATGCAAACTTAGCCACTGGAGAGTAGGTTTCCTGGAAATTTATTCCATCTTGCTGAGTATAACTCTTGACAATTAATCTGACTTTGTATTTGTCAACAGTACCGTCAACTCGGTACTTTTTCTTCAATACCCACTTACATCATATGGATTGCCTACGTTCTGACAAATCACTTAATTCCCAAACACTGTTTTGCTCGATTGAGTCCAACTCATCTCTCATGGCAGACGACCATGATTCCGACTTATACGAAGTCATACCTTCATCAAAGGATATGAGATCTACACAATCCGCGACATCTTCATCTACGGTGTAGCACGACGCCTCGCATCCATAGAAATGGTAATCTTCCATCCATGCGGGTCGTGTTCTGGGTCTCTTATTGCCGATTATATTCGTGGGTTGTGTGGGTCCACACACTTATTCGAAAGGATCATCATGTTCCATAGGTTCATTCTCTACATTTGGATGATCGATATCATCCTCAAGTTCTTGTCTAATGCTCAAATCGTCTTCATTGTCCTGTAGGACAATCAGAGGATCTGACTCCTCCACTTCATGCTCCTTTTTTGATGAATTTTAAGAAAAGTTGCATCACGACTTTCGATCAGACCTTTAGTTTAATGGAAGAACATATATCCTTTAGAGTGTTCACTATATCCAATAAACTTGCACTTTAATGTCCTGAAGTATAGCTTGTCCCTAAGTTGACTCGGTACCAGAACATGTGCAACACATCCCCATTTCCGGAGATGGCCCAACTCGAGCTTTCTGCCATTCCATATTTCATATGGCATTGATTTGATGGACTTGGTGGGAATGCCAGAGAAATCACGGTCATGGTTTGAAAAGTTCCGGGATGTGATGACGTCAGAATGCTATGCAGCCAACGTTGATGCCTTTGGTGAGCATGGCCACTTCTCTTATGCAGAGAAAGCGTTCTTTAAATGCCTTACTAGACAAATATTGAGCGTCTCGGTATTCAATGTTATGATTAAGGCATATGGTGTTGGGTTACGTTGCAATAGTTCCAGCCCCAACTGGGCTGCAGCTCATTTGCCCCTTTGGCAGGGGCATTGCTGCAACTTTTCCAGCAATTGGGAGAGCCCTTATCCAGTGGGTTTCGGACCCCCTCAATTCCAGCATCTCCCGAGCCCTAAACCCCCGTTCCCGTGAGAACGAGCAGAGCAGCAGCAAGGGGGGTTCTTCCTGAACCCCATCTTCTCCATTTCCTCCGCACGAGAGCGCGCGAGAGAGAGACCGAAAGGGAGAAAGAGCAGCAGCTAGGAGCAGCAGCTAGGAGCACCTTTCTAGCTACAGTTTGGGCTGAAGGTGCAGCGGCAAGTCGAGCTCGAGAGGAGCAGCCGGAGGTCATTGGGAACGACCTCAAGAGAAGCCGAGCGCCGAGTTTGGGTCTCCATCTGGGAGCCCACAAGGGGAGTCACTTTATCCTCTTTGTTTTGAGCACATTTGGTATAGTTAGATACCTAGGGATAGTTTGTTCCTTGTTGAAGAACTATCTTGTGTGTGCTTGTACCTCGGTTTTGTGGGCAACAAAACCGGGAAGAACATTTGGATCATTTGACCGTAGTGATTGGTTGCCGGTCTTGCCCCGTGGTTTTTCCCTTGCTCACATCGAGTAAGGGTTTACACGTAAAAATCTTGTCTCTTGTGGTTGCTTGCTTGATTGTGTTTGTGATTGTTGCATTTGAGTTCCCGTGTGGGGAACATATATTGTGTTGTGCCATCTTTGCTGCAGGACAGTTTCAGGGGATACAGATCCTTGGTTGTTGATTGTTCCGCATTATCTCTATATATATCCCCAACAAGTGGTATCAGAGCTCTGGTTGAGAAATGGGCAAAGATGATGAGGGCACAATGATTAAGCTCACAAGCAGTAACTGGCAGATTTGGAAGGCCAAGATAGAAGATATATTATATTGCAAGGACCTCCACGATCTGGTGGAGGGGGAGAGCGCCAAGCCGGAGAACATGTCCGCGGGAGAGTGGACAAAGTTGAACCGAAAGGCCATTGGCACCATTCGGAAGTGGCTTGACATGTCGGTCTTTCATCATGTTGCCGAGGAGACAAATGCCAAGGAGCTTTGGGACAAGTTGTCCGAGCTCTATGACCAGAAGACCGCAACCAACAAGGCTTTCTTGATTAGAAAGCTTGTGAACTTAAAGTACAAGGACGGATGCAAGGTGGCGGAGCACTTGAATGACTTCCAAAGCATTATCAACCAGTTGACATCTATGGGTTTGGTACTTGATGACGAACTGCAGGCACTTCTCTTGTTGGGTTCTTTGCCAGACAGTTGGTAGACTCTAGTAGTCACCGTGAGCAACTCTGCTAAGGATAGCAAGTTGACCATGGCTATGGTCAAGGGTAGTATCCTCAATGAGGAGATTAGACGCCGCTCATCCGGAGAGGCATCCTCCTCTTCACATGTGTATGCAGTTGAGAGGAGAGGAAGATCCAGCAGCAGAGGAGCATCACAAGAGAGGCAGAAATCCAGAGACAAGTCCAAGGGCAGAGGAAAGTGTCACCATTGCCAGAAGCCAGGTCACTGGAAGAGAGACTGCAGGGTTTGGAAGAGAGAACAAGCTGAAGCCAAGAAAGATCAGAAAAGGGAAGATGGCAATGTAGCTGCAGTTGTGGCATATGGTATGCAGGTTGAGGAAGAGTCTCTACGGCTTGAAGCAAGCCCCGAGACAGTGGTACTTGAAGTTTGATGCTTTCATGAGAAAGCAGGGCTTCAAGAGGACTACAGCCGACCCATGCGTATATGTTCGTCGTCTTCCCAATGACAGGTTCGTCATTCTTTTGATCTACGTGGATGACATGTTGATTGTAGGTCATGATTCCAATCTCATTGCAAAGCTCAAGAGGGAACTCTCCAAAGAGTTTGAGATGAAAGATTTGGGCAAGGCAAGTCACATCTTAGGGATGCAGATTACAAGGGACAGGAAGAAGCGCATGTTGTGGTTGTCACAAGGAAGCTATGTTGAACGCGTGTTGGAGCGGTTCAACATGAAGAATGCCAAGCCTGTCAGTACGCCCTTAGCCTCTCATTTCAAGCTGAACAAAGAGTCATGTCCTTCTACTTCTGAGGAGAAAGTAGAGATGTCCAAGATCCCATATAAATCAGCTGTTGGGAGCCTCATGTACGCCATGGTTTGCACTAGACCAGACATAGCCCATGCAGTGGGCGTGGTGAGCAGGTTCATGTCTAACCCGGGCAAGGACCATTGGGAGGCAGTGAAGTGGATCTTGAGATACTTGAGAGGGACCTCAAGTATGTGTCTTGCTTTTGGGAGGTCAGATCCCAAACTGTGTGGCTACACTGATGCAGATATGGCAGGTGACATGGACCGGAGAAAGTCCACCTCAGGCTACATTTTCACTTTTGCAGGGGGAGCCATATCATGGCAATCCAAACTACAGAAATGTGTTGCTCTCTCAACTACTGAGGCAGAATACATTGCAGCAGCAGATTCTGGGAAAGAAGTGTTGTGGCTACAACGCTTCCTTGGTGAGTTTGGATTGGATGACAGTGAGACAGTTGTGTTTTGTGATAGCCAGAGCGCTATTGACTTGAGCAAGAGTACCATGCACCATGCTCGCACAAAACACATTGATGTGAGATACCATTGGCTGAGGGATGCAATTGAACAGAAGCAGCTCATGTTGAAGAAGATTCACACAGATGAGAACCCCTCAGACATGTTGACAAAGGCAGTCACTCGTGACAAGCTTCAGCTCTGTAGAGAGCTGAGCGGTGTCACATTTTGTTGATCTCCATCACAGGACAACACCTCCCCGTTGGGGCTGGAGGGGGAGGTTGTTGGGTTACGTTGCAATAGTTCCAGCCCCAACTGGGCTGCAGCTCATTTGCCCCTTTGGCAGGGGCATTGCTGCAACTTTTCCAGCAATTGGGAGAGCCCTTATCCAGTGGGTTTCGGACCCCCTCAATTCCAGCATCTCCCGAGCCCTAAACCCCCGTTCCCGTGAGAACGAGCAGAGCAGCAGCAAGGGGGGTTCTTCCTGAACCCCATCTTCTCCATTTCCTCCGCACGAGAGCGCGCGAGAGAGAGACCGGAAGGGAGAAAGAGCAGCAGCTAGGAGCAGCAGCTAGGAGCACCTTTCTAGCTACAGTTTGGGCTGAAGGTGCAGCGGCAAGTCGAGCTCGAGAGGAGCAGCCGGAGGTCGTTGGGAACGACCTCAAGAGGAGCCGAGCGCCGAGTTTGGGTCTCCATCCGGGAGCCCACAAGGGGAGTCACTTTATCCTCTTTGTTTTGAGCACATTTGGTATAGTTAGATACCTAGGGATAGTTTGTTCCTTGTTGAAGAACTATCTTGTGTGTGCTTGTACCTCGGTTTTGTGGGCAACAAAACCGGGAAGAACATTTGGATCATTTGACCGTAGTGATTGGTTGCCGGTCTTGCCCCGTGGTTTTTCCCTTGCTCACATCGAGTAAGGGTTTACACGTAAAAATCTTGTCTCTTGTGGTTGCTTGCTTGATTGTGCTTGTGATTGTTGCATTTGAGTTCCCGTGTGGGGAACATATATTGTGTTGTGCCATCTTTGCTGCAGGACAGTTTCAGGGGATACAGATCCTTGGTTGTTGATTGTTCCGCATTATCTCTGTATATATCCCCAACATATGGTTTGTCTAATAACTATGAGAAGGTTTGTGATACGGCTGATGGTATGGAGAAGTATGGTGTTTTGCCAGATAAATGCACGTTTAATTCAGTTGTGCAGATTCTATCTGGGGCTGACATGCCACACAAGGCTATTTTGTATGCGAGAAAAATGTGGTTGGCCGGTTTGGTAGATGATTGTATTCCTTATTGTGCAGTAATTTCCAGCTTTGTGAGACTTGGTGAGTTAGGATTGGTAGAGGATTTGTTTATAGAAATGGTCGCAAAAGAAATAAAACCTGATATTGTTGTTTTTGGTGTTCTGATTAATGCATTCTCTGAAGCTGGAAAGGGTTCAGATGCCAAGAAATATGTAGATTTGATGAAAAGTGCAGGTTTTTCTACCAATTCAGTCATCTGCAATACATTAATTAAACTATATACCAAAGTTAGATTTCTACAGGAAGCACAAGAAACATACAAAAATGCCCAAATGTTGGACGATGGCCCTGACATGTATTCTTCGAATTGCATGATTGTACTATATGCTGAGAATAACATGGTTATTGAGGCGGAGAGAGTCTTCAAATACTTGCAACGAAGGGGAGAGGCAGGTGAATTCTCCTATGCAATGATGTTGTGCTTATACAAGAAGGTTGGGCGACTCAATGAAGGATTTGCCATTGCGCAGGAGATGCTCAGCAGGGGCCTCCTCACAGAAGCATTAAGCTATAGTGTGGTTATCGAATTGTTCGCTGTGAATGGGCGGTTGAAAGATGCTGCCAGAATATTTCAGCAGATGCTAAATTCTGGTGTCGAACCGAATGATGCCACCTTTCGATCTCTTGGCATTAGTTTGATCAAGAGAGGCGTGCCTAAGGAGGCTGTCAATCACTTGGAATTGGCAAGGAAGAAAAACAGCAAAAATGGTTTGCTGGCATGGATTGAGACACTCCTATCTATGCTAGGGTTCAATGACCATGTTTTGAAATTAGAGAGAAAACTGAAAACCCTACCTCAGACTTGAATGTTTTAATTGGAATTGGAGTTGCTTTCTATCTGTGTAACTACAAATATTGACATGATCTGGTTAAACAAGGCCTATGTGCATTCCACAATTGGCAATGATCACCTTTGCGAATGCATATTGAAGTATGGATCTCTTCTTGATCTCTGACAGTGATAACTGTAGCACTCCAATTTGTTAATGCTCTTGATCTTTGAAAAAGATGGGAGGATATACTTGTCCTGTGCAGCAGGCTGCTTTTTCATGAGCTGGTATGTCCTTGTTACTAGGTGATGTATCACGTTTCCACGAGAGCAATTTCTGTCAGAATCATAGTTCATAGTGTATACGCATTTCTGCTCATATAGCAATGGACTGAATGCTTGTAAAATATTTTAGTTCTAATGGATGTCCTATGCAGTGGTGTAGATTTACAAGCCAATGAAATATTGTAATTAGCAAACCCTGTAGGATACTGAAAATTAATTTAAAGCATTTCCATGTTAACATAGTTTTCAGAGCCAAAGGGATAACATTGGTGTATCTTCATGGATTGCTTGAAGGATTTTCCTTGGCAACTCCAAGGGCTTCATTTAGCTTTGGACTTTTTGGATATTCAGATAGGCTTTGTTCAAATTTCAAGAGCTTGTGGATTCTGAATAGCTAGATTCAGCTCCATACACATTTATGTGAAGTACATTTATTATTCAAGAATATTTTATTATTCCACCTTAGGCATTTTGCCAGCTTTAATACTTTGATGATCATGGCACAAAAATCAACATCAATGACATGTTATCTTTTAAAGTGTGTTTCCGCTTCACTTTTAAGCCAGTTAAGATTTTGTCACACATACCTATGAAAATAAATACATGATCTAATCAGCTTAGTTAATGTCTGAGTGCAAAGATCTTCACTGTAACTTCTCTTCCATTGAATTTCGGGCTAGGATCTGTACCTCTACTTGCTTTTGCTCAGAATGATTTTTGTATGTTCAAAAAATAAAGTACATCTTATGATAAGATCAAGTTTAGTATCTTCTCTTATCAATTTTGAGAGGAGAAACGAGTAACTAAGATATACTCCTGATTAAATATCCAATACAAAACATTACTAGCAACTGTATTACATACTCCAGGGCAACTCCCCGAAAGCCATCATGTCGAAATACCGTTGAGAGAATATTTGCATCCCTGGGATATAGCATTCCATTCTGCTCAAGTCACCGAAAGATCCCCTGCTTTGTGAGACCTCAAATTATTTAATCTATACGGCTGAATTTGAATTTGTGACCTAAATCTCAAATTTCGCCTGTGTCAACTTTTAAGCCAAGTGGTTAAAAGTGGGGACAGGGAGGAGAATGAAAACACATGTTATAGTGGTAATCTTTTGCTGTAAAGAAGAGGTGACTAGAGGAAGAATGCGAGATGAGGATAAGGGAGTGGGATCAAGAGATTGCTTAGCAGCCGCTGAATGCAGGTTTTCTGCATAGAAGATAAGCTCCCTCCCTGATGGATATCTTATCGTTGTGCTGAAAACTGAGCTGAATTTCATCGGTACTTCGAATTTTCTGGCATACATAATTCATGCAAAAGCACATTGCCATCAAGTTTTGCTAAAGCTTTTTTGGTCAAGGTCTCTTTAGTTATATCTGCTTGTCATCCTTCTGCGTCAAATTAATGTAAGGGGCCGTTTGGATTGCGGGTTACCCGCACCTTTGGGGAGTTTACCCCCCTTACCCCACATCCCCCTCTCTCCCCATGGGTCCCACTTTATTTTTTTAAAAAAAAATAAATAAATCAATTTTACATCATCAATCCTATCAAAAAATAATATATTATACCATCATATCATATAAAAATTATAAACTACTCCACTTCTACTCACTTTTCCAAACTTCAATACAATCACATCACAATAACTACACACTTTTTCAAACTTCAATACAATCATATCACAATAAACCCACTTCTAACCCACCCCTAGTTTAACCCTCTCTCCAAACACCAAAAACCAAAAACAGGTTACCCTCTACCAGTTTAACCCGCCTTAACCTGCTAACCAAACGCATCCTAAGAGTTCATGCCAAGGCAGCGTATACTTTGAGAATTAGTGTCATTGAACTAAATGATATTTTCGACCAAATAACTTAAGCTATTTGTTGGAGTATTTGATGTATGCGTCAGTTATGAGGAGATGGGTAAATGGATACCTCCAGGATCCATTTACCCCAACCAAGAGTTTTATCCCACATCGTCCAGCGGTGGGACTTGGAGGCCCTGTGGAGGCTATATAAGGAGCTCCAGGTCTCCTGTAACAGATGAGAAAGTCAATAGACAGACACGGCCCTTTGAGGCCTTCTCCCGTGGTTTCATCTCACTCCTCACAAAGTAGGGTTCCACGTAAAAATCTTTGTGTTCTTCCAGTTTCATATTTCTAGATTATGCTTTGTTTTATCAATCCGCTTCCGCTTCCGATTTTCTATCATGGTATCAGAGCGGGTTCGATTCTCGTAAAGTTATTTTCATTTATATGTATTCGAGATTCATCTATTTTTTTTGAGAAGAATATTATTCTAGATTTTTCAAGTTCAAGATCCAAGTTCCAGGGTTCCAATCTGGAACCCTAACTAATCTCTGTTCATGTCCAGCCGCATCCCCATCGAAGCAGACGCTTATAGCGGCCAACTGCGCAGGCGGCGCACCCTAATCACCAAGCAGGCGTGAAGACTGCAGACCCGCAGTCCATGCATGATTTGCCAATTTCAAGAGGCGGCACGAGTATGCGCTCGCGCTCGATCTCGCGCCAGCGTGCTTCTCCCACTTCTCTAAGGTAGCATCTTCAGTTCCAGGCCCTAAGGAGCCCCCTCCTGGTGGCATGCCCAGTCGCGCTCACATGAAAGGCGGCATGCCCTGGTGCAGCCCCCGCCAATCCCAGTCGAAGCCCTCGTCGATGGCGAGCTCCTCCAGACCCCTATCTCAAGAAGACGGCCATATCTCCACGCCCCCCCTAGCAACTGTCCTCCAGGCGCCTGATGCCCTAGCCACGCTCTGGCGCAGCCGCAGCCCCGACCCTTCTCCATCCTAAGCGACGCACGGCGATCGCGCTTCAGGCGGAGACACCGCCAGCACAACCGCATCTCCTCCCCAGGCACCGAGCTTCCTTCGAAGACCCTCGCGGCGGCGCGAGATCCAGCCGCAGGCGGCGGCATCCGACTTCCATCCTCAAAGCGCAGCCCCACGCGTGCCCTCCTTTAGCCCCGCCTCTCGCCGTGAGCCCCTCTCTCCTCTCAAGACCCCAGGCGGCGAGCCTAGGCGCACCCTCCTGCGTGCCTCCTTCGCGCAAATCCAATCTCCCGCAGGGCGAGATCCACTTCCTGGCGGTGATGGAAGATGCCCCATCAGGGGATCCTCCTGGGCGGCGGCAACTAAGGTCCCACCAATGCCACGATTATGCGTGGGAACCCTAAGAGGGTTATTTATTGTGAGGCCCGTCCAATTTAAAAAAATATTGTGAGAGGGAGTGTTGGGCCCAAGTGGGCCACGGCTGTTACGAAAAAAAATGGTTGCTGGTTAATGCCCAAGGGGGCAGGTTTAAAAAAACGAGAAAAAGGCACGTACAAATTTAAAAGCCGTATGCAAAGAATTTCAAAAAAAAAGTATTGCAAGGAAAAGCCGAAAAAAATGTTGAAACGGCTTAAAAAATAAAAAATTTTGCAAAAGCCGATTAAAAAAAAGGGTTGAAACGGCTTAAAAAATGTTTTTAAAAAATGGACGGCTTAAAATTTTTTTGAAAAGCCGCAAGTTTCATATTTTGTTTTCCCCGTCTATCTCGTTTTCTCCCAACTTTGTCGACATTCCTTTTCCGACAAGTATGGGAGAAAGGGGGAGTATATGTAGAGTCACATGTTTATTCAGATTCTTCTTCAGATATCATATTTCCAAGACCAGTCAGTGTTCTGACTCTACAGCAGATCTCAGACTCGACGTCAGATATTTCCGAGTCCTCAGTTTCAGACACGCACAAGGATGCAATCTTCAGTTTCGTGGTCCCCATCATTCTTGTTGTTGTCCGGCCAGAGTTTTCATGTGAGCCATAGGGACTCCAGAGCATAGGACCATTCCCTATGCCATTGAGGGCAAGGGTTTTCATGTGGTATCATAGGTACTCCGGGGTAGAGTATCATTCTCTGAGCCAGATGGGAGAGACCCAGTTCTCCGACGAAGAGACTTCAGGCGTAGTTTCAGACTCGATGGTCAGATTCCGAGTCTTCAGTTGACTTACACTCCAGCCCGTTCGTCCTCCTCACCTGCACGACATGAGAAGCAACGTCCTCGACTGCAACAATGTGCGCGTTGGGTTGATATTGTCCCTAGTGTTCTGTAGCGTTGAGTTGAGTTTCTTTCTGTTTGTCCAAGCTGAGCATTGCATGCTCCAGCTTGAGGGGGAGTGTTGGAGTATTTGATGTATGCGTCAGTTATGAGGAGATGGGTAAATGGATACCTCCGGGATCCATTTACCCCATCCAAGAGTTTTGCCCCACATCGTCCAGCGGTGGGACTTGGAGGCCCTGTGGAGGCTATATAAGGAGCCCCAGGCCTCCTGTAACAGATGAGAAAGTCAATAGACAAGCACGGCCCTTTGAGGCCTTCTCCCGTGGTTTCATCCCGCTCCTCACAAAGTAGGGGGTTCCACGTAAATCTTTGTGTTCTTCCAGTTTCATATTTCTAGATTATGCTCTGTTTTATCATTCCGCTTCCGCTTCCGATTTTCTTAACACTATTGCAAATGAAATGATGGTACACATATCTTGCCATGGTTCTGACTTCTTTACTTGAAAACTAGTTTGATCTTCCTTGTGTGCCTTGTAGGCTCCGAACATCTTGAGACCGACTTGGAAGCCATGACACGATTGTTACGACTGAAAATTTGTCGAACAACAGAGAAGAGAGATGATCGATGATCCTCACTATCTGCAGAAGGGGCTAGAGGGGTTTGATTCCACAGAAAAATAAAAGAAAGGAGGAATTTGGGGCCAAATTACACTTTTTTGTTTTATGATTTTTCTCTAACAAAAGGCATACCAACCCCTTTTTATAGGAAGGGGATGGACTTAGAAAAAGATAATAATAGACTAAAATCAAATCCCAATCAAACCTAATTGATTGGCTTCGAATAGGCTCCTGATTTAAGTAAACTAATTAGATTATTACCAAAACTAAGATCCTTAATTGATCTCAAATTGATTTTTAAAATAACAAAAGAATTGTATTATCAAAATAACAATCTTATTTTGATATATGTATGGAGATCTGCCTGAGACATTCTTGTTTCTTAGTTTATCAATGTCAAGTCTGCATACTTGAAGATTCAAACATATTGATGCAAACCTAGTTGCAGAATTGAACACTGGGGAGATAACTACAGGACTTTAGTGTTCATTTAGTGCTGGTTTGCCTCGCATATCCTTGAGGAAAATCACTCTGGCAATCAAGCAATTTGAATCATTTAAGATTGTATTTCAAGAAACCATTGTAAAATCAAAATGCCTTTGATTTCATCATCTGATGGACTGCATTTTACGCCGGGCAAGGCTACGGAAGTCTGCTCTTTATATGCAGGTGGCGGGAATAATGGGAGTCCACCATGCATGGGGACTTTGCTGTTTGTTTTTATGGAAATTCGGACTTGGAGCATGCAAGGGATATGGAATCCAAAGAAGAGGACAGTGGTGGGCTATTACGTGGTGATTTGCTGTTACTTCAGGAGACGAAGTTGGAAAATGGGGATTCACGAGCTTGAAGTTTTTTTACTGGGAGCTGTGATGGTAGATTTCAGAATGGCTGACTTAGTAAGCAGATTGGAGGTTTTCTTGCTTGGAAGGAGATCTATTCAACTTCAAGGACTCGCATTAGAGCGACAAGTCGTTGACAGTGCATCTCTAAAGAAGGTTGGATGGCTTCCCTATTGTAGTCCCTGCAGTGTTCGGACAGACAGATGCGACAATGCTTGAGATGCTTTGGCTGGAGTAAGGGAACCTTATTGATGGACGATGGTCCTAGCAATGCTGGGGTTCATGGTTACATCAGATTTCTGAAGATTGTTTAGTGAGTTGTAGGCTTGTAGCTGAAGCTCCCGATGCCTTGAAATGCATATATACTTGGAGCTGCTCCACCTCTTGCTCGTGCATTGACAAGTTTCTCCTTTCATTAGAGATGTTGCAACAGTTTCAGTTGACTTCTGTGAGGGGTTTACCCAGGCCACTGTTGGATAACATGCTTCTGGTTTGGGGGTCTGTTGAGGTTCTGCTTCCCTCGTACCATTCCAAATTTGAGAGGTACTGATTAATGTAGAGAGATCCCAGGGAGATGGCGGCTCAATTTTGGAGGTCTCTAGTTTATGAAGGGTTTGCAACGCATAGGCTTGTGAAATTTGCTTGGAGAAAGCACCTCCGGTGTTACGAAAGTCTGGTTAAGCTGCAGAGGAAGCAAAGGAGGATGGAAGTGCAAGTTGTGATCGACAGGACATGGTCTAAGTCTCCCATTCTCTTTCAATAGGTGAGCAAGGAGAGAGGTTGTCCACCAGAAGATTGTCATGGAGGACAAAAATGAGGAGATTGTTAGAGTAATTATGTTATTTGGTTATTTAATTGTCCTTTTTCCTGTAATTTACCCATAGAGCTTTTCTCCTATATAAGAGAGCTCTAGGGTTAGATGAATGATTATCTCGCTTATTCCCCTCAACATGGTATCAGAGCGACGGTCCTAGACCGGAGTTCTTGAAACCCTAGCCCTAACCCTAACCCCACCCTCCGGCCTCTCTCTCTCCCTATCCTGATCGGCGCCGCTCTTGATCCCCGCCGCCCTACGCGCCTGGGCCTGCAGCCCCTGCGCATCGCGTGGCGCGCGTCTGCGCTAAACTCCTGCAGGCCCTGCGCGAGCCCCTTGTAGCCCCTGCGGGTCGCTCGCCTTCTGTGCGAGCGTGAAGCCCCCGCCTTCTGCGGGTCGGCCTCCGATCGCGTGATCTTCTCAAGTCGCGCGTGAAGATAGTCGCGTGAAGAAATCGCCTGTAGCCCTTGCGATCGCGCTTCTTGGTCGCGCCTGTAGGCGCCTGTAGCGCCTGTGCCTGTGTGCGGCCCTTTGAATGCCTTCGGGTGATGCTGGATTTCGTGAAAATTTGAAGCCTTCGGGAGCCCAAGGAACAATAGAAGGATCAGGATGATGCCACTTTCTGTAAGTTGACTTGGCTTCTTCGACCAGTCTGTCAATGGTATCAAGATCCTCCACGTGTTTATTAGATTCAAATTTTACTTGCAAAGCATCTGCCTCTTCGTAGAAGAGGCGTCGGTGGACGACCCAGTTGAGTGCGTCCTTAAGGGCTCTACGATAGAGGAGCCACACACGCCCCTGCGCGGCTCTCCTTGCCAGCGCTGTGACGCCAGGCACTGTTGGTGGGGGTGCCCTGTTCGTGCCTGTGCACGCCTATCATTGATGTTCCTTATGCACGCCTATCAGTGGATAGCGCTGTGATGCCTATCTCCACGCTCCTTAGGCACGCCTATCATTGATGTTCACGTAGACAGTACAGCTGGTCGTGTAACCTCAATCGCAGAATATTGTTGTCATCATGTCAGACAACAAGGTTGATTTTCCGTCCCTGGGTGCCTTCAAAGGTTCCGCACCCACTGCCTTTACTATGGGTTACAAGGCGGATCTATCAGAATGGATCATAGATTCAGGTGCATCACACCATCTCTGTGGTGACAGAGGTCAGTTTAGTGTCTTTCATCCTGCTCAATCTGAACGATCGGTGGTGATAGCTGATGGTACATATTCCCCTATTACTGGTCAGGGGGAGGTGCAGTTGACTCCTACCTTGAGACTGTCCAATGTTCTCTATGCACCAAAGTTTTCGATGAATTTGTTGTCTATTAGTCAACTCACCAAAGATTTACATTGCCGTGCTATATTTGACCCATCTACTCTTGTGTTTCAGGACATATTAACGGGCAGAGTGATTGGGACTGGCCGTGAGCAAGGGGGTCTTTATAGACTGGTGCAATCTTCTTATGCCGGTATCTCTCCTATGAGGGCTGAATCGGTGTCACCCTACACTTGGCATCTTCGATTTTGCCATCTTCCATTGCAAAAGATGGTTCATATTCTTCCACAGATTTCTCCCAAGTCTAATTTTCAGTGTGAAGCATGCCAACTTGGCAAACATCACAGGTCGTCTTTTCCGAGTCGTATAGGTCCAAGTCATCATGGTCTATTTGAGCTGCTACATTTTGATATTTGGGGTCCCAGTCGTGTCCCTGATCTTCAAGGGCACAGGTTTTATCTTGTTGCTGTCGATGATTTCTCTAGACTATCTTGGGTCTTTCTTCTTAAAAATAAATCTGATGCTGGTCAGTTTATTCAGTCTTTTCTTATTGAAATAAAAAATATTTTCTCTGCTAAAGTGAAGTACATACGGTCTGATAATGCTCTAGAGTTGTGCAGTACCCAATTGTCCAAATTTCTTATGTCTCATGGGATTGTGCATCAGACGTCGTGTGCTTATACCTCCCAACAGAATGGGGTGGCTGAACGGAAGCATCGTCATTTGTTGGATATGACCAGAACTCTTTTGATTCAGAGCCGTGCCCCTCACTCCTATTGGGGGGATGCGGTTCTCACTGCCTGTTATCTTCTTAATCGTATGCCTTCGACAGTGTTAGGGGAGAAGATTCCGTTCTTGACTGCGTTTCCCGAGAAGGATCTTTTCTCCCTAACACCGCGAGTTTTTGGGTCTGTTGCATTTGTTCATTGTTTTTCTCCTGGTCTTGACAAGCTCTCTCCCAAAGCTATCAAATGTGTTTTTGTGGGTTATTCCAAAACCCAGAAGGGATATCGGTGTTTTGATCCAGTTAAACGAAGGTACTACGTCAGTGCAGATGTCACCTTTTTTGAGTCCATTATGTATTTTTCTCCTACAGGTGACAGACTCACTCATTCAGAGGAAGGAGATGATATCTATGTGCCTCCTCCACCATCTATTCCGTGCTCTACTCTGCCGCCACCACCACCACAGCCTATACCACCACCACCTCCACCACCACCTTCTACTTTTTATCCTCAGGTCTATCAGCGTCGACCCTCTGCTCATGTGCCTCCTCCATCATCCAGCACGCCCGAGGTATGTAATGAACATTTGAGTACTGATAATGGCACGGGTGATTTGCATACGCAGACAGATGTACAGGGCACAGATGATACTACCCCTCCTCCAGCTGATGATCTTGATCTTCCTATTGCCCATAGAAGGCAAAAGCGTGCGCGGACAATGAATCCCAAATATGGGATGGACTTTGCATCACAGGCGTGTTTGGAGCGGTTGTCCCCAGAGTTTCGCAAGTTCGTCCTTGGGTTATCAACAGTGGAAATCCCAAGGTCATATCAGGAGGCACTACAGAACAGTCCATGGCGTTTGGCTATGGAAGAGGAGATGGCGGCGTTGCAGTCACGTGGTACGTGGAGTGTTGTGCATCCCCCACCAGGTGCGTCTGTAGTCGGAAGCAAATGGGTTTTTACTGTAAAACATAGGGCTGATGGTACGGTTGATAGATACAAAGCCAGGTTGGTGGCTCGTGGTTTCACCCAAACATATGGGGTGGACTATCAGGAGACATTTTCTCCAGTAGCCCGTCATTCTACCTTACGAATCCTCATTGCAGTTGCTATTGTCCGTGACTGGCCCCTGTTTCAGTTAGATGTCAAGAATGCTTTCTTATATGGTGACTTGCAGGAAGAGGTCTATATGCAGCAGCCACCAGGGTTTGCTGCTGAGGGGGAGTCCAGTATGGTGTGCCGTCTTCATAAGGCCATATATGGCCTGAAGCAGAGTCCACGGGCTTGGTTTCAGAAGCTCTCAGAGTTGATTGAACAGAAGGGCTTCGTCAGATCTACAGCAGATCATACTCTCTTTGTAAAGAGAGACCAGCAAGGTACTGTGATCATCTTAGTCTATGTGGATGATATTGTTATCACTGGTAGTAATAAGCAGGGCATTCAAGCAGCCAAGGATTTTCTTAGTGAGCAGTTTGTTACGAAGGATCTGGGTTCACTTCGTTACTTTCTGGGATTGGAGTTTGCAAGAAATGAGCAGGGCATGGTGATGACACAGCGGAAGTATGTTACTGACCTGTTATCTGAGACAGGAATGGCAGGATGTAGACCAGCTACTACTCCTATGGATCCTAATGTTAAACTCTATGATGATGACTCTGAGGAGGTGGACAAGAGACGGTATAGAGAGCTCGTGGGGAAGTTGCTATATGTCACTATTACCCGACCAGATATGGCCTTTGCTGTCAATAGGGTAAGTCAATTTATGGAGCAACCCAGACAGACTCACATGAATGCTGTTTTTATGATCTTGAGATATCTGAAGTCGTCTCCAGGTGCTGGTCTTCTGTTTAGGAAAGATGCCTCTATATCTGTCACAGGTTGTGCTGATGCAGACTATGCTGGGTGCCCTAATGATAGAAAGTCTACTTCAGGCTTTATTGTATTTGTTGGCAGCTCACCAGTTGCATGGAAGAGTAAGAAACAGAATGTCGTGGCTCGATCCAGTGCAGAGTCAGAATATAGGGCAATGGCCCAAGGTAGTGCTGAGATGATGTGGGTTAAATCGGTTTTGAATGATTTAACTATTGAAGTACCTCTTCCTATGCATCTTAAATGTGATAATCAGGCAGCCTTGTTCATAGCCAATAATCCAGCGTTCCATGAGAGGACAAAGCACATTGAAGTGGATTGTCATTTCACACGGGACTTAATTCAAAAAGGGCTTATTTCAACTTCTTATGTATCATCAGGAGAGCAGATTGCAGACATGTTCACCAAGGCTCTTGCCAGAGGTCCTTTTCATCTATGTTGTTCCAAGCTGAGCATGATAGATATATATGCTCCAGCTTGAGGGGGAGTGTTAGAGTAATTATGTTATTTGGTTATTTAATTGTCCTTTTTCCTGTAATTTACCCATAGAGCTTTTCTCCTATATAAGAGAGCTCTAGGGTTAGATGAATGATTATCTCGCTTATTCCCCTCAACAGAGATGAAATGGTTACAATCTTCCTGGTGGAAGGGGGGGCATAAATATAGGCCTTTTCGCTTTATTATTAGCGGTTGGCAGAGCGGAAATTTCATACATCTGATTGAAGTGTCTGGATCACAGGTTTAGGGGGCAAACAGGTTGGGACAGATGCTGTGGACTATCTCAAACTTTTCAGCAAGCGCAACAATGACATTTGCTAAAAAAATGGTCTTGGAGAGTTGTTGGCAAATTGGCACGTTGCATGAACATGGTGACATGTTAATCGGGACTTTTTCCGAACATGAGGTATGCGATACTGTATATGGTTTGAATGCAGGTGATTCTCTTGGGCCTAATGGTTTCTGGTTCTCTTCTTCAAGGAATGCTGTAAGGTATTCTAAGATGAAGTCATAGAAATGGGTGAGGAGTTCAGGCTTGGGAACTCCAAATCTGATATAGCGCTTAGGGTTGCGGGCTTCAGCCCATCACCTTTCCAATGCTATTTATTACATCGTAGGTAAGGTCCTTGCTAATAGGTTGTGTCTTGTCATAAGCAAATGTTGCAAATAGTTGGTAGTCGGTATTTAAGCGGAAGAGTCATTGAGTAAAGAACAAATTGTATTCAGGTGACTAATCGAAATTATCCAATTAGGTGTTTTTTGTTATTTTAAATATAGATTATGTCAGGCATATATAATCCTGTGCATATATACATACATGCTCGTTAATTAACAAGATAAATAACTTTTACTTCCCATTAAAATAAAGTTTGGAAAATAAAAAATAAAAAACCATTTTTTTTCGATCACCCTAACGAATCACATAGTCGGATGGAGTAATCGCTCAATTCAGGCAACTATGGCAACAGTGGCCATAAATGGCTGGACCAGTCTGCAACAAGTTGTTTTCATGCAAGGGAAGCTAATAACGGGTAGTATAATGATGTACTCGGAGATGGTTTTGTTCATTGGAAGAGGTTTGCTCTGGAAGGCGGATTCATCAAAATCTTATGATGCAATGGTGTGTAGTTTTCATTGGAGATTCCTTCACAAGAGGTGATTCCCTTGTTGTTGATCGAGTGGATGAAGATGTGTGTGGCTACTGCTTTATATTCGATGGTGATCAATGGTTATTTGGAAGGGGGTTTCTTCCAGTCATAGAAGGGCAGTTGACTTAGATTTCCTTTGACATTCCTGATCTTTGTTTCAGTTATGTGGCAACCGATTCTGCAATATACAAATGATAGTCTCTTTTTGTCGATCTTTCCTTTTGGCAGCCAGATGCACTGCAGATGCGGTGATCTTTATGGTTCTTTGGTCTGATGATTAATCATGGGTAGTCAAGTTGTTTGCTTCCATTCTTATGGAGATGAGTGATTGTGGGTAAGGATGCAATCAGATACAAATATATATACATCAAATACACTATTGTATCCATTCTATATGCATATAGGAATTTTCCAATGAGCAGATGGCTCATTAGACTAATGGTGAGTATGTAATATAGGAATTTTCCACCAAATGTTCATCTAACAATAGGAATTAAAATCATTTTTGACAAAATTAATGCTTTTAGAATCCATTAGAATAGAAAAGTGATTGTGATGGATTATTTATTTCTTATTCTTCTCACCATTATAAAAGGAAAGTGATTACAGTGGATTTTATTTCCATCAAAACACCTCTTCCATTCTCTCCATCTCATGAAAACTATCATCTCATGCTCTACACATGCACCTCCTCTCCCTCATTTCTCACACACCTCCCTATCATCGTCACTAGGGCTTGGCCCCGCACGCCATGCCTCCCGTCCCTACCTTGTCCTCTCCACTGCATTGCTTTCCTTGATGCTCATGCTTCCGGAGAAGAACCATGATGGTAATGCTCGACCCGGGTGGAGAAGAACGTCATTGTCGTAGATGAGAATGCTTGTAACGTCCCGAGCTTAGGTCCCCGGTCCGTTATCGAGGAAAACTGGTTGACAACTTGTTGGGTTCGGACCCAAATGGATCCGTTGACAACCACCCAAAATGCTTAAGCCCAAGTTGTCAAGTAGTAATCCCCACCACTTATAAACCACACTTACACTTCGTGAGTTTTAGATATGGTACTATGTTTGGGGGTATGGGTGTTACAACCTCCCCCACTTATATTCGCAACGTCCTCGTTGCGACATGGTCCATCACTTATCCCAGTGACAGTGGCGGCTGCACGCTCCGAGTAGCCATTTCCTCCTATCTCTTTGTAGGGGCAGCTCCACCTCTCGGGTAGCCCTTTCCACTATCAGAGGGAAATTGGCTCTGATGCCATTTGTAACACCCCGAGCTTAGGTCCCCGGTCCGTTATCGAGGAAAACTGGCCCTGACAACTTGTTGGGTTCGGACCCAAATGGATCCGTTGACAACCACCCAAAATACTTAAGCCCAAGTTGTCAAGTAGTAATCCCCACCACTTATAAACCACACTCACACTTCGTGAGTTTTAGATATGGTACTATGTTTGGGGGTATGAGTGTTACAATGCTACCACTGTAGCAAAGGAGAAGAAGATGATCTCATGGAGATGAACCACCGCTCCCATGGAGAAGATGACCGCAACCCTCGGAGTTATACAAATTCATAAGAAGTTGTAAAAAATAAATTGACAAGAATTTAGGATCATGGAGACTACATCCATATGTGCATGATGAGGTTGCTACATAAACTGACTGACTTTGCTCACGGCAAAGGAAAATTCTAGCTTGGTGATAGTAACATATAAGAGCTTCCCAATGAACTCTGTATATCCTTTTTTGTCTACCTCGTCATTGTCATCATCATAAAGTTTCATATTGGGATCCATAGGAGTAGTAGCAGGTCTAAATTTGCCATCACAATCTCTAGAAGGAGTTAAGTAACATACCTTTTCTGAGTCATCAGTAGTCCTCTTTGGTTTCTGGAAAATTCAAGCCCACGAAAGTACCAGTTTTCCAAGGTCCGTGGTGACAAAATGTTGTCGAAAGAACGATTTCGCCTCATTAATCCCTTGCAGATCATCTCTTGTAATGATAATGTCGTTCAACATATACCAAAATAACGACAATACCTTGTGACGCCATGTGTACAAAGAATGAGTGATTTGCATTTGATCTTTTAATGCCCCGCTGCTCTACAAGTTTGAGATCCGGAGCCAGGCTCTTTTGGGTTTTGCTTAAGATCATAAATAACCTTATGAAGTATGGTCAGATTGTGAGAACATGTATGCTATGCTCTATTACCAATTGAAGGTGCGCAAAGAAATGAATAACTTATTTATTTAAAGGGCCATAGGATTCCTTTATGTAGAGGAGAAACCCTAGAGGGTAAAATAATAAAAGGGAAAATACATGGAAAAGGAAATAGAGTATAAAAGAAATGACATAAACAATATTCCCTATAACAGAGACCATTTAGTGTGAAGCTAAGGGGGGCTTCTATGTGAAGAACATGTACCAATCCCATATTGCACATTTGACTCAGGGAGGTGGTACTATAACATGCCAATAAGGTTACAAAGAGATGACTGAACATAGGAAGGTGCACTATATGGTCGATTTCCGAGGTTGCATGATCTGGTTGAGGACATAGATGAGACAATGGTTATGTGCTAGGCTAGTTTAGTTATAGAGAGGGGGATTGTGCATGGACTCCTATTTTTTCTTCATTTTCGAAGCAGAAGTCCCATGATTACATGAAATTGACAAAGGAGCTTGGTCCGAGTAGTGTCCTTATTTCCCTCAATACTAGAGACCATTAGGTATGGGGCTTCTCTATGAAGAAGACGTGTGAATCCTTGTGGCATATCATGCGCATGGTGATGGTACTCTGGCGAGTGAGTGCAGGTTAATCTGAGTTCGAAGACCCTTTTTATGGGGGGGAGATCTTCTTGTGCCTCCTTCAGATGTAACTGTTGGGTTTACTTGCAAATTATCCAGCCCCAACTTGGGGGTTTTGCAGCTACAGCTATTTGACCTCTTTGCAGGGGGGTCCTTGATATTTGCCCTGCAAGTTGGCCCCAATCCCATTCCCATTCCAGGGATTTCCAGGACACTCGAGGGTTCTGTTTTTGGCTCCACCTCTCGTTTCCAGAACAAGACCACCGTCCCTTTGCTTCCTCTTCCTTTCAAGACGTCAGCAGCAAGGGTTTTCTAAACCCATCTTCTTCTTCCTCCACGTGAGCGGGAGAGCAAGAGAGAAAGAGGCCGTGATCGAGGGCAGCAGCAGCTCGAGTCTTTGGCACAGCGGCTAGGGCTTGGAGTTGGGCGTGGGAGCACCGTTTGGGCGAGCTCGAGAGGAGCAGCAGTGGTGAGGTCGTTGCGGACGACCTCAAGGGCCGAGCGCCGAGTTTGGGTCTCCATCCAGGAGCCCACAAGGGGAGTTACTTTGTCCTCTTTGTTTTGAGCACAATATTGGTATAGTTAGATACCTAGGGATAGTTTGTTCCTTGTTGAAGAACTATCCGTTGTGTGTGCTTGTACCTCGGTTTTGTGAGCAACAAAATCGGGAAGAACATTAACTCATTTGACCATAGTGGATTGGTTGCCGGTCTTGCCCCGTGGTTTTTCCCTTGCTCACATTGAGAAGGGTTTCCACGTAAAAATCTTTGTCTCGTGTGGTGCTTGCTTGCTTGTGGTTGCTATCATTGTTGCTATTGAGTTCCCGTGTGGGGAACATATTTGTGTTGTGCCATCTTTGCTGTAGGACAGTTTAGGGGGATACAGATCCTGGGTTGTTGATTGTTCCGCATTATCTATATATATCCCCAACAAGTGGTATCAGAGCTCAGGTTTGAGCAAAAATGGGCAAAGATGATGAAGGTACAATGATTAAGCTCACAAGCAGCAACTGGCAGATTTGGAAGGCGAAGATGGAAGACATTCTTTATTGCAAGGACCTTCACGATCCCGTTGAGGGTGAGAGCGCCAAGCCAGAGAATATGTCCACGGGCGAGTGGACAAAGTTGAACCGAAAGGCCATTGGTACCATTCGGAAGTGGCTTGACATGTCGGTCTTTCATCACGTGGCCGAGGAGACGAATGCCAAGGAGCTGTGGGACAAGTTGTCCGAGCTCTATGATCAGAAGACCGCAACCAACAAGGCTTTCTTGATTAGAAAGCTTGTGAACTTGAAGTACAAGACGGCACGAAAGTGGCGGAGCATCTGAACGATTTCCAAAGCATTATCAACCAGTTGACATCCATGGGCTTGGTTCTTGATGACGAACTGCAGGCACTTCTCTTGTTGGGTTCTTTGCCAGACAGTTGGGAGACTCTAGTAGTCACCGTGAGCAATTCTGCGAAGGATAGCAAGCTGACCATGGCTATGGTCAAGGGTAGTCTCCTCAATGAGGAGATTAGACGCCGCTCATCCGGAGAGGCATCCTCCTCTTCACATGTGTATGCAGTTGAGAGGAGAGGAAGATCCAGCAGCAGAGGAGCGTCACAGGAGAGGCAGAAATCCAGGGACAAGTCCAAGGGCAGAGGAAAGTGTCACCATTGCCAGAAGCCAGGTCACTGGAAGATAGATTGCAGGATTTGGAAGAGAGAGCAAGCTGAAGCCAAGAAGGAACAGAAAAAGGAAGATGGGAATTTAGCTGCAGTTGTGGCAGATGAAAGTGCAGATGAGGAGATTCTCACCATCCAGGACCAGTGCTTGCACGCAGGGAGCGATTTGGAGTGGGTTGTTGACACAGCCGCTTCATATCATGTAACTCCACACCGGGAGTTCTTCACCACCTACACTAGGGGTGATTATGGGAGAGTCTTGATGGGTAACGAGAGTTACTCTAAGATCATTGGCATGGGCACCATCTCGATCCAGACGGATGTTGGGTGCTCAATGACACTCCAGAATGTGAGGCATGTTCCTGATGTACGTCTTAGCCTTATATCTGGCTCACAGCTAGATAGTGAAGGCTACCATCTGAAGTTCGGCGACAGCAGATGCAAGATTAGCAAGGGTTCTCTCATCATGGCCAGGGGCAGCTTGTGTCACACACTCTATATGACTAGAGTGAAGGTCATGGATGGCAGTTTGCATGCTAGTGAAGCGGATAATTCAGATTTGTGGCACCGTCGGCTTGGCCACATGAGCCAGAAGGGCTTGCAGCTTCTTAGCAAGAGAGAGTTGATCCCTTACCACAATGACATCACTTTGTCTCCTTGTGATGCATGTGAGGTTGGGAAGAGCAGGAGTGCACCATACAGAGCGAGATCCAAGGTGAAGGGAGACCTTCTTCAGTTGGTTCACTCGGATGTTTGTGGTCCTATGGACACAGCCTCTTTGGGAGGCAACAGGTATTTTGTCACCTTCATTGATGATGCATCTAGGAAGGTGTGGGTGTATGTGCTGAGGTCGAAGGATCAAGTTTTTGATTGCTTCAAGAAGTTCCATGCCATGGTTGAGCGTGAGACAGGAAAATTGTTGAAGTGTCTACGCACAGACAATGGGGGAGAGTACACCTCCCATAGCTTTCAGGGCTATTGTGCAGAGCACGGCATCAGGCATGAGAGGACAGAGCCAGGCACACCCCAGCACAATGGTCTAGCTGAGAGGATGAACATGACCATTGTTGAGAGAGTCCGATGTATGCTGAAGACAGCGAAGTTGCCCAAGACTTTTTGGGCTGAAGCGGTTCGCACCGCATGTTACTTAGTGAACCGATCTCCATCAGTTCCTTTGGGCTTTCAGATTCCAGAGCGTGTTTGGACAGGGAAAGACCCCTCATATGCTCATTTGAGGGTGTTTGGATGCAAGGCCTATGCATTGGTACCCAAGGAGCAGCGGAAGAAATTGGATGACAAGGCGGTGCCTTGTATTTTTTTTGGCTATGGAGATCAGGAGTTTGGATACCGTCTTTGGGATCCAAGAAAGAAGACAGTCACCAGGCACAGGGATGTGATTTTCTATGAGAATCAGACGTTGGCTGAGGACACCACTGAGAGTGGTGATGGAGATGAGATCTCCATGGATGATGACAGTGATGAGGACACGGATCCCTCTCCAGTACAGGGTACAGGTGGAGAGGATGAGCAGCTAGAGCAGCACGAGCCAGATGCAGACCCCGTTGATGCAGGTCCAGGGGACCTAGGGCAGGGGGAGCAGCCTCATCCAGTTGCAGACACAGCAGAGCCTCAGGTCAGGAGATCTGAGAGGACACGCCGGCCATCATCCCGTTACCCCACTTCCAGGTATGTGATGCTCACAGATGCAGGTGAGCCATACACTTTTGAGGAGGCACAGGTGCACAAGGACAAGGGTCATTGGCAGAATGCAATGAATGAGGAGATGTCATCTCTCAAGAAGAACAACACTTATGACCTTGTTGAGCTTCCTAAAGGGAAGAGAGCCTTGAAGAACAAATGGGTGTACAAGCTGAAGTCAGATGACAGTGGCAAGCAGGTGAAGCACAAGGCCAGATTGGTAGTGAAAGGATTCAGCCAGACGGAAGGAGTGGACTATGATGAGATCTTCTCCCCAGTGGTGAAGATGAACTCAGTGAGAATGGTGCTAGGACTTGTTGCTAGCATGGACCTTGAGCTGGAGCAGATGGATGTGAAGACGGCGTTTCTTCACGGTGATTTGAAGGAAGAGATCTACATGGAGCAGCCACAGGGTTTTCAAGAGAGAGGGAAAGAGCATATGGTATGCAGGTTGAGGAAGAGTCTCTATGGCTTGAAGCAAGCCCCGAGACAATGGCACTTGAAGTTTGATGCTTTCATGGGAAAGCAGGGCTTCAAGAGGACTGCAGCCGACCCATGCATATATGTTCGTCGTCTTCCCAATGACAGGTTCGTCATTTTTTTGATCTACGTGGATGACATGTTGATTGTAGGTCATGATTCCAATTTGATTGCAAAGCTCAAGAGGGAACTCTCCAAAGAGTTTGAGATGAAAGATTTGGGCAAGGCAAGTCACATCTTAGGGATGCAGATTACAAGGGACAGGAAGAAGCGCATGTTGTGGTTGTCACAAGGAAGCTATGTTGAACGCGTGTTGGAGCGGTTCAACATGAAGAATGCCAAGCCTGTCAGTACGCCCTTAGCCTCTCATTTCAAGCTGAACAAAGAGTCATGTCCTTCTACTTCTGAGGAAAAAGCAGAGATGTCCAAGATCCCATACCAGTCAGCAGTTGGGAGCCTCATGTATGCAATGGTTTGCACTAGACCCGACATAGCCCATGCAGTGGGCGTGGTGAGCAGGTTTATGTCCAATCCGGGGAAGGACCATTGGGAGGCTGTGAAATGGATCTTGAGATACTTGAGAGGGACCTCAAGTATGTGTCTTGCTTTTGGGAGGTCAGATCCCAAACTGTGTGGCTACACTGATGCAGATATGGCAGGTGACATGGACCAGAGAAAGTCCACCTCAGGCTACATTTTCACATTTGCAGGGGGAGCCATATCTTGGCAATCCAAACTACAGAAATGTGTCGCTCTCTCAACTACTGAGGCAGAATACATTGCAGCAGCAGAGGCTGGGAAAGAAGTGTTGTGTCTACAACGCTTTCTTGGTGAGTTTGGATTGGATGGCAGTGAGTCGGTTGTGTTCTGTGATAGCCAGAGCGCTATAGACTTGAGCAAGAGTACCATGCACCATGCTCGCACAAAACACATTGATGTGAGATACCATTGGCTGAGGGATGCAATTGAGCAGAAGCAGCTCACGTTGAAGAAGATTCACACAGATGAGAACCCCTCAGACATGTTGACAAAGGCAGTCACTCGTGACAAGCTTCAGCTCTGTAGAGAGCTGAGCGGTGTCACCTCTTGTTGATCTCCATCACAGGACAACACCTCCCCGTTGGGGCTGGAGGGGGAGGTTGTTGGGTTTACTTGCAAATTATCCAGCCCCAACTTGGGGGTTTTGCAGCTACAGCTATTTGACCTCTTTGCAGGGGGGTCCTTGATATTTGCCCTGCAAGTTGGCCCCAATCCCATTCCCATTCCAGGGATTTCCAGAACACTCGAGGGTTCTGTTTTTGGCTCCACCTCTCGTTTCCAGAACAAGACCACCGTCCCTTTGCTTCCTCTTCCTTTCAAGACGCCAGCAGCAAGGGTTTTCTAAACCCATCTTCTTCTTCCTCCACGTGAGTGGGAGAGCAAGAGAGAAAGAGGCCGTGATCGAGGGCAGCAGCAGCTCGAGTCTTTGGCACAGCGGCTAGGGCTTGGAGTTGGGCGTGGGAGCACCGTTTGGGCGAGCTCGAGAGGAGCAGTAGTGGTGAGGTCGTTGCGGACGACCTCAAGGGCCGAGCGCCGAGTTTGGGTCTCCATCCAGGAGCCCACAAGGGGAGTTACTTTGTCCTCTTTGTTTTGAGCACAATATTGGTATAGTTAGATACCTAGGGATAGTTTGTTCCTTGTTGAAGAACTATCCGTTGTGTGTGCTTGTACCTCGGTTTTGTGGGCAACAAAACCGGGAAGAACATTAACTCATTTGACCATAGTGGATTGGTTGCCGGTCTTGCCCTGTGGTTTTTCCCTTGCTCACATTGAGAAGGGTTTCCACGTAAAAATCTTTGTCTCGTATGGTGCTTGCTTGCTTGCTTGTGGTTGCTATCATTGTTGCTATTGAGTTCCCGTGTGGGGAACATATTTGTGCTATGCCATCTTTGCTGCAGGACAGTTTAGGGGGATACAGATCCTGGGTTGTTGATTGTTCCGCATTATCTATATATATCCCCAACAGTAACAAGTGTTGAAGGTGTGCATGGCTCATTTCTTCTCTGACATCTTTTTTATGAGGGGATGGCTGAAGATATTGACCATATGTTCTTGATTTTTCAGCCCTCTCAACAAATGTAGAGGTAAACGAATCTGGGATTTTAGAAGAATTTGGTCCCTGCTTCCTCTCGCACTAGAAAGGAGAGAGAAGACCTATTGCTTTTCAGCGGACATTGTGGTGGGCTAAGGAATACGTTGATTTTCTGTGATGAGCAATTCTATGTGGAGAATGTTGTAGCTCATGGAAGATTTCATGATTCCTGGCTTTTGCATCTTTGATTTTTCCTGATTGATATATTTTATGGGTAAACATGTATCTAGGGTTTAAAAAAAAGAATAGGAAGTTTAAGTAGCATATGATCAGGTGGATCTAAACTACTGTCATTTTAAACATCAAAGGATGTCCATCCGAGACAAATAGGCATCCACTATTCATTCAAAAAAATCTAGAAATGATTATCGAATGGCAACTACCACCCACTGAGTACCTGAGCAGTAAGTTGCAATAGTTTGTATTCAATTGGAAGGATCAGTGAAAAGATTTATTGACTGTCTGGCATGGTTCATTTCGTTTTGTATTCTTTTTATATTTTAATATAAAAAACCATTTTCATACATAAATTCTTATATATGTATAGATTTTGACATTCTCAGTGCCATATTATAACAAAAATAAAAGTAACAGTTGAATTCCAATCAAACATCAAGCCTCTTACTTTGTTTACTTTGAAAAAAATCACCAAAAAGTAATATATCATAGTTAAAAAATCACCGACTGAGCCGATAAGCGAGAGGATGACTATTGTCTATTTGGCCTTACTTGGATGTCAGGCTAATTGGACAACTTTTACAAGCTTCGAGCATGCCCACACTGAGTACAATGCTTTATCCGTTAACCATATTTACTACATATTATGTCGCAAATCGCATACCATTGCTTTCTTTTGGATTCGCCACAATACAACAAGTAGTTGGCTCCAATCATGGTGTTTTCTATAGGTTCGCTCTCCATGAGCCCCTCCAATACTGAAGGTTCTTCAAAATCTGTCAAAGCTGGATACATCTACATGGCTAATCTCATTGGTGTCCATACAAGACTAGCTATCTGACAAGGGGAAAGCAGATGGTCCACATCCTTCTCGTCCACTTTTACTGGACTGATATCATGATCTCCTAGGTGTGTGCTGCAGATTTGTCTTTCTTACTTCTTAGCACTTCCTATGTTGAACTTTCGATCCATCATCCAGCATCAAAAGTGGACAAAGTTGTGCTCCAAATTATGAAGAACTGACGATAATGCACCCAATTCTTATGCTACAACTGATTCGTAGGCTATGTATTAATCTTGGCTGACTGCTGACATTTGCAGTCAGGAATTACATCAGATTTTATTGCTTTAAGGCATGTGATTGTTTCTTACACTGTAGACATCAGATGGGGTGAGCCTTGATTCTCACGGTCTACAAATGAATCAATGGTTGTTTTAAAAATCTTTTACTAATTCATCTGGCTGGTTTCAAGCATTACATTTGATGGAGCTTGTGCGGATGCCCGTGTAATACATACGTTGCATTATGTCTTTGTTGTACTGGAGATGGTTGAAACAGGTTTTATACAACTGATCCTTTCTTCATATCGAACATATAGTGAAACCATACAATTAGCTTAAATTCCTGCTGGATCCATTTTGCTTCTGGAATTTGCGAGAATAGAATGCAAATCTTGAGATCAACTCTGGCCTGTGTGTTGCCGACAATCTGTGACTTGCCATGGTTGGAATATCTTGTTTGGTATCTGATTCAGAAATACAACTTTACTGCACAGTAGTGAAGTTTCCACTAATTAATGTATTTTTCGTTGCTAATGAGTAATTTCTAGTTGTTGCATGTATTGCTTATCGAGACATGTCTCCTTGATCTTCATCAAGTCCACTTGATTATTAACTAATGGTTATAAACCAGGGTTCTGGAGCTGATGAAGCTGTCAGTCAGCAAATAAGTGATGAATGAACAGATGATGTGAAGTGCCAAAGCAGCAAAACCCATGGAAATGAAGCTGCCTTGGAGCTCCATCTGCGAATATTTCCATGTCCATCTCCTTGCAGATGTCGAGTTTGCTCAAACAACTGTCACATAACACTCTTCTACAGGTTGGTAAAAGTAAAACTCTCCTACGACGGCTTCCGATCAGGTTTACGGGAAGGTGTTCCAAAAAAGGCAATCTTATCCTTTGATTGATGCTGTATAAAACCAGGTCTTCAGGGATGTATGTATACAATAATCATTCTCCTTTGCAGAAGCTTTCTCTTCTTTCTAGAATCAAGGATCCTACAAATGAGAATATCTAAGGTCCCCATTACTTCGAAAAAGTAAACCATCAGTTCTGGTATGAGATACTATTATTTTTCCTCTTGTACAATTAGGCTAATCATATCGACTGACTGCTAATCTGTTATACATTAATCTTTTGACTTTCATTGATCTTATTTGAGTAGATTCTATTGAAATTGAGACTTCAAATCATGCCTCCATACAAGTGGTCGGCACGCAAATGATTACAACGCTGAGGCTACCTCATGAAAGATGAGAAGAAGTTCAAGCTGATCTACATAGCATGCGACGGGGAATATAATTTGATTATGGGAAGTTGTTAGAGTATTTGGAGCATGCATCACTTATGTAATAGGTGGGTAAATGGATCCCTCCAGGATCCATTTACCCCACCCAGTTGTTTAGTCCCACATCGTCCAATGGTGGGACTTGGAGGCCCTGTGGAAGCTATATAAGGAGCCCCAGGCCTCCTGTAACAGATGAGAAAGTCAATAGACAAACACGCCCCGTTTGAGGGCTTCTCCCATGGTTTCATCCCGCTCCTCACGGAGTAGGGTTCCATGTAAAAATCCCGTCTTCTTTATATTTCTTTATCTTTATTCCATGTTTATGCTTCCGCCTCCGATTTTCTAACATGGTATCAGAGCGGGTTCGATTCTTGAGGATTTGTATTTGAAGGTCTATTTTTTCCGAGATCCGATTATTATTCGTGTTTGAAGATCAGTTTTCTCGAGATCATGTTCATAGTTTGTTTAAGCCCTAAGGGTTTTTCACAAAACCCCAGATCGAAGAGTAGTTCTGTTCGTGGAGATCTTTTCTTCTCAGTGGAGCCCCATCTCATTCAGGATTCTTGCGCACGGGCACAGTGCGCCATCTTGGTGCTCCTCCACGCAGATCCAGGCGCCCAGGCGCAGACCCCCGCAACCCCATCTTTGAAGAACCCCAGGGCAACATCCCCAATGATCCACGGCAGTGGCGCTCAGCATGGCTCCAGGAAGAGCCTCTTCTAGGCACAAAACAGGCGAGATGCCCATCTTCTCCCTCGCGCGAGATCGGTGGCAAACTCCAGGAGGAGAAGTCGCAGCCTCCTCCCTCGCAAATCCAAGATCCATGAGGTGGCGAGTCTCCTCTCGCGTCCCCCTTCTACCAGCAGCGGCATCAAGCGGCGACTCACATCGATGAAGGAGGCCCACCGAGTTGCAGCAGCGCCAACCTCGCCATAGATCTCCTGGCGATGACCCCACATGCTCCCAGCAACAAACACCCAGCGGTCCCTCGCCGATATTTAGCCTTGGATGGGATTTACCGTCCGATTGGGGCTGCATTCTCAAACAACCCGACTCGCCGACAACACCTCGTGGGGCGACAGGTTCCTGGCACGACGGGGCTGGAGTGTGAAACTGGATCTATCTGTTGTTGGAGTCGGCTATTTGTTGTTTACCGCCTATTTATCTTGTCTTCTCCCAACTTAGTCGATGTCCATTTTCCGACAAGTATGGGAGAAAGGGGGGGGTATATGTAGAGTCACAGGTCTGTTACATTGTTCCAGAATCCAGATTCAGATGCCAGTCTCCAGACCAGCCAGTTGATCAGACTCTACAACAAATTATTCAGACTCAACATTCAGATTTGTCAGAGTCAAGTTCGAGGCACTCCATGATGAGGCCCAATTTCGAGATCTCCAGAGAGAGACTCCAGTTTTCAGACACGCACGAGTGTGCGGTCATTTTCAGATGAGCATATGTTACCATCATTGTCAGAGGTCCCCATCATTCTTCTTCTTGTTGTTCGGCCAGAGTTTTCATGTGAGCCATAGGGACTCCAGAGTAGAGGACCGTTCCCTATGCCATGTTGGCAAGGGTTTTCATGTGGTATCATAGGTACACCAGAGTAGTGCACCATTCTCTGAGCCAGATGTGAGAGACCCAGTTCTCCGACGAGGAGACTTCAGGCGCAGTTCAGACTTGATGGTCAGATTCCGAGTCTTCAGTTGACTCACACTCCAGCCCGTTCATCCTCCTCATATGCACGGCATGAGAAGCAACGTCCTCGACTGCAGCAGCTGTGCGCGTTGGGTTGATATTGTCTGTAGTGTCATGTATTGTGAGTTGAGTTTCTTCCTGTTTGTCCAAGCTGAGCATTGCATGCTCCAGCTTGAGGGGGAGTTTTAGAGTATTTGGAGCATGCGTCACTTATGTAATAGGTGGGTAAATGGATTTCTCCAGGATCCATTTATCCCACCCAGTTGTTTAGTCCCACATCATCCAATGGTGGGACTTGGAGGCCCTGTGGAAGCTATATAAGGAGCCCCAGGCCTCCTGTAACAGATGAGAAAGTCAATAGACAAACACGCCCCGTTTGAGGGCTTCTCCCGTGGTTTCATCCCGCTCCTCACGGAGTAGGGTTCCACGTAAAAATCCCGTCTTCTTTATATTTCTTTATCTTTATTCCATGTTTATGCTTCCGCCTCCGATTTTCTAACAGAAGTATTTTGCAAACTAGCTATTTATGAAGCATTTTTATAGTGTTGTCGTAATTTGATCTCTCCGAAAAGGTAAAAAAGGAGAGACCGTCGCGTTGCAGAAATTTACATTAGACTTCTGATGTAAATATCAGCAGCAAAGGTAATGGTTTTATAAGATGTCTACGTGAATATGAAGAATTCAAGGGTGCTGGCGATGAAGAGTCTGTGTATTTTCCTTAAATATAGGAAGGATATTCAATCGTATTCTGAGGTTCAGGTGTTCTATAATGTCCTTGTGACGGAAACAAATGCATACTTAAATTAATACCAAACTACTGAAATTGTGTGCAAATACTTCTAAGAAAGCATACTGATGATTGTCATTAGCCTTTCATTATATAAACGACAATAAGTGTATTCCACGATAAGAGCTGATCGTCTGGTATAACAATGTTTCCAAACAATTATTTGATATTGAAATAAATAGTAGTGTAAATTACACAACAGCCCCTGAAGTATACACCTGATTTTAATGTCATATAATACCCAATCTTTGATATTAGTCTCAATGTGGTTTTGAGTTGTTATTTAAGGTTAGAAAGACAAAATGGTCAACTAAATCTCAATAGTCAAGGTCCACGTTAATATAAATCTTAAAGATCAGATATCAAATTGTTATCAGGTACGACATTGAAATATGGTGTGTAGTTCAGGAACTTTTGTGTAATTTACTCTAAATAATACCACAGGTCATGAGCTCATTATGTGCAGGATCTAAGAAATTGTTGGACAACTTTAGATATAGTAATCCCCTTCATACTTTATATGGAAAAATAATAGGAAAGTAATAAAAGGGAGTTTTACACTCTGGATCTTTTATCAATAACACTTGTGCCCTCTTCTATTTTACAATTGCATGGCATCCTCTACAAAATATCTCTAGTAACAGTTGTGCTCTTGTTGTTAAGATCAATGAATCAAATTTCTAGAAATAACGCCTATGTAGGTTTTTATTGGTAGGTCATCTATTTATAAAAATAACCCTTTTTGTCTTTATAGCGCTCTTCTAACTTCATTGTCTATCTTTTCGCACCTCTTAAGGGAGGCATGGTTGCGCATTTTCCTACCCGCTAGCAACGACAAGAGGGTAGGTCCATCATCTCTAGCGAGATGAGGCACTAGAAATCGAAGTAGTGGAGCTCTGGAGATGGCAAGGAACAAGTGATACCCCTTGGAATGGACATGCCAAAGAAACTTAGCATACTTGATGAACCCCAACAAAGATATCATCGTCGCCAACTACCTCAACATCTCCAACCATCTCGACATGCTTGACCTTGTTGAGCATACCGACATGGCCAAGTCCGTGGGCTTCTATTTCTAGTGGATCCGATGAGTTTCACTGTATATTTTGATTAGGTAAAGAATCAGTCATGTGATCGATCATCTCTCTAGCTAAAATAGTGACATGTCATCAACCATTAACATATAAATAGACTTTATACACTCGTGAGCCCTCAAGAACTTGGTCATCAAGCATCTTCGAGAATTCATCGATAAGGATGACAGAAATCCCAAAACATGTACAGCAATAACATCTTTTCCCACATTAAGTAGGGTGGACTAGGTGGATTATTTTCCTCCATTCAGATCTGTCTTGTGTCTTTCTCAAACATAGATCCAAAAAACTCAGATCCCTTCGGATAGTCTCATTCCAACACTTCTTGAGCCTTCCTCATCCTCTTTTAGCCAGCTCAACATCCCAAATCCTCCATCTTCAAAAAATCCTGTGTATTTGGTCTATTTTAGTTCTAAGGTCGATTTATTTTTTTTATTCGGTAGTCCTTCGACCATTTAAGTTTGAAAACGTTGAGGTTAACAACATGGTCAAAAGTGTTAACAGAGATATTTCATAAAGATCGGTCATATAATTACGAAATATATGGAGATACAATACAAGTGATGTTGACAAATTCAAGGCACGAGAGTAAAAGACCCATAATAAAAACTAGTCACAACATTTAATTGTGGTGTATAGAATGCTTTGCTCGATAAGTCGTTGTCTGATCAAAATTTTCATGTAATACGATTTCCAATTAAAGGTCTCATTTTCAAATGTAACAAAGAGAGGCCTTAGTTTCAACTTCAGGTTTTAGCATCGACAGCCTGTATTTGAAATGAAAAATAAGATTTGAATAATAAAGCCCTTATTTGGGAATCAAGGCATGATTGGAACTCTTTGTAATTTACCCTTATATCAGATAATCCAAAAAAAGTTCATTTTCCTAATGTCCCGAGTTGACACCTGACCCACTAATTGGAATGGTACAAAATGCCCAAGCCAAAGATGATGTTAAGTAGATCGCTACTCTAATGGCTACATTCAACATTATGTGTGTATCCAATAATTATTTTAGGGTGAACTTCAACCACAAATTATCTGAAAAGATAATTGTGGCACACATTCAGATGCTCAAAGAACCAAAAAAACACATTTAAAACAAGGGGATCTCTTATTGTCTCCGAAGGTCCCCCAAAAGGCCGTCTTCTATCAACAGAAATAATCATACACTGATCAAAATTCACAAGACGAGTTAACTTAGCAAATGCATCAACGTCCAAAGAATGCATCCCCCAGGAAACTGTCGAGGATAGAAACAGGGAACGGTAACAGGTTTAAAGAGCGGAAGGCAAGCCCTTCATCGTTCTCTTATTTGGCAACATTTGTTTTTTTCCTCCTAGCATGCATCGAGGTCTCGGCATGGCGGTGGTTGCGGCTCCCCCTTCAAGGTCGTAATCCCTCCTTCTGGTCCACTATTCTGTCGCAACTTATTTTGTGTCCCGACCTATAGGACAGAAATGATTGCATTGATCTACGACGAAAGTGCAGGTGAAGCAATAATTTCAGATAGACAACTAACTGGGGGTTTTTCTCCTCTTCTCAACATCTCGACGATCTCAATTACGCGCTCTGGAGTTGCATCTTCCTACAGTAAGGTAAAGATTTTTGCGTCAAAAATCATTATGACAGAAAACAGAATTCTGGAAAATAAAAGTCACAGGTCATCAGAGAACTGTAAGTTCCCAGGTCCAGCAGTGTCCGCGACGATGGAAAGGCAGAAAGGTAAAAAAAATAATTGAAGTATGGATATAATCCCATAACAGCAAAAAAAAGAAATGTATAGAGATCTTACGTAGTAATTATATGTATATCCTTCCGAACCCTTGGAATAGTCGGCAACAGTGATCATGGGAGCATTCACACAGCAACCCTGCACCACTTACATTAGTTCTTGGAGCAACAAGTATTGAGAAACCAGAACTCTCGACTTATAAATATTTAACCCAACTAAATAATGAAAATCTCACCATGCACTCCATTTCGCCAACAGAGAACATGCCATCTTTTGTTACTTCTGCAAAAAAACAAAAAATGGATACCACCAAGCAAAATCTTCCGACCACTAGTTTAAATGAAGCTGTCAACTGACGATTGTTCGGATTTTTTTAAAAATCGGAATTGATATAAGAATAAGAACCATTGCGCTTAACACCAAGATGCTCTAGCAATGCAGCCTCTATGTCACGGGATCCACGTATCATACATGGTGTAGTGCCACAAACTAGAAGATGATATTTACCAACCTGCACATGTACATCAGTGACTTCTGCAGCATTTAGGAAGTCCCAAGTGAACCCAAAATGCACGACTAATATTCATTATACCTTTGTCCGGTTAAACATTGAATAGAAAGTGGCCACTTCATAGACACGTATAGGAGCAACTTCTATGACCTTAGCAACCTGGATCCAAATTGCAGGAGAGGCAAAATTTCAAAGAAGATTAAACAAGAAGAAACAGATCAAACAACAAAGGACATGCAAGTTATCTGCTCACTACTGTAATAGCTATCTTCAAGTAGTAAAAAGGAAGTTCAGTGCATAAAGCCTACACTACGTTTGGGAAGGATTAGACCACTTTGGAACTTTTGTTTGGAATGATTTATACATTTCAAAATATTTCAATTAAGCTAGAACAGAAAGCAGTTGAAGGAAGAAAGACATCTTGCTTTTAAATTAAAGTGCTAACTATTGCTATGAAGCAATTATCAGCAATAGTTTACTAAAATATAAGTTACGAATCATTGGTGTTACAGGACCCTTTTGCCAAGCTCATTCTATAACGAACACATGCTCTACTTTTCCAGGATTTGAATTCTATAAAGTGGTATTTTGCTTTTCCAATTAAATTGGACACGAAATGTCTTTTTCTAAAGGAAAAGAACTTTATAAAAGAATTGTACACGAAATATCATGGAGGAAAGCCATTTCCCTTCTGGACAAAGAGGCAGAGACTGACCCCTCTTCTCATCCACACTCGTTACAAAATAACTCCTGTGATGAGGAATAAAAATGAATTTTATTTTAATAGTTACCTATATTAAAATGAAACTATTGGAAAAGATGTGGTATTTTTAGATCTAGACCTAAATCAGACACGAGTGAATGCAAGGAAACTGATACTTAAAGTTAAAAAAAGGCTTCGTCATTGTGCTTCCAATAGATATGTTATTTTTTGATCTATACCCAGACATGACACAAAGTAGACATGATTTGATGCAAGGAATCTATGTAACCGATCCCTCTTCAAATAGGAATGGATAGTGCACTGCCAGTCCCTAATAGATTTATGCAAATTGAATCCCTAAGTTAGTGCCAAATCGCGTGAGAACAGAATTGTTTACCTAAATCAATTTTGTATATCTTCAAGGGACTGCTTTGTTTCTTCATATAAAATTGAAGAACTAACAATTGAACAAACTTCAATCAACACTTGAGCCAACCTTCACATCTATATGATCACCATATTTCATCTCTAATTCCGAATAGATGTTGCTCTTATTTTGAGGAAAGAATTTGAAGGTAAAGGAACAAAATGAATAAGGATAGAATCAACAATCCAAGAACCGTGAAGTAGAGAAGTAGAACGGGGATGAGGACTGTAGTAGGGTAAAAGGGAAGAATCAAGTGTATGGATGAAACCCCCGCAAAGGAGTATCATTCACGATTTCTCCTTATGTGACCGAAGAGAATACAGACTACAACAATGAATAATAATGACAATAATTGTGACTTCAAGAGGCTCCTAAAAGGTAATCCAATTAATCCAGATGCTGGTGCATTTAATGCTCTATTAATTAACCTACTAGCAGAAGCAGCTTAGCTGAATAGGGAGAGCATAAGTATCCTTCCTAAGAATGAGGTATAAGAAAATGGCATTAGCTCTCTCTTTCTCTCTCAATGTGCTATTAAAATAAATAAGGGAAATCCATTCTTGATAAAAGCTCACATATTGCAAACAGTCAGCGAATCAAAACGTGAAATAGATGTTGCAAAGTTCACTGCATTCATTGCCGAAACAGGTAGCAAGCCGCCATGTTGTTGTTGTGCAAGATCGAGCAGCGGAATAACAGCTGACTGTTTGTAGTTAGAAGGATAATTAGCTAAGATCTCCTTTACCTGCAACAATCGTTGATCAATAGTTGCTTCTTCATTAACTATGTATATGCATATATTTAACCATCGGCAGAGAGACAACCCTAATGGAGCATTTATATTACCATGTGTGGCATCGAGTTGCATTCATTTTTCATCTAAACAAAAGTCAGAAAAAATAGAATTTAAACAATAGCCTACAATCAGAAAAAATATAGATCATGACAAGTGCAAAAAATTTATAGGGTGACTTATTCATTGGTTACCTGGTGGTCTAGCAAAGAATGAAGAATTTGTCGGTTATTTGGTCGGGGGTATCTTTAAAAGATTTTTCAGGCTTCTTCATGAAAGAGCTTCTCTAGTGAGTTCATTATCGGGCCTGGAATGCCTTTTTGAAAGATAAAAAAATAAAGTGTTATCTATGGAGGAAGGCTAAGTTGTACGCTACAGGAGCCAATCATTTTTGCACCATTTCCCTCATTATTTTGTAGGTCTTATCATGACCACTTTGAATTAAATCTCGAAACAGTCAAATAAGCTTGGAATTGTTATAAAATGATTATGTTTGGTAACGATAATAGAAAATATATTTGTTTATCTTGTATAAGGCTTAACCTTTCAAGTTATTAAGGCATAAATAAATGACAAAGAAAACTCTGAAATCAAAACAAGAACTCAATTGCCAACATCCATTAATCACAAGGGCATTCCTGCAATAAATCATCTTCCATAAGGAACTGAGAAGATCTTAAATAGATTGTTTTTACTTGTGTACTTGATGCAGCGTGAACTGGAGAAATAGGGCCGCATTTTTATCTACTTTTTATCCGTTAATTTTATTTACGTTTATTTGAGTCGTCGTAATTTTAATTAAATAAACGAGATCGCATGTGATCTCGAAATAGATGGTTAGAGATTTGAATTTATGTCAAATCAATTAGTTGGTCAAATTAGGATAAGTCAATTTTGAATTTGAATTTCAAATTACTCAGTTAGTCGGTTAGAGTCAATTTAGGATAATTAGTTTGAATTTATATTTTTGTAATCTCATCCCTCCTATATAAAGAGATGATAGACTAGTTATGGAGGAGGTCCGTCAATATAAAATTTGAGATTATTTTTCTTATCCTCTCTCTCGTCCATGGCCTCAAATTTCAGCGAAATTCGGTCGAATTTCTGTCGAATATCGATATCTAGTCGAAATTGAAATTCGATCGAAATGACCGAAATGACCGAAATATGGGGGTCCTAGTACAAAAAATGACCGAAATTTCGGTCGAAATTCCATCGAAATTATGTTTTGGTCGATACCGAAATGGTGACCGAAACCGACATTTAAGGCCTTGCTCTCGTCTCCCTTTCTTCCCCACGCGGTCTTCACGTTTCTCTTCCCCGAACCCCTCGTTTCCGACGAGTTTTCTCCCTCAACCCCTCTATTTCTTCTCCACCAAAATTCCCACCACCATTAAAAAAAATATTTTCCGTCGTCGCAAATTTTAGTTTGCATCAATTGGTATCAGAGCATGGCTTACAGATCGTCCTCACGATCTGACGATCCGTCCAGACGTTCGCACCGACATGCATCTAAGGACCATCGTTCATCGGAACGAAAACGACGATCCAACGAAGCTTACGTCAAGGAGTTGCTGGGCACGCTGCTTGATTTCCAGTCAAAGTTTCGAGATTGGATGGCTGACTTCCAGACCCGATGCGCGGCTGCATCAAAATCTCCCACTACCGAAGCCGTTGTCCAGATTTTTGACGAAGAAGAACTCGTCGTCAATGACGACGTGCTCGCTGTCCAGGTTATTCCGGAAAGGAAATACGATGAAACAGTCGTTGTCCAACCCATTTCCGAGGAAAAAGATGTCATCGCCAAAGATTTGTTCGCTGTCCAACCCGTTCCGGAAGAAAAAAAAAGTTGATCCGACTGTTGTCCAGGTCATTTCAGACCTGCAATCAGAGGAAAAGAGGACTCCAGCAGCCTCCGCAACCCTCCCAAGGGTTCCCGACATCACTCCCATGCCTCCGACCTCTCCCGTTGCAACTCACACGCCGCCATCGACTTTCCCTGCCCCACCACCACCGCCGCCACCTCCCGGCTTCACCCCCGCGCCCTCCCCCACCGCCCGCACATCCCCAGCGACCCAGCCACCGGCTCCCACTGTCCCCCGTACACCCTTAACAACCCCTCCCGTTGCCCCTGTGCGCCTAGAGGAACCCCTAACCTCACCACCTCCTCCAGTGCGAACCCCCGTACCACCACCAACGCCGCCAACACCCCCGCCTGCTCCATTGCCGACCCCCCCTTCTGCCGCCACCCCTCCCTTCGACTATCCGCCCCTTCGTGGATCGGCCACGCCGCTTCCAGCACCGTAACCCGCGACTCGGAACCACCGCCGCCACCAACAGACGCCCACCCGACTCAGCTACAGCCCCTCCACACCACCAGGCGTGCCGCAACTTCCTCAAACGCGAGGCCCGCCTGCGCCATTGCGAGTAGTGCCGTCGTTACCGAGCGTTCAAAGGAAAAGAACCCTAACAGGGGGCTCGTATCCATGGGAGTCGAATCCCATGAAATGTGGGATTGGGAGTTAATTTGGAAAAATTGCAAGAAAGTTCCCCCATGCAAAAGTTTTTATTCAAAGGGGAAATTCAAGAACTCCTCTTACGAGATTTATTTAATTAAAGGGGTACGAAAATTGCAACCTACCCCCTGCTGCAGAAATATTTAAAGAGGAGTGCTGAAAGAAAGAAATTTGGGAGGCTTCCTTATCCTATTAGGATTAGGACCATGGGTTTCACCTATTTAAAGGCCCCATGGCTTAATTCATTGGGCACCTCTCCTCCTCTACTCTCCTTGTGCTATTGCTTTGCTGTGGACTCTCCAAAGGCCGAGTTGATCGTCATGAAGATGCCCCATCAGTTCTTCGAGCACCATGTCACAGGGATGAAACCTGGATGGGCGCCCGTATGTGCGCCACACCTGCTCTTCCGCCTCGAAGCCCACATCGCCAACACCCGCGTCGCGCACGTATGGATCCCGCCATTTGCTCCACACCAGTTCTTCTAGGGGATGACCGAGAACGCGGATTCGAATTTATCAACCTCCAAGCCTGCAGATCCAGCAATTCGTCGGGAGCTGAATTTTTCAAGCGGAGGAGAGTTGATGCAGCGTGAACTGGAGAAATAGGGCCGCATTTTTATCTACTTTTTATCCGTTAATTTTATTTACGTTTATTTGAGTCGTCTAATTTTAATTAAATAAACGAGATCGCCTGTGATCTCGAAATAGTTGGTTAGAGATTTGAATTTATGTCAAATCAATTAGTTGGTCAAATTAGGATAAGTCAATTTTGAATTTGAATTTCAAATTAGTCGGTTAGAGTCAATTTAGGATAATTAGTTTGAATTTCTATTTTTGTAATCTCATCCCTCCTATATAAAGGGATGATAGACTAGTTATGGAGGAGGTCAGTCAATATAAAATTTGAGATTATTTTACTTATCCTCTCTCTCGTCTCCCTTTCTTCCCCACGTGGTCTTCACGTTTCTCTTCCCCGAACCCCTCGTTTCCGACGAGTTTTCTTCCCTCAACCCCTCTATTTCTTCTCCACCAAAATTCCCACCACCATTTAAAAAAATATTTTCCGTCGTCGCAAATTTTAATTTGCATCAGTACTGAAATGTAAAACGAGCCTAAAACATCTAACCTAATAAGAGCAAAAACACAAAATAATCCTAACTCAAATCGCTCACTATCTAGGTTAGCTAACTGATTGGCATATTTGTTCAGGCAACTGAAAGAATTTAACCAGCTTACTCTTTAGCTCAGTCGACTAACTGATAAGTTAAACATTGGGATTTGAACATCAAGAGTCAAATGTTCGTTCGTTAACCGCTTAATTGAACAGTCACCTATTATTCAGTCACCCCACCAACTCATACAATCAGTCATATGATTGATATTTCAGCTGATCAATCTTCTGTTCAGCATACCACTGCGAGAGCCTGTACTGCAAAATGAACAACCGACTATCTCTCGAACAAAGACTAATTCTGGCTTCCAAACGATTAATTGCATGGACCAATCTACTCTGATCATTTGTCATAAATAAACTTTCCTGAACCGAATATCAATTTTTACATCTTATTTAACCGCTTAATTGAACAGTCACCTATTATTCAGTCACCCCACCAACTCATACAATCAGTCGTATGATTGATATTTCAGCTGACTAATCTTCTGTTCAGCAGACCACTGCGAGAGCCTGTACTGCAAAATGAACTTCAACCGACTATCTCTCGAACAAAGACTAATTCTGGCTTCCAAACGATTGATTGCATGGACCAATCTACTCTGATCATTTGTCATAAATAAACTTTCCTGAACCGAATATCAATTTTTACATCTTATTTAACCGCTTAATTGAACAGTCACCTATTATTCAGTCACCCCACCAACTCATACAATCAGTCGTATGATTGATATTTCAGCTGACTAATCTTCTGTTCAGCAGACCACTGCGAGAGCCTGTACTGCAAAATGAACTTCAACCGACTATCTCTCGAACAAAGACTAATTCTGGCTTCCAAACGATTGATTGCATGGACCAATCTACTCTGATCATTTGTCATAAATAAACTTTCCTGAACCGAATATCAATTTTTACATCTTATTTAACATAACCAGTCACTCTGCTGATCAGGGGATCAGCCTACTGGTTAGTTATTTGACTGTCTGTTAAACCAGCCGACTAAAGGCCATCAGACATGCATACTAGTTGTTTGCTCGTGAAGAAACACATACATTGATCAATTGAAAATGTATAAATGAACCTTAACTGACCATATTTGACTGACAAATAGATATCTAAGGTCTCCGACAAAAAAGACAGAATATAAATATAGTTAACATGCTCAACTCAAAAGCATCCAAATTCTCTTGAAATTTCAAGTTTGAGTGTTCATGCGCTCAAGTACTTCACATTGTTTTTTTTTTTGAATAAGAAAACGGGGGAGCTCTCCCGAGGCAAGAGTCACCACACTAAAGCATTCATTAATAAAGGAGAGGGTACATCAGTTTGATATCCAAAAATTGTACAAAGCATTATAGTGTGTAAGAACATTTTCAAAGTAAAACCGTTGCCCCTTGAAAGTGGTATCATTCCTGCCAGACCAAATAGCCCAGAGCGCGGCAAAGGGCTTGGAGACATCATCGGATGACCCAAGTCCGACCACCCGAATCGATCTCCAAAATTGTTCCGCATCGGATGCCCGAACCCACGGAAGCCCCAAAGAATCCCACACATTTGCCGAAGACCTGCATCCAAAGAAAATGTGGTCCGCATCCTCCATTTCGTCCTTGCATCTGTCACACTTCAAATCCGTCCCACCCAGTAGTCTGCCTCTTCTCACTTTGTCACAAATACGGTCTCCCCTCAGACACCAAAGAAAGACCTTAACCCGAGTAGGAATCTTAGCCGCCCAAATAACCTTCAAGTCAGCACATAGCTCTTCGTCGCGCTCCACCATACCACCACTCAACTTCCGATATGCAATCTTTACCGAGAACTTATCATCGGCCCACTCAAAATGGTCTGGGTCGCCCGACATCTCCCCGACAGGGGGAATCTCCGACAGCATCCGCAAATAATCCTCCAACCTCTGATCCGAGAGAGCCGCAAGGAACCTCGGCGCCCACAACCCAAAGTCGACGACCTCCGCCACCTGTGCCCCCCTATCCACGGCTAATGCCATCAACCTCGGAAAGCGGTAGGCCAAAGCCCCCTCCCCTGTCCAGTCATCCTGCCAAGAACAGAAGCGGAGACCATTCCCCAATTTCGGCCGAAGAAGAGGCCGAAGCCCCGGAATCACGGCCACGGATCCCACTCCAAAAGGAAGACTCATAACGCTTCCTCACTGCCACCAACTCCCCTGTGACACCATAAATCTCTCTCAGCAACTGCAAAACCGGCGAATCGGATGGACCCCAAATGCGCACCACCCATTTGGCTAACAAGGCTTTGTTCATTGATTCCACGTCCCTGACACCTACCCCCCCCCCTGCGCAACAGGTACAACAAGATCCTTCCAAGCCACCAAGTGCAACCCCTCGTTGTCTGCCTTCCATCTGATCAGAAAAAAGATCTCATCAAAGTCTCCACCTTCCTTCTAACACCAACAGGCATTAATCTCGTCGAGAAGAAAAAAGTCGGAATGGCTTAAAGAACATGCTTCAGTAGTGTAAGCTTCCCACCCTTGGACAGAGTGGTAGCCTTCCACCTTTCCAACCGCTCCTCCATTCTCCGAAGAACACAGTCCCAATCAGACTTCCTCAGCCTGCCATCAACCAGAGGCAACCCCAGATAGGTTATCAGTAATCTCCCCAAGGGGCATCCTGCCCATGCCGCAAGCCTGTTACTCTCCTCGCCGTCCATTCCCATTGGAACCAGGACCGACTTCTGCCTGTTAATCTGCAACCCAGAGAGGCAGCCAAACATATCCACCAAAATAGCTGCATTATGGTTCTGTTCCTCCGTCCCTCCCAGGAAGATCAGCATGTCGTCCGCATACTGCAACACCGAGACTGAGATGTCCCCCGTTCTGAAACCCTCGCACCAGTTCTCTTCAACCGCCCGCTGAAACAAGACCGCGAGACAATCCGCAACTGTTGACGCATAAAGCGTAGTGCATGTATCCCTCCTTTATTTTTATTTTCAGTTGTATGCTTTATGTAATTTACCCATAGGCTACTCTCCTATATAAGAGAGCCTAGGGCTTATGGAATAAACATGTTGCTCGTTTTTCCCAACATGGTATCAGAGCGACGGTCCTAGACCGGAGTTCTCGAAACCCTAAACCTAACCCACCCCACCCGCCGGCCTCTCCTTCTCTCTCCATCTCATCGGCGCCGCCGGGGCTCGCCGTAGCCGCTCCAGCATCCTCGTGCGCCGGTGCTCCTGCACGAAGACCACCCCTGCGCGAGCGCGCCCCTGCGACTCTCCCTGCGCGAAGAGCGCCTCCGCGCAAACAGCGCTATTGCGCCTCTGCGCGTTGTGCGCGTTCATCTCCTGTGCGCGTAACCCTCTTGCGCCTCTACTGCTCTGAAGCCCGCCTGCGCGCTGTAGCCCTCTTGCGCGTGCATCGCCTGTGCGCGAGCGCGCATCTCCTGTGCGCGTGCATCTCCTCGCCTGTGCGTGTTTCTTGCGCGCGTGTACCAGTTGCGTGTGCGTGTGCTTCTTGCGCGTGTGTACGTGTGCTAAGCCCTAAGCCCTAGGGCACACACATCTTCATCTACATGGGTTTAGTTGCTTGAGGTCTACACGTGCAACTAAACCTGTCTATGTCATTGTAGACGAATCTCATCCTCTGTCAATCGCTCCAGTCTTCCATCTCCAGTATGTCAGAAAGCAAGGCGGATATCCCATCTATTGGCGCCTTTCGTGGTCCAGCGCCTATTGTAAAGATGGGCGGTACAAACTATGAACTGTGGGCAATGCAGTTCATGAGCATGATGAAGTCAACAGGTAAGAAGCACATCCTTACCGAACCAGAGCCTGCTGAGAAGACTGGAGCCAATGCCTCTTGGGAGGCGGATGATGCATACGTCAAAGTGTGGCTATCCGGTACATTGGTAATTGAGATAGACAATGACATTCTACATCAACCCACGGCCAAGGATATGTGGGACATTCTGGCGGCCACATATTCACAGGCGAAGAACGAGACAAAGATTCTGCAACTCCAGCATGATATCTTCACTATCAAGCAGAATAGTCGCCCTCTACATTCTCTCTATACATCACTGAGAGGGATGTTCGAGAAGCTCTATAGCTTCATGCCCTTGACAGCCACGCCAGAACAGCATAAGACATATAGGAACGCGACTATGGTGGGCGTGTTCCTGGCTGCACTTGATCCAGAGTATGAGGCGGCACGATCACAGATTTTGGTCGACTCTACTATTCCTCCCATGGAGGAAGCTTTCCATAGACTGAGTTGGATCACAGTTCCTTCCACGGCCTCGAGTCAGAATTCTTCAGCCATGGCAGCCAACAGGGGTCGCGGATTTCATCACCAGGTCTGAGGGGCATTATTCCACCATCTGGTCCAGCACCGACTACGGAGAGTCAATCTGATGTCGCTGCTTCTGCCTCTGCGTCTACCAGTGCTTCAGGTAGTATACTTGCATTCAACAGTAGTAGATCAGATACATTACCATGGATTATGGACTCGGGCGCTACACATCACCTGTGTGGCGACCAGAGTCTACTTACAGGATACACTCAGATTCCTCCAGGCCGGACAGTAGTAATTGCCAATGGTACACATTCCCCCATCACTGGTCAGGGGGAGATTAGATTGACATCTTCTATGCAGCTCAAGAATGTGCTACATGAACCTGATTTTTCAATGAATTTGTTGTCAATTAGTCAGATTACGAAGGATCTACATTGTCGGGCAATTTTTGATCCATCTTCTTTGATTTTTCAGGACATCCATACGGGCAACGTGATTGGTTGTGGCTATGAGCAAGGAGGCATCTACCGCCTGAATCAGACCCCATTTGTTGGAACCTCATCCTTTCCCTCTGGACAAGTATCTACTTTATTGTGGCATCTGCGCTTTGGACATTTACCGCTTCAGAAGTTGCGTCAAGTGTTACCTTATGGTCTTCCTCACACACCTATTCAATGTGAGCCGTGTCAGTTGGGAAAGCATCACAGGTCATCCTTTCCCATTCGTCCAGGTCGGAGTAGTACCTCCAAGTTCGAGTTATTTCATATTGATGTCTGGGGTCCGAGTCGTGTACCTGATCATCAGGGACATAGATTTTATATAGTATTTGTGGATGATTTTTCTAGAGTGTCATGGGTGTTTTTGATGAAAAATAAATCTGAAGCAGGAAATATCATTATCCATTTTCTGAATGAAATACAAAATGTTTTCTCCACATCTGTGAAGTTTGTGAGAAGTGATAATGCTTTAGATTGTGCACCAATGTTCTTGCCAATTATTACTCCACCAAACATCTTGTGCTCATACATCTCAACAAAACGAAATTGCTGAAAGGAAACACCGTCACCTTCTTGATGACACAAGATCACTTCTTATACAGAGTCATGTTCCCTACTCCTACTGGGGTGATGCAGTTCTCACTGCATGTTACCTAATCAATCGTATGTCTTCTTCTGTCTTGAATGAACAGATTCCGTTTTCCCTCATCTATCCTGGGAAGGATCTGTTCACCCTTACTCCTCGTGTGTTTGGGTCGGTTGCATTTGTCCATCAGTCGTCGCCTGGTACTGACAAGTTCTCTCCTAGGGCTGTCAAATGTGTTTTCGTTGGGTACTCCAGAACTCAAAAGGAGTACAAGTGCTTTGATCCTCTGCGTCGGCGGTATATGGTCAGTGCAGATGTTACATTTTTTGAATCTGTTATGTATTTTTCAGCCTCGGGAGACAAGCAGCTACCACCTCTATCTACTGATGCCATATACATGACACCACCACCTCAAATGTCGTCACCAGCACCACCACCTCAGATGTCGTCACCACCACCACCACCACATATACCTGTCTCACCGTTACCATTGCATTATACCCGCAGACCTCCTCCCGCTCATGGTCATGACTCGTCTCCTAGCTCGCCTATGGTATGTAATGAAAATCTTTCTATTGATGGATCTGACGATATTTCTGAGCAGGATATGTTGCAGGGGCCAGATGAGACTACAACCGATTTAGATGTTCCCATTGCTCTACGCAAATCGAAGAGGAGCTGTGTTACATATCCATTGTCAGCATCTATGTCTTTTGAGAGACTATCTGGAGATTTCAGGACATTTGTGGTGGCACTGTCAGCTGTAGATATTCCACGAAGTTATCAAGATGCTCTGCAGGATAGTAGATGGCGGGCATGGCCTCAAATTTCAGCGAAATTCGGTCGAATTTCTGTCGAATATCGATATCCAGTCAAAATCGAAATTTGACCGAAATGACCGAAATGACCGAAATATGGGGGTCCTAGTACAAAAAATGACCGAAATGATCGCAATTTCGACCGAAATTTGACCGAAATTCCATCGAAATTCTGTTTTGGTCGTCATCGAAATGGTAACCGAAATCGACATTTAAGGCCTTAGCGGCTAGCAATGGAGGAAGAAATGGCGGCACTTCAGTCCAGAGGCACTTGGAGTTTGGTTCCTATACCTCCAGATGTGAACTTGGTGAGCTGCAAGTTGGTGTTTACAGTGAAGCACAATGCAGATGGCTCTATTGATAGGTACAAGGCGCGTCTTGTTGCACTTTGGCTTTACACAGATATACGGGGTGGATTACCTTGACACATTCTCGCCTGTGGCACGTCATTCCACTCTACGGATCTTGTTGTCAGTTGCAGTTGCTAGAGACTGGCCGCTCCATCAGCTGGACGTGAAGAATGCATTCCTATATGGAGATTTGCAGGAGGAAGTTTATATGCAACAGCCACCTGGTTTTGCTGTTGAGGGGGAGTGTTCCAAGGTATGCAGATTACATAAGGCTATCTATGGCCTTAAGCAGAGCCCCAGAGCATGATTTAAGAAGCTCTCAGATCTCTTCGAGAAACAAGGATACAAACGCTCCAATGCTGATCATTCCTTGTTTGTACAGAAGACTGCTAGAGGTATTATTGTAATCATGGTTTATGTAGATGACATCTTGATTACAGGAGATGATGAGCAGGGCATAAAGCAGGCGAAATAAAAACTGGGAACCGAATTTGTCACCAAGGACCTGGGAGTCCTTAGATATTTTCTGGGCCTGGAATTTGCTAGAAATCCATATGGATTAGTAATGTCGCAGAAGAAATATGTTACAGATTTATTGAGTGAAACAGGTATGCTTGGGTGTCGGCCTGCTATGACACCAATGGATCCTAGCATGAAGCTCTATGATGATGACACAGAGGAGGTGGACAAGAGAAGATACAGAGAACTGGTAGGCAAACTACTGTATGTCACGATCACTAGACCTGATATATCATTTGCAGTGAGTCGTGTGAGCCAGTTCATGGAGCAACCACGTCAGGTCCATATGGATGCAATACACATGATTCTGAGATATCTAAAATCATCTCCTGGTGCAGGTTTGCTATTTAAGAAGGGAAAGGAGATCTCTATCACAGCGTGTGCGGATGCAGACTATGCAGGATGCCCCAAGGACTGGAAATCCACCTCAGGATTTGCAGTCTATGTTGGAGATGCTCTAGTCTCGTGGAGGAGCAAGAAACAGACAGTGGTAGCTAGATCCAGTGCTGAATCTGAATACAGGGCTATGGCCCAAGCTAGCACAGAAATGATGTGGGTGAAAGCTCTACTTACGGATCTATGTCTTGATATACCGCTTCCTATGAAATTGGAATGTGATAATCATGCAGCCTTGTTCATTGCAAACAACCCAGCATTTCATGGGAGGACCAAGCATATTTAGGTTGACTGTCACTACATACGTGACATGATTCAGAAGGGGTTCATTGCTACATCTCATGTTACCTCAGAGAATCAAACTGTTGATATATTTACCAAGGCATTACTTCGAGGCCCATTCCAGAAGTGTGCGTCCAAGCTGAGCATGATTGATATCTATGCTCCATCTTGAGGGGGAGTGTTGATGCATATAGCGTAGTGCATGTATCCCTCCTTTATTTTTATTTTCAGTTGTATGCTTTATGTAATTTATCCATAGGCTACTCTCCTATATAAGAGAGCCTAGGGCTTATGGAATAAACATGTTGCTCATTTTTCCCAACAGCAACCAACACAAATAGCAGGGGAGCAAGGGGGCATCCCTGACGCACCCCCCTCTGCGGTTGGAACCATCCCCCCTCTGGCCTCCCATTGACCAACACAGAGCAGGAGCTAGTGGTGACGTATCTCTTAACCCAAGCAATCCATTCTTCCGGGAATCTCCTTTTCTATAGGTCCACAGGAATCTCCAACTGACATAATCGTAGGCCTTGGCGTAGTCAATCTTCCAAACTGCCCCTTTTTCGAGACCTCTTCCACTCACGACAGCTTTCCGAAGTGGTCACGACTCCATCCGCCATACACCGTCCAGGAATGAACGCAGATTGTGCCGGTAAGACCACAGAAGACAAGACAACTCTAAGTCTGCTCGCCAGCACCTTGGCGACAATGAGATAAATGCCACTGGAAATAGAAATCGGCCTGTAGTCCCCAACCCCAACTGGGGTCTCTTTCTTCAGCAGCAAAAATATCAATGCCTTGTTAACTTTCTCAAAACCCCTATTGCCACCCCTGAATTCAGTCAGAACCTCCAAAATGTCACCCTTCAGCAGATCCCAGAACTCTCGGTAAAAGGACATAGAGAAGCCATCCGAGTCAGGAGCCATGTCCGCATTCAGATCCCAAACCGCCCTGCGCACCTCTTCCTCCGTAAATTCGGCCACTAACGAATCAGTCTGGGTTCCACTCATCCCCAGGCCCGTCCAGCCCCAGTCATTCTCCACCGGCACTTTCCTCGAAGCCCTCACAAAGTGCTCCCGCAAGGCGACTCCAATGTCCCTCTTGCCCGACACTCTTTGGCCCCCCACCTCTACCTCATGCAAGAAACTCCTTCTCCTCCTTCCGGACGCCATAGAATGGAAGAAAGCATGTTCGCGTCACCTTCCCTTAAGGCCCTAAATGTCGGTTTCGGTCACCATTTCGGTAACGACCAAAACAGAATTTCGATGGAATTTCGGTGGAACTTCGACCGAAATTTCGGTCATTTCGGTCATTTTTTGTACTAGGACCCCCACATTTCGGTCATTTCGGTCGAATTTCGATTTCGAATGGATATCGATATTCGACAGAAATTCGACCGAATTTCGCTGAAATTTGAGGTCATTCCCTTAGCCACTTCTACCTCGCTTCCTGTCGCCAATGAACCTCTTCTTTTCTGTCCTCCCGAAACACCGCCTCTAACCACGATGTCCTCTCCTCCACCTCCTCCGGAGTCAGGCCCCGATCATCATCTAGCCCATCTAACATGTTGATCCCTGCCTCTGCCTCTGTCCTGACGGCCCGCCGCCTCCTGACGACATCCTTCCCAAAAGTCAACAGCAACCGCCTTAGGGAGTCAAGTTTGGCCGCAAATCACGACACCGCCGAGCCTGTCACCGCTAAATCCCACCAATGATCAGACACCAGGTCCCGGAAGCCCTCCTCCAACAGTCACTTCTTCTCAAAACGAAAGGAGAACCAAGCCAAGCGTTCCTCCCCAGAAAACCAAAGAACAGGAGTGTGATCAGAGAGAGTCCTTGGAAGAGCCCAAGCCCTCGCGAACGGGAAAGCCTCCCCAGCCTCAACCGACATCAGGAACCTGTCAAGTCTGGACCTCGATCTCGTGTTCCTCCAAGTGTACTTGCAGCCGGCCGCATCAACAACAGACAAACCCAGAGAACGAACAACATGCCTAATATCAGCAGAGGATCAGAACCACCGCTCCCCCCCCCCCCGGCTTGTCGTCCGGGAACAATGTGACATTGAAGTCACCACAGATGATCCAAATACCATCGCCAACCTCAGGCACAACACTCTCCAAATCCGCAGCCAAGCTACCATCCTCTCGCCGACACGGGCCATAGACATTAGTGGCGCACAGACAAATCCCATCCACTCTCCGCAGCAACCTCACCGATAAGGTGAATTGGGAGGCGGAAATCCCCAGCAAATCGAACGAATCGGACCGCCAACCGGAAAGCAGCCCCCCTGAAGCACCTGCTGCCTCTTTCTCAACCACCGCGAAAACCTCCCCCTACTCCTCTCCCGCCGCACCTGGTCATCCAAAGACTGCAACTTTGTCTCTTGAAGTAAGAAGATATCTTCCCAAGCCTCTCTCACCAGATTCTGCACCCCGAGCCTCTTTTCGGGCCGGCCCAGGCCCCTCACGTTCAATAATAGCAGCTACATTTAATCAACGAAGCGTCCATCCTTCCTCGAGGGAATAACCCCCAAGCGCCGCACAATATCCCTGTCGAGAGCAGCAAAACGGTTCCGCACCACTAACGGGCTGGTCTCCCCCAGACTCACAACCTCTACAGCCGCCCCTGATGCCAAAGAGGTCCTCAGTGAAGCCCTCGCCACCTAATCTGCCCTCCTCCGCTCCCCTCCCCCCCCCCTCATACGCCAACCCAAAACGCCGTTGTCGCGACCCCACCCCTCCCAGAAGCGACAAATACCCACCCATCACCCCCAAACCAGCCGGATCGGCCCCACCCCCAGCCGAGCCCCCCGCCACACTGCAGACTCTAACGTGCCAGCCTCCCCTCCCAGCGGGATCAACCAGCCCCCCTGTTCAGCAAGCCACTCCCCCACAGATATCTCCAGCCGCGAAATGGTCGCAGCTCCCCCCCTCTCACAACCACCGCACAGAGCAAGCCCCTCCACACCTCGGGCCGAATCCCCCACCTCATCCTCTACCTCCGGAATCGCAGGCACCACCTTAGTACCAAGAAATGAAGCGGTCCGTGACCGATCAGGATCCGACCCGACAGAACGAATAACCGCCCGTGCGTCGTCAGACTAGCACTTAAATAATACAATTCGAGTGTACCATCTTCTTTTTCATTTCGAGTGCCCCCGGGGGAGGGAAGAAGAAAATGGCTTGTTTCGTTCGCCACGCACCCATTCACTTGCTTTGGATTAGCTCCTAGGATTTCGGGTCGTCGGGCCCCACCAATCTCCTGCGCCATCAGACCGGGCCCCACCACCTTCCAAAGCGTCTCCCGCGCCAACCGCAAGATGCCAAGGCGGAGGAACCGCCGCCAATCTCAGAAAACCCACCACAGATATGGCGTCGAACCGAATCGCCTCCTTCAGGGAACGCGCCACGCTCGGAAGTCGCCCCTCCGCACAAGGCTGCTCCACCTCCAGTAGCCGAGCCACCTCCACAGCATCAGATCACTGCTTCGACCCTCCACCTCCCGACGACACCTCGACCACCTGGATCTCCCTCCAGCGACACCCAGCTGCCTGAAGAGCTACCCAAACATCCGCGACCACCAGCTCAAGAAGCAGTCACCTACCACCCAACCGAACCTCCCACCAACCCATCTTCTCGACCCCAACCGACCTCACCCGAAGCACGACCTCCAAAGGCTGTCCGGGTTGACAACCCGAACCCTCGACGGAGTCGACCACAATAACGTAGCGCAGCAACTCTGAAATGCACTCCCTCGTCCTCGCCCCCAGCGGAAGCCCCCTGACAACGACTTTCTCCACCTTGCCAGGCTGCATGGCAACATCCCACTCCCTCGGTCTCCGCCACCTCAACTGCAAGTTCCCAGCCTCCGACCCGTGCAATAAACTCCGCACCTCGGAGTCTCGTAGCCCCCTCGCCACTACCCTCCAAGGAGAAAGCCAAGCCACATCACCCTTAAAAGAAGCCTTGGACACGAGGCCCATGTCAGAAGTCGCCAAGAAAAGCGCCCCCTCTCCACCACTCTCGCCAACCAACACATTTTCAAGGAGCCCAGCCTTCGGGCAGCGCCTTCGAGAATGTCCGAAGCACCGGCAAGAGAAGCAATGCAAGGGCTCCCGGCACGCCCGCGCCCAATGGTCCAGACCACCGCAGCGGAAGCATCCCCATCCGAAAGGGGAGAACTTCGGTGGCCCACGCCCTCGCCCAGAAGCTACAGCATGCCGCCCTCTCCGACGACCCTCCACAAGGAGCCATCCCTCACTCGCGCCCGAGTCCTCGCTGGCGTCCTTGCCTGGAACCGTGCCCGCTCGCCCTTGCACGGAAAGGCACAGAGGCGCACCCACGTTTGGAATCTCGCACTGCACCCTACCAACACTTCCCGCTCTCTGCTGCTCTCTCTCGCGGCTGAGCGCGCCCTCCAAGATGGAAGCCGTGCATCCTGGCGACCTGGCGCCCTGGCAACCTTGCGTGGAATCGCAGAGTGGCGCACCCGCCAAAGAGTGGCGCACCTGGCGACCCTGCCGAAGCTCGCCGCGAACCAAAACACCACGCTCGCACCGCGCAGACTCGCCACAGCCCCCCACCGAGACGCACTCTCGCGCCGACTCTCGCCTCTACTCATTTGCGCCGCTCACACTCGCGTCGCACACCCTCGCCGCGACCGCGAGCGGAATCGCCTCCCTGCGCCATAACTCGCATCGCATTCCCCAAGCGGGCCAAGAACATGTTGTTGTATGCATCATGTACTTCACATTGTTGTAAAAGTTTATATTCGGACGAAAGGGACAATGAATAAAAGAATGAATGTCATCTGAATGACTAATCATAATATTCAATTAGACTTTTTTATCATTTAAATATAAAAATTATGTTTAAAACGCACAAGTATACATGTGTGTGCTTATACATATTCGGTCATTAGTTAACAAGATAAAAGTATCAACTAATTTTAATCAAACATTACACATCTTACTTTACATTTGGATTTGCAGCCAGCGTAAAAAATAGTCGAATCTTTCAACATGGATTTGAGCAAGAATCCATATAGCCAACCCTACTTAAAGTGGGAGAAGGCTTCGCCATTACACATCTTACTTTAATTTACATTAACGCAAATTCTGGAAACCCTTAAATAGGATTAAATGTCAATTTTTTCATTGCTCGGATTTGAACCTAACACAACTCCCACAAGGAGAGAATTGAATCCTGGTCCTTTTGGGTGGTAGGCACATTGCACTGCAACCAGACCATTTAAGTGGGTACATGGATTTGAGCAAGAATCCAGGTAGTCGACCTGCTTATAGTGGGAGAAGGCTTTGCCATTTTACTCGGATGACTCATCGCTTAATAGGTCAAGTAGATGGATCGATTATTCTGTCGGACCGACTAGTGACCAAATGGAGTTTATTTTATTCAATCACTCTACAAATTGCAAAGTCAGACTAACTACTCAGAAGAACTCGATCTTGTTTAATTGATGGCGATTCAGGAGTTTCCACTTGTGTTTTTTTGCTTACTCTATCAGGAAAGTTCTCTAAAAAATATTTTTTAAAGAAAAAAGAGCTTCCACTGTATAGGTGTATACCCAAAAACTTCCACATTTTATCACCAAAAAATGTACAAGCTGATTACAGGGGAGAAGGATACAAAATTACAGGCTCCAACTCTCTGCTAGCACCTTGGCATGCACCACCATATTTTCACCATAAAAATGCTTGTCAAAAGATCACCCCATTTCTGGCTAACCAAAGAACCCAAATCATTTCCATTCAACTCGTTCGCTCCTTCTTTGTACCATGCCAATCCGTACCTATGGACTCCCACAACCCCGAAACATCATCAATGGACACCATGGGAATCCCAAATAACCCCAAGCCTCCACGGAGCTCTTACACTTGAAAAAAAGGTGATCCACATTCTCAACATCCTCGTGAGAACGACAAAAAGCAGAATCAGTTGCCTGAACAAACCGTGCAAATCTGTCTCCAGTCAACAATCTCCCCCTCCTAAACAATCACATAAAGACCTTCATACACATAGGGAATTTCCGCCTCCGGATTCTTCTACAGTCAGCCACGCACCCCTTGGGTTCAAAAAGCATTGGGTCCTTCAGAGCCATGTATGCCTTCCCCACAGAAATGATTCCATCCTACTAACTCCAACAGTCTCGCCCCTCTGTGGGCCCCTCAACAATCCCTAGCTCCTACAACATCATCAAAAGCTCATTCATTCGTTGCTCTGACAGCTTAGACCTGAAATGAGGGAAGAAAGAGTGCTCGTCCCATACATTAGCCATGAAACAAATCAAATCCATTACCAATGCCATAAGACGTGGGTATCTTGCCATGCCTTACTCCAATCATCAGCTCGGAACATGAAACCAGTATCATCTCCAACTATTGGCCTCACGAAAGGTTGAATATCATGCATCACGTCGCAAATCCATCTCCAAAAATACGAGGGGGGCAAAGCCCAAGCACCTCAAGGCCTGGTAGAGAACATCTCGATCCATAAAGCTTATGTATCAAAGCACGTATCGAACTGTCACACTCTTCCCATATACGAGTGATCTAGTTAATGAGCACAACTTTATTCATCTCCTCCAAACCGCGCACCTCAAGACCATCGTCCTTCGAGCAAGAGATCGTGCCCCAATCCACCAACGGCAACTCGTTCGAATGCCCAAAAAACGATCATAAAAACCGTCTCATGATGTTCTCAAACTTTTTCCTCACTAAAATACGGCAGAGAGAACCAATCTCAACAGTACCAATCTGCCACTCCTAAATACACAAACAAACTTCCGACTTGCCAACCTCTACTCCATCTTCTCGATCACTGGTAACCAATTCGCCTGACGCATCCTCCTAACAACTAAAGGCATTCTCAGATACCGCAATGGCATATCCCTATGTGGGGATCTCAACAAACCTGCACATAAATTGACCTCCTCCTCATCCAAGTCGAAAGGTACAACCTCTAACATCTCCCTGTTAAGTCTCAGACCAGATACCGCATCGAAGATGTCAAGAACCACAGACAAGCCTCTGCAACTCTCCAGGCCTCCTTCTGCAAAAAGGATGGTATCGTTCATATACTGAAGAATAAGCACCGAAATCTCCTCCCTACGGTAACCGCTATAAAAATCTCCAGGCGTCGCTCGATCTACCATAATGACAAGGCATCCGCTGCAAGAATGAACAAGGGAGCCATAGGGCAACCCTGACAAACACCTCGCTAAGGCCAGAAGTACCCCCCCCTCTGCCCATTCACAAGAACAACACACAAAGCAATCGTAAAGCACCTCTTCATCCACATATTTTTTTAATCCACCGATATGGAAAACATCTCCTAAATAGTGAAACCCACAAGAAGTGCCAGTCCACACTATCGTAAGCCTTCAAAAAATCAACCTTCCACATAACTCTTCATCCACATAATCCACTGATCCGAAAAACCTCTTCTAAACAGTGAAACCTACAAGAAGCGTCGGTCCACAATATCGTAAGCCTTCAAAAAATCAACCTTCCACATAACTCCCCTAGCTTTCCTCCTCATCCAGTCCGCCACAATCTCAAAAGCCACAACCACATTGTCCATAAGCCGTCTGTCAGGCAAAAGGCACTCTGAATTGGAAAAATGATCGTGCTCAACACCCGTCTCAAACGATTAACCAACACCTTGACCACAGTTAAGTAGATCGCAATAGAAAGCGCAAAAGGATGGTAGTCCTCCATCGTCGTTGCAACATCCTTCTTAGGCAACAGAAAAATCAACGATCAATTGAGTTTATCGAAGCTAGATTTTCCCTCAGCAAACTCAGAAATCATCCCCATTACTTCCTCATCGACCAAATCCCAGAACTCCCAGAGGAAAAATATTGGAAATCCACCCAGTCCAGAGCAATCGTCCGGATTCAATGTAAAAACAGCCTCACGAAACTCCTGCAAAATGAAAGGCCTTGTCAACATCTTTGCATCCAAGTCAGCAATGCGACCGATGCGTAGGCTTAGCCACCTAGACCCACTATGAGGCATGTGCCTACTCATGCTCTTGAAATATCCCATTATCGCCCTCCCAACCTCCTCCTCACTGCTAAAATCTTCCCCCCAACTTTGATTGAGTGAATCATGTTACACCTATTATTTGCCACTTCAAAAAAAAACTAGTGTTCGAATCCACCAACTTCAGCCACTTCTGACGTGACCTTTGTCTCCATTCCCACTCCCGCTTTATATCATCATCCTCCAGAATCTTTTGCATCAACTGGTGGCTCTCTAACTCCTCATCCAGCTCCTTATATTTCTCCAACGAGCCCAACCTCACCATTTCATCATCGGTCTGACTCCTTTGATCATGCATTTTACGAGAATCCCTTCTGAACACAATGTAACACTTAAGAGTAATCATGTTATTAATCTGTGTCACAAATATATTCAGGCATATGCCAACCAGTGTTGCAATAGTCAGCCGATTATACCGAATAGTCGGTCCGACTATGCGGTGCATGGGGTCTCCGTCTGAACAATAAATAGCCGACTTGACCGAATAGTCAGTCCAACTATTCGGTCGACTGGCTGACTGCTAAATTTATGTTATTTTATTTTTGTTTTTTAATTCTGAAGACTTACCGTTTATATCAATATTACTAGAAATATCAAAGATTCATATATGTATCTCATTAATTGGTACTTTTATCTTGGATTCTTGTTAATTGATGGTCATATAGGTATAAATATCTAAGAATATATGTATTGGAATTAAATCTTATATTTAAAATGGTTCAAAAATACAAATCGAATAATTACGATAGTCGTCTGAATACCGATGATTCTCTATTTAGTGACCCCTCCGACTGAATGCCAAATACCGACTTCTACAACACTAGTCATACTATTATACTAATTGATGCAAAAGGGAATTCGGTGCGGCGCGGGAAATAGATTTGACGATGGATTTTCGATGGTAGAAGAAAATAGAGGGGTTGAGAAGAAGAAACTGGAAGGGTTGAGAAGAGAAGACACGCCGGATGCGCGGGGTTAGAGAAGAAGAAACGCGTAGACCGCGAGGGGAAGAGAGAAGAAACTCGTCGGGAATACGAGGGGTTTGGGAGAAGAACACGTGTAGATCACGCGGGGAGAAGGAGAGAGAGATAAATCTCTATTTTATCACATCTTGAACTGACTAAAACATTGGACCCTCATCCCTTTATATAGGAGGGATGACATTACAAGAATAGAAAATAATTTAAACCGACAACCAATTATCCTAAACTGACTCTAACTAATTAACCGACTAACTACCAAATTTGAAATTCAAATTAAGACTAATTGAGATCACACGCGATCTCTTTATTTAAAATTGCGACAACTTAAAAACGTAAATAAAATTAACGGTCACAATTTAAATAATTAGACGGCCCTACATGTCGAGTCCACGCTGCATCACTAATGAAGCACGTTGGGATTCCGTCGTGTAGATATGGATAAGTGGATCTGAGTCTATACTCTTTTTGTTCAAAAAGGGAGGCACCCATTGTGCAAAGCTCATAATGCATATGGGGAGTAAAAAAGGGATCTATTGTACCCAATTTTATCTTGCATGTCCATTGCTATTGTCTCCAACACTTGAACTTGTGATCTCTTGATGACACAGGGATCGCATTTACAATAAGACCCATCAGTCACTTCTTCGTTCCAAAAACAAAAAATTTAACCCGCAAACTGAAGTTGCAAAAGTCAGGTCTACTGGTAGGCTTGATTGGTCAATCCAATTGTGAGGTTCGATAAGCGACTGAATATCAGCATATTTGACTACTTCAGAATTTGATAAACTAGTAAGTCGACTGCCAATGCCCACTTGGGTAAAAATCTAATGAAAAGTTAATCCTGTTGATTTTTCTAAAAACCAAATTTGGATATCTTCTTAGCTATGATCCCTAACAGTATCTTTTAAGTTTGTCACTTGATATTAAATTTAACAATAAAATAATATGAACCTGATTATTCTCCTACTAATCTCCCAATAAACATCTGTTCGTAATTCATTGCGACCTCTCTCAAAACAACATTAAACCTCCAAACGACCAACTCACATTGGAGACAAACATCGACCCTATTTCCCGTCCCCACGAACTTTTTCCCATCAATATCCAATCTTTACGAAGCAATCGCCTCAAAAAATCAAAAAAGGATTTTTAAAACTGATAGGCGTACCTTCTCCTTGTTGATCTCCGAGAACTCCCACGGCACGTCAGCTTTGTTGTCCGGGCTGTCAATGTGCTGCGAATTCAACAACCACAACAACAACAACCAGAAATTATACCAATGTCTACCGCGTTATCGAGGAAAGGAGGAGATCGAGATTTGGGTGAACTCACGTAGTTGAGGGCGGTGGAGAACGACCTAACGGATCCGACCTGGAACGAAGAAGGGATCAGAGGGTGGAAAAGATAGAATCTTTGTTTAGGTGAGAGGGTTATTGATACCGGGAGGGATCGGCAGAGGCCACCGGCGATCTCCCGGAGGCGGGAGCGGGCGAGGTGGGCGGCGAACATCGCGGCGAGAAAGGGAAGAAGGGAGCGTGGAGATCTCGTGCGGGGAGACGGTGAGATGATTTGTCCCTGAGATGATTTGTCCCAAAGAGCCGTTTGAGCCTGTTTGGTAAATGGGTTGAGTTGTGTTAGATAAATGTGATGTGTAATGTTATATTTATTAAGTATTATATTAACTTTATTTATGATTATAATATATTTTTTATGTTAACTTTTTTTTATTTGACGTGTTAAAGAATATTATAATAAATAAATTGTAGGATCCATACAGATAATTTCTAACCCAGGAATACATGAGTATAGCTGAGGGTAAGTCAGGTTACCCTAGCAACCAAACGAGTCCTATAAGTCTGTCACTTTTAGGGCATGTTTGGTTGTTGGGTTGGACTGGTTTGGGTTGGAGTACACCGGTGTACCCCTCCTTCCAACCCCCTCAATCCTCCTCACAGTTTACTATTCAGAAGGATACAGTCTACTATTCACAAGGGTACCCGAACCCAACCCAACCCAGTCCAACTCAGCAACCAAACAGGCCCTTAGGGCATGTTTTGTTACTGGTATACACCGGGGTATACCGGCATACCCTTGACTCCAACCCTCCTGATCTGGATTGAGATTACTTGTATTAACCCTACAATTTCTTTGGTATAATGTTTTTTAGCAATGTTCAAATAAAATTATTAATATAAAAAAATATATTATAATAATTAAAAATAATATAACACATAATCAATGTCACATCACAATTATCATTCCAATCCTCTCAACCCTCCAAACTTCTACTATTCACAGGGGTTGCCCCAACCCAACCCAGTTACCAAAGAGGCCTTAGATTTTAGGTTCCATTTGGTAGGATAAAACATACCAAGTATGCTACTTGGTGGGTTCGATCTACGTGTTGCACCACCCCACCATCCCCACCCCTTTATTTTTAAAAGTATGAGATTATAGTTATTCTATTTACAAATATAATTAAGAGTATTTATAAGTGTGATTCACATTGACATATGAAGTGTCATAATATGGGACTATGATGAAGTCAAGCTAAAAAAATACCACGAAAAGAACTGGAAAAGGAGTCGATTATAGAGATGATTTGCATGATCCAGATCTATCTTTTATATAAAAAAAATAATTCGAGATCGATCTAGTTCCATCAAACAGATTTGGCTTTGGTCAGAATATCCTCTTGATGTGTCCCCTTCATCAGAGGCGGAATCTGGCCATATTGATCCAATTACCACAAACCTGTACTCTAAATTTTTTAGATTTTGATATACCCCCAATGTCTTTCAACAGGACGGGTATCTTCACTTTAAACATATCCTCTTCCATGACAACCTTGACATGGAAGAACTGTCTCAATATTCTATTTTCAGTGCATACCTTCAAACATTGACTCAATTTCATATTAAGATGAACACATTTTTCTTAACTTATTTTCAATCAAACCTAATGAGTTTTCTAACCTATACGGGTACCTGATTAATTTAGAGATTTTTTATATACATAACCCTCTATACGTTCATAATTACGTGTTGAACACAAAATAATTCTGAATTACACATACAATCTTGGATTATCACTTTCGTTTACACATACTTCACTAACTGAACCATCCTCTCGAAATAATGCAACTAGATTCAATCCAATGGTAGATAATTATTCTATTATATTCTCTTTTAATCATTCCTAACCCAACCCCCTTCCTCCTCCTGCCACAGTCCCCCTCCTCTAAGCCTCGCCACCATCGCCGCCAGCATCAACCCCTTCCCAGTGCTACCTCTTCCCCAAATTTCCTCTGCCTCCCTTCCCTGAGCTGCCTCTACCTCTCCCATTCCCTCCTCCACATTGCCACTGCCCCCATGCCCCTCCATGTTGTTGCCCCCCTGCTCTCACCGCTTCCCCTCCTCGTCATCGCCTCCACCCCTCCCTTCAACCATGTTGCCCCTCCCCCCTGCCCCTCCCCAACACCATATCTCTTCTCATGTCGCCTCTGCCCCTCCCTCACCCTACCACCACTCATGCCCCCCCCCCACTTGCCACCTTTGTATCTTCTTAACCTCACCATACTTCACAGTAGTAAAACAAGACCACATATGTAACATCCTAGGATTAGGTCTATTGTCTATTATCGAGGAAAACTAGCCTCGACAACTTGGTAGATCGGGCTTGATTTGACTCATTTACAGCCACCCATAATGCTTAAACTGAATTTGTCAAGTAATAATCCCCACCACTTATAATTACTCTCACACTCTGTGATTTTCCAACATAGGACTATGTTGGGTGTTACATCCTCCCCCTTCCCCCCCCCCCCCCATTTACATTCGCAACGTTCTCGTTGCAACGCCATAACTTATTCCTATTAATAGTGGCAGTTGCATGCTTCGAGTAGTCTTTTCCTCATATTTCTTTGTGGAGGGTGGCTCCACCTCTTGGGTAGCACTTTCCACTATCAAAGGGAACCAGCTCTGATACAGTTTATAACGTCCATGGCTTAGATCCCCATTTTTATCGAGGAAAACAAGATCTGACAACTTGTTGGATCAGGCTCGAATCGATCCATTGACAACCACCCAAAATGCTTAAAGCTCAATTTTTTCAAGTATAATATGTAGTCATTATAATTCACTCTCACACTTCATGAGTTTCCAATGTGGAACTATTTGGGGTGTTACTTAAATGGATGAAAGATGAGGACTTCCTAGATGGTCATCCGACCTGGTACTAAGCTCGCCCAAACACATTTAACTCCGGAGTTACAATAGGATCCAGTGCATTAATGCTAGCATGATCACACCCACTCGAGGGACATTAGATAGTGGGTGGCAGTAGTTACTGTGGCGAGTTTAGGTGGATAAACATGTGGATCGCATCATACACACACACAACACACACACACACAACACACACACACACACATATATTTGCGGCCATTTATTTTGGGACACGCAAGACTTCCCAACCAACTCGGTTGATGGAGTTCTGACTCCTTGAGTTATATACCTCATGTCCTGAGAGTTAAAGTACTACTAGCCAGACTAGCTGAAAGGTCACATTTGCACGCAGGTTTTTGGCTACACTCTAAAGGAGGAGTTGCAACATTTCCTTCTTAATGTAGGTTTTCCTTTGATGAGTGAGTTCAGGATAAATAGATGAAAATATAGATAAAGTAACGTAAAGTAAATGAACTAATTGAATAAAATATGTTAGGATCTCCTAGATTAGAGTATAATGGTAGTCATACAACGTTATTTCATTAGAATGATATTTAGTTACAATTATTCATTTGATACCTTTGTGCCTTGCCTATCCACATCCTATTATATAAATTATTTGTAGTTGTATTGGGTCATTTGACTCACACGTTAATCTCTTGAAAATCCAACAGGAAGTGTTGAGTAGGAGACGGAAGCTAGAGTGTTCGTGTGGTCGCTAAATGTACAAGGAATTGCGCAATGAATTATGTGTGACATTGGTTTTGAAGAGAGCTTTGAAAGAGGAATGTGACATCGTTTTCACCTTATTCTTAGAGAATTATCCACAGGAAAAAAGGACATTATTTGTTACCTGATGGACTTGTAAGGGGAAAATCGTCGAGAATTAATGTTTTCCATGCAACTTAACGAATGAAATGGATGGAAGTTTACATAGAGTTATGGCGTGTGATGGTTAACAAGTATTTAGAATTTTACGTCTAATTCGGAATTATGGAGGATTCAACACACAATTATGAAAGTATAGAGGATTGTGTGAGTAAAAATCTCATTAAGTTAGCATTTGAAATCGAATTCGTCTTATTCCATCATATTGCCAACTAGGAACTACCACATATTGATCCACGTGTGTTTCTTTTTTGTACATTTTTTAATTGAACAAATCATGTGGATGAAAAGATTATATTTTTTCTACCACGCGTACACTTCTAGCAGAGCGGATCTGCTGATGTTACAACACATGCTGTAACGCGGGGGAGTCGCTCGATGAGCATATATCGGGATGCGTACCAGCCATCCTTGACCCCCTCCGAGGGTCGTCCGATGCTCATCGAGCGGCTCTCCTGCGTTATAGCAGGTATTGTAATAGAGGGATTCAGACATGTAACTATATTATTCTATTGTGAATATTTATATTTTATAATCTATTCTATTATGTTACGAACGATGCCTATACTAATTCATTGTGATTATTGATGGGCGTTTATGATCTACGCATTTATGAGAAGATATTGAGGGTTGAATAGCCCTTCTACTGATAACCCCTTTAAAAATATCTTATGCATTTCACTGAGTGTCTTAAGTAAACCTCAACATATAGAGTGTAGCAGTATAAGTTTAGTAAATATAGGTAAACCTTATGGGGGTTTTTGGATAGTGGGTTTAGGTAGGTTAAACTGGTTGCAGATAACTCATTTTTGGATTTTGGTGTTTGGATAGAGGGTTAAACTGGGGGTGGGTTAGAAGTGGGTTTGGGGTGGTGTGATTGTATTGGAGTTTGAAAAAGTGAGAAGTTATTGTGATGTGATTGTATTGGAGTTTGAAAAAAGTGAGTAGAAGTGGAGTAGTTTATAATTTTTATATGATATGATGGTATAATATATTATTTTTTGATGGATTTGATGATGGAGAATTGATTTATTTAATTTTTTTAAAAAGATAAAAAGTGGGACCCACGTGGAGGGAGAAAATATGGGGTAGGGGAGTTAAACCACCCTTGGGGTGGTTTAACCCGATACAAGAACGCACCCTGTGAGTAATACTTACAGCATAATTATAAATGATATACACTGGTGCACTGGAAAATAACATATTGATACAATCCATTAATATTGGTATACCATTACATATCAATACATAAGGATCTGAAGAACCTAATCAGAACTTGATTTGTATCGGTATACGGTGATATATATTTGTATCACCTTATCATTATTTAAATAAAATTTTCTAATATGTATCTTATGTTAACATATAAACCTTATTGAGCTCGTATATTTGTAATCACACATAGATAATATTCCTTGGCAATCTCATACATTGGTTTTACCAACACAGAACCAATGCAATATTTGTCATCAAGTAGGAATGACTAGATCATCAATCGTGTTTATTGGTTTACTCAAATGATATAGATCGATTATGGTATATAGCTTGTGGTCTAAAGAAATTGCGATCATTATGTGCCATTTTTTTAACTGATCCAAACGTATGTCCAAATAAGATCAAAACATATAAGTACCAAACTGTAAACATGAATTTCCTAAAAATGCTATCAAAAATTCATTGCTCGGTGACAAAGTTTAGCAACCTTATTCCTTAATCTGATATCTCGTGACATGCTATAAATTATGCAACCATAGTGGATGATGCTACAAGTGCTTGTTTAGTACTTTTCCATGAAATGTCGCTTTTAGCAAGTGGATGATTGTAGCATAAAGTGGAATGTTGACTATCTTCAAATCATGCAAAACCCGAATATAAATAACCAATGATCTCAAGTTAATCTCATTTTCCATATGCAAATATGTTATCTTTTGTTCTTTTGTACCCGCTTGGCTACTTTCAATGATGTATTTCATGATTACTCAAATATATGCCTAATACCACAACTATGTATTCTATGTCCGAAGGAGTACCAACTTGAGCTTATATTAAGATCCCAATAGTTAATGTGTATAGAGCCTTTTCCATTTCCTTATTCTCTGTATTGATTCGAGGACACTGATTTAAACTAAGTTTATCTCCTTTAGATACAAGAGTATCTCATGATTTAAACTCTTTTATGCCAAAATTTTTAAGCATAATTTCAATATAACTATTTTATGATAATTCAAGAATACTTTTAGAGCAATCTCGATGTATTTCAATCCCTAACACCAAAAGATGCATCAAGAACACCTTTCATTTCAAATTTATTGGAAAGGAATAGGATAATTTTATGTAAAATTCCTATATAATTATTGACAAGCAATATATCATCGGCATATAGTGCCAAGAACCAATGTTTATTGTTGTTGAATTTATGGCGTATAAAATCATCAACAACATTCTATCGCAAATCCCAATGACAATATTATTTGAGGAAATTTGTAATACCATTGTGGGATGTTTGCTTAAGCTCCCATGTGGATTCCTTTAATTTGCAAATCATATCTTTGAATCTTCGGATATAAAGCTTTCGCATTGCGCCATATATATTGTTTCATTAATGTCATCATTAAGAGATAACATCTTATCATCTACATGATATATTCAAAATAAAAAATGCAACAAATGCCATTATGATCTTTAAAAAAACTTTCGGTGAAACTGAAGAGAAAATCATTTTCTAGTCAATGCCTTCTCTTTGATAATCCTTTACCGACAAGACGGACCTTATAGCGCTCCACATCACACTTTAAACCATCTTCGTTCTAAATATCCATTTACAACCATTCGATTTTACTTCTTCAGATAGTAAAATAATATCCCAAATATCATTGCCTTTCATTGATTTAAACACATCATTCATGGTATTGATCCACTTTTGAGAGTTTAACTCTGCATGGCTTGAATTGCACATGGTTGATCAGCTTCTATTAATCCAATGGCATCCTCATGTTCTTGGAGAAATACAATATTGTCTTCAGAAATACTATTTCTCCGCTCTTTAATGGGTCGTTGAGTTTGCTCCATAGAAGGTTGAATGACTATGTATTCCTGATTTGCTCCTTGAATAATGTCTAGAGTGGAGTGAAGAATATTTTCATGAGCAGTAATGTGCATTTGAAGCAATTCATTTTGCGGAGAAGAGATTGGATTATATTCACCTTCCTTAAAGACAAGTTTTTAACTTTCAACCCCCCCCCCCCCCTCAAACCCAACATCCTTAGAGAACTACTATCAAAAATAACCATAGGTGTGGGATCATAAAATCTGTAACCTCTTAACCTTTCACAATAGTCATTTAAATAACATATTATTGTTTAGTGGTCTATTTTTTTACTTGGCTTCTAAGACCTTGCTTCACATGGACAACTCCAGACATGAAAATGCTTGAGTGTGTCTTTTTCTAGTCCAAAGCTCGTAAGGTGTTTTTGATGTTGCTTTAGTGTGTACTTTATCAGGTAAGGTGGAACGGGAGACTACACTTCTCACCATGTCCTGAAATGTGTAGTTCCATTTTTCAACAACATCGCGTATGCTAGGTGACCTCGACATTGTATATTGAGGGACAATACAACATTCCTCTATGAATTTAGTAAAAGGACCTAGATGTCATTCATCTAATTCATCATATCTGCCATGATATTCACCATCACGATCATATTTAATAGACTTGGTACTTTTTGTTGGTTGAAGCTAGATATGATTTGAAAATGTTTACAGTTTGTGATTTCTCGTGTATGAGATACAAATAACCACATCTTAAATGATGTCCTATATTGATAAAAAAAATATAGTTGGTCGTTTTATGCAACAGTAGGGAATATATCACAAATGTCTGCATATATTTCAATTCTAGAATGTACGTCTCTTTATTGACATGCAATCTCCTTTTTTGTCCACTTTCATTTAATGCAATCTATGTTAGCCATGTGAGCCCGAGGAGAATCATTCTTACAAGAAATGTTATTGTAATAAATATGTTATATCAATAAAAGTTATTGGTTGTTCACTCCCTTTCTGAAATTAAGTGAATGAATGCAATATAAGGTCCCTCTGTACAATTAGGGTTATGTACCATGGCCGTCTTGATAATCATATAGTTGTTGATTCATTGAATGAATCATAGAGGCTGGTGTTTGGATGAATATTTAATGAGTTAGATAGAGGACTCATCAAGCACCATCAAATGATTATTAAGAGATGATCTCCAGCCTGAGTAGGAGATGGCAATCCTTTCTCACATAGGCTGATATCTGACCGACCTCTTGATGCAGGTCCTCTACATGGGAATAGTGATTCGGAGGTGTCAGATTAGTTAGGTCAATGGGTTGACTTAGCGAGATCGAGATAACCTAAGTCCTATGTTTAGGCACACATCTTATGACCAGAGACAGATGTGTCACTATATGTCTGAGTATGTACATTTAGCAGACTATTAGGTTGATGACCTAACCAAGGTCTATACACCGACGAGCTGGTGTGCATATAAGGGCATATGAGTAATACGATCTCTCCAAGGGATCATACAGATTCACTTATGAACCGGAAGATATGAGCTCACTCATGAGGTATTGGAACCGATCAAATTCCATGCATGGTCGTCGTGCTTTGGAAGCATGACAATAATTTGAAGAAATGATATATGCTTTGGGAAAGCATATGATCGACACCAAATCCCAATGATCAAGATTGAGAAACTTGGTGATCAAACCCTAAAGAAGACAGTGTAAAATTGATCTTCATCTTCAGGTTGATCATTGGTCTTCCAGTATGTAGGATGTGCGGGTATTGGGAATACCTGAAGGTGATGTGATCATAGACGATTGTATAACCATGACGCTTCCAGTCCGAGGGAGTGATGAAATAGGTCTGAATTTTAGTGACTCCTCTCAGTAGAGAAGTAACTTGATCTTGGTCCAATTGGACATTGATCTGAATGTGATTCAGATGCAATGAGAAGATTAAGTATACGGACTTGATTTAATCAAGCACCTGTGGGAGGTCCGTTAGATCTGGATTTGAGATGAGATCTCAACATCTAAATCACTATACGTGGAACAATACAATCGCCCTGTCCTTATCTCCAAGTATTTGCGAAGAAAGCACATTATTCTTGAAGGAGTTTAGGAATAATTCCTATGATGAATTTTGTATCCAAGCAAGAAGGTCTTGATGATTAAATGAGATATAATTATCAAGTATAATATGAATGAGATTCATATTGTGAGAATGATTATCCAAGATAATTAAATGGGATTTAATTATCAAGGATAAGCAGATCGTGGATAGTGCTATCCATAATATCTGTGTATATTATAAATGTGATTTATAATATATAACAAAGAGAGAATTTTTTGTAAATAGCATTTGTTAATTATTAATGTGGATTGGATTCACATTAATTAATTAATTGGAAATGTAATTTACAAATTAGTTTGGATTGTGAATATGATTCACATATTTTTCAATGGCATGATTGAAATATTCACAAATTAATTTGGAATTAATTTGGTGGATATTATTGCAATAAAATATATTGCAATTTATTAAGAAATAATAGGATAAAATAAAAAGGAGACAAATCACCACCAAAAGGGGTGGCGTCACCAATGACTTAGTCATAGGTGATGCCCCCTATTTTTTAGGGGCGATTTGTTATCTCCCTTTTTGTTATCTTGTTATCTCTTGATAAATAATTTATGTTAAAATTAAATTGTATTGATAATAATGCAACATATATTTAATTTGATATAAATTAATGTTGTTGGTTTTTAACCAACAACAATCATAGCCGTTGATTGATACATGGATCAACCTAGCCGTTGGATCTATGTATGCCATGGATTGAGATCCATTGGTTCCCAAACTAATATATAAGGAGGGAAACCCTAGCCCTTGTGAGAATACATAGACACAACTCCATAGAGTACATGCCTACTCTACTCTCTCTCTCTCTCATTCTCGTCATCTCTCTCTCTCTAAGGTGGTTGTCCATCTTGTGCTTTGAGAGAGAGGTTCACGCCTTCGCCTTCGACTACTCGAGGATCTCCATCTTCTTTGGGGCTGCTTGTTTTAGAGGAATATGACAGATTTCGTTGGATGAAATCAGGGGATTCGAGGCTTGGATCTTCGTCGAGGATTGCGGGAGTCACGCGTCTCATCACCGCGCCCGCAAGTGCTGTCTTCGTGGATCGGACTTGAGACAGGAGGATCTCTTGCATTAGAGATCTCGTGATCGCAACCACGCTTCGAGAGGTATTTCTAATACTTTGTGGTTTGATGAAACGATCCAAGAAATGTTCTTGTGATCATGTGGTTTCATCACATGATTCAAATTTTTTTTAAATACCGTTGTACCTTGCGACTAGTGCGACTAGTCGCCCCGATCGCATGAGATGCGATCGTCACGCTTCCGTGATGTTCTTGAGGATTCGCAATATCCTTCAAGTAGTATCAGAGCCTTAGGTCGAAAAAGGTTTTGGATATGATCCATGAACCTATGACAACTTGGGTTTGAAAGGGTCACGAAAGTTTTATCGTATTTGAATTTTTGCACCTCTGTCTAATTGATTTTTTCGACACTGTTTAAAATTTTTAAACACGAAATTTCAATTGTATTTTGTTCCCCATTAAACAAGGAAACCATATGATCTAAGTTTACTAAATTTGGATATAATTTGCTCAAAGTATGGCCTTTTGAATAAGCATGTATTCACTGTTGCGGGAACAACAAATCTGAACGTGATTAATTTGTTAATCGGTTTTGATGCACCTTGAAATGCATGAAATATCACTAGGTTCTGTTGTAAATCAAATTGGCAATATTAGGAAACTGATTTTGCGAATTTTGGATTTAAATTGTTCAAGATAAGTTAATTTTAGTGATTGGGGGCCACTGCTGGAAATTGACAAACTTGATCATGAACTTTGTGATAGTCATTCAATTATATTGATGAAATTAATTATTAATTTTCTGAAATTGGTTATTGATAAGTATTTATGAAATATTTAAAGATGATAATCAATTCCTTGAATGACATCCCATTAACCATAATGATAAGATAGTTGATCTTGATCATTGGTTAATATGAAATCATCAACAAACATTGTTTACATACAAAACCCTAGGTCATCCTACAATAGTTGTAGGACAACTTTTACATGCAAAACCTTCTTGTTTGAATAGGATCGGGGATTTGTTTAGCAAATCTCCTTATAATATAATCAAAATTGTTTTGATGCATATTATATGGTATAATTTCGGTTGAAAAACCGATGAGCATCTCAAAGTACATGATAATCTATTTGGCATTATCTTTTCCTGATGTGGATATGGTGTCTAGTCGGAGAGCATTGGGGTAGCGGGTTGCAACGTATGTGGTCCGTCCCACTCTTGCCAGTACTGACCATGACAATGGGTAGGGACTCGATAATGTCGGAGAAATCAAAGTGTATTTTTCTAATTACTAAAATTCGAAATAATACGTACTTTGATATTATACCTACTATTCAAGTAAAATTCAAAGTTTGTTGATTGAAAGTTGGATTGATAATTAATTTAATGTGATTAAAATAATTATATCCTATTAAAATACACTATTGAATAGATGTATATTTCCCTTGGAAGAATTAATTATGTGAATATGATTCACGATAATTAATTATTTCAATTTGAATAAGAGGTGGAGGATCACAAAAGTGACATCCATGGTCTCCCGTCAAGGCAAAGAATTTCGTCGCCAAAAGTTGTATATACGAGACGCTTGTCCGAAGTGACAAATCCTATATACAATTATTTGGATCGGGTTCTTTGCTTCTCGAAAGAGTAAAGCCGTATACGTAGTGACCCCAATATAGGCTCCTCATATTATTGGGGCGATAATGGATTACGTATAGCGAGTATTAAGCATGTTGACGGTTGGTTCAATTAGCAACCGGTCAACATCATCTTAGGGGTGGTGGGCCCGGGTGTTAAAGACCAAATTGGGAAATGCAAGTTGGACTTGCAAGGCGGAATGTGTTCCCGCTTCTCTTTATTTGAGTCACAGGTTCTCATATTATTGGGATGTGATAAAGATAGAGAGGAGATCCCAGATCTTGCTTGAGATATAGTGGTAAGTATATCTCTTACTTTGAAAGACGATTAGGGAATAATCTTTCATAGTGGACATAGCAAGACAAATTTGATTTGAAATGCCTTAATCAAATGTTTTAAAATTGGATATATAATTATTTATATATTCTAATATAGTGCATTCTTAATTTCAGAAAATGAAGTCCATGAACCCACTGAGCAGGCTCCTGGAGGTCAATCAGTTGACCGGACCAAACTATTCGGATTGGATCCAAAATTTGGATCTTGTCCTATCTGTGGAGCGCATCTCATATGTGCTGACCAAGGACAAGATTGCAGACCCTCGGACTGCAAAAGATAAATCTTTTAATGAGAAATCTGATGAAGATCATAACTTGGCAAGATGTTATATCCTTGGCTCATTATCCAATGTGCTTCAGAAGCAGCATGTGGAAATGAATCACTGCCAAGAAATCATGCTGAATCTGAAAGAGATGTTCGGTGACATAAACCGCACACAGCGTTATAATGTGATGAAAGATCTTATTCGTTGCAAGATGCAGGAAGGGACCTCTATTAGAGAACACGTACTCAAAATGTTTGGGTACCTCTCTGAATTGGAAACCCTGGGAACCTTCATGGATGCTGATATGCATGCTGATTTTATTCTCATGTCGCACCCTAAGTCTTTCAACAACTTTGTCGTGTCATATCATATGAGCAAAGTTATTTTCAGTAACGCTGAATTGTTAGCTGCACTAAAGTCTGCAGAAGACGTAATGAAGAAGGACGGCCCCTCTGCTAGTGCAATGGTTGCACAAGTAAAAGGAAAGCACGGTCGGAAGCAAGGTTCTCGGAAGGGCCCGCCCCAGAAGAGAAAGAAGAAGAATCAATGAGTTGGTTCATCTTCCAGTGCTTCCACGTTAATGACATCAAAGAAGACCGATGTCTGTCACCACTACAAGAAGCCGGGGCACTGGCGACGTAACTGCCCAGAATACCTAAAGTCTGCTGACAAAGGTAAAGCTCCAGCAGGTATGAAATCTACTTTCATCATTGAAACTAGCTTTCTCGTTGGACGAGAAGGAAGTTGGGTTGTAGATTCTGGTGCTTCTTTTCATGTATGCAATTTGTTGCATTTATTTCAGGAAACTAGGAATCTGGAGCAAGGGGAGATAGTCATCCAGATGGGATTTGATGCAAGTGTTGCAACAGTCGCCATTAGGACCTGCCAACTATCGTTATCTAGTGGTCGAGTCTTAGTACTTAAAGAGTGTCTTTATGTACCTGAAGTCAGGAGGAATTTGATATCTGTATCTAAGCTTGTTAGACATGGATATTCCTTCCTTTTCTGTAATAAGTTAGTCATTAATCAATATGATAAATTTATTGCGGATGGTATTCTGACTTCTGGAGGACTCTATGAGTTGTGCATTGATGAATGTGTCATGAATGTCACTACCACTAATAAAAAATCTAAAAGATCCAGGGAGAATGGAAATCGTTCGAATATGATTTAGCATCAAAGGCTTGGTCATTTATCTGTTGATAGGATCAATAGATTGATAAAGGATGGACCCTTAGAATTTCTAAATGTCCAATCTTTACCTACCTATGAACATTGCATTCGAGGTAAAATGACCAGGACGCCTTTCCGTAACAAGGTTACAAGATACGAAGGTATTCTTGACCTAATACATACTGATGTATGTGGTCCCTTCAGTACCGTAACTCAAAATGGATATCGATATTATTTGACATTTATTGATGACCATTCGCGATACGGGTTTATCTTCCTACTATGTCATAAATCTGAAACCTTTGAAAAGTTCAAAGAGTTTAAGGCTTTGGTTGAGAACCAAACCGATAGGAAGATTAAACGGATTCGATCTGATCGAGGTGGCGAGTACCTCTCAGATGAATTTAAGGGATACCTTAAAGAGAATGGAATTGTCTTCAATCTCACTCCCCCTGGAACTCCCCAACTTAATGGTGTTGTTGAAAGACGCAACAGGACCATCATGGACATGGTTCGTTCAATGATGAGCAGAGCACGTTTACCTCTTAGTTTCTGGGGATATGCAGTAGAGACTGCAATATATATCCTGAATAAGATTCCTAGCAAATATGTACCTAAGACTCCTCATGAGCTCTGGTATGGAACCAAACCTAGTGTTAGACACTTGAGGGTTTGGGGTTGCTTGGTCCATACGAAGAATGTGGATGCAAGTAAGCTAGAATCTCGCACTTGGGAGTTCTACTTCATTGGGTATGTTAAAGATGGTATTGGATATCAACTTTATGACCCTGAGACCCAAAAGATTTGTGTCTCTAAAGATGTGAAATTTCTGGAGGATGATTTCCTTAAAGGTAAAGATAGAAATGAAGTAGAGGAACTCATTGAATCCCTACGAGGATTCTGAGGTTCCTGAACCAGAAACTGAAGAGATAAATGAAGATGAAACACCCATACCTCTTCGAAGGAGTTCGAGGGTGGTTGCACCACCTGAAAGGTATGGATTCCATGTGTCAAGTGAGACTGACAATGATCCTACTTCATTTGATGAAACACTCGCGGATCATGACATGGATAGATGGATGCTGGCAATGAAGTCAGAGATTGACTCCATGCATAAAAAAATGGTGTATGGACCCTAGAGGATCCACCTAAAGGGGTAAAACCCATTGGGTGCAAATGGATCTTCAAGAGAAAAAGGAGACCTGATGGGAAAGTAGAGACTTTCAAGGCACGACTTGTAGCCAAGGGCTACACACAGAGAGAAGGCATCGACTACGATGAGACGTTCTCTCCTGTGGCTATGCTTAAATCCATCAGGACACTGCTAGATATAGCTGCATCTCTTGACTACGACATCTGGCAGATGGACGTCAAGACAGCTTTCCTCAATGGATACCTCGAGGAAGATATCTATTTGGAGCAGCCCCAGGACTTCATAGTTGAGGATGGTAAAGTATGCAAGCTAAAGAAATCCATCTATGGGCTCAAACAAGCTTCTCGTAGCTGGAACATCAGATTTGACAAAACCATAAAGAGTTATGATTTTGTGCAGAATCCAGATGAACCTTGTGTGTACAAGAAGCTTAGTGGGAGCGCCATTGTGTTCATCGTGCTTTACGTAGATGATATCCTTATCATTGGGAATGATATAGGAATGATGACCAATGTGAAGATTTGGTTATCTCATACCTTCAAGATGAAAGATCTTTGAAAAGCCTCTTATATCTTAGGCCTAAAGTTGTTCAGAAATCGAGAAAAGAGGATATTGGGATTATCACAATATGGATACATTAAGAAGATTCTTGAACGATTCCGCATGGATAATTCCAAGAAAGGATTCCTTCCCTTAAGACATGGTATCCATCTGTCTAAAGGGATGGCTCCTCAAAGTGTTGAGGAAAAGAAGGCCATGGCTGGATGCCCTACGCATCAACTGTAGGAAGCTTAATGTATGCCATGATGTGTACTAGGTCAGACATCTGCCATGCAGTGGGAGTGGTAAGTCGTTACCAATCCTGCTATGGAGAGCAACACTGGAATGCGGTAAAGAACATATTCAAATATCTAAGACGGACACAAGATTACATGTTGGTCTACGGAGATGGTGATCTCCAAGTCTTGGGATATACAGACTCAGACTTCCAGTCAGATATTGATGATCGAAAGTCGACATCAGGATTTTATTCATGTTGAACGGTGGTGCTGTGAGCTGGAGAAGCAAGAAGCAGGACACTACGGTAGATTCAACAACAGAAGCTGAGTACATTGCCGCATCGGAAGCTGCAAGGGAGGCGGTGTGGTTGCACAAGTTTATCTTGGAGCTTGGCGTAGTTTCCTTTGATACTCCCATCCCGTTACTTTGCGATAACACGGGATCCATTGCTCAGACAAAGGAACCCAGATGGTATCAAAAGAGAAAGCACGTGGAAAGGAAATACCACATCATTCGAGAGAGCGTGGTGATATCATCATCACCAAGGTGGCCTCTACCGGCAACGTTGCTGATCCTCTTACCAAACCTATGACGCAGAAGGTTTTTTACCAACATGTAATGAGTATGGGTTTAAGGATTGTTCCTAAATGGTTCTGAGGGCTAGTGGGAGATTGTTAGCCATGTGAGCCCGATGTGAACCATTCTTACAATAAATGTTATTGTAATAGATATGTTTTATCAATAAAAGTTATTGGTTGTTCACTCCCTTTCTGAAATTAAGTGAATGAATGCACTATAAGGTCCCTCTGTACAATTAGGGTTATGTATCATGGCCGTCTTGATAATCATATAGCTGTTGATTCATTAAATGAATCATAGAGACTGGTGTTTGGATGAATATCTAATAAGTTAGATAGAGGACTCATCAAGCACCGTCAAATGATTATTAAGAGATGATCTCCAACCTGAGTAGGAGATGGCAATTCTTTCTCACATAGGCTGATATAAGACCGACCTCTTGATGCAGGTCCTCTGCATGGGAATAGTGATTCGGAGGTGTCAGATTAGTTAGGTCAATGGGTTGACTTAGCGAGATCGAGATAACCTAAGTCCTACATTGAAAGCTGTTACAGCATAGGCATACATCCTCTGACCAGAGACAGATGTGTTACTATATGTCTGAGTATGTAAATTTGGCAGATCATTAGGTTGATGACCTAACCAAGGTCTATACACCGACGAGCTGGTGTGCATATAAGGGCATATGAGTAATACAATCTCTCCAAGGGATCATACAGGTTCACTTATGAATCGGAAGACATGAGCTCACTCATGAGGTATTAGGACCGATCAAATTCCATGCATGGTCGTCGTTCTTTGGAAGCATGACAAGAATTTGAAGGTATGATATATGCATTGGGAAAGCATATGATCGATACCAAATCCCAATGACCAAGATTGAGAAACTTGGTGATCAAACCCTGAAGAAGACAGTGTAAAATTGATCTTCATCTTCAGGTTGATCATTGATCTTCCAGTATGCAGGATGTGTGGGTATTGGGAATACCTGAGGGTGATGTGATCATAAACGATTGTATAACCATGACGCTTCCAGTCCGAGGGAGTGATGAAACATGTATGGATTATAGTGACTCCTCTCAGTAGAGAAGTAACTTGATCTTGGTCCAAATGTTGAACATTGATCTGAATGTGATTCAGATGCAATGAGAAGATTAAGTATACGGACTTGATTTAATCAAGCATCTGTGGGAGGTCCGTTAGATCTGGATTTGAGATAATCCAAGTCACTATACGTGGAACAATACAATCGCTCTGTCCTTATCTCCAAGTGTCTGCAGAGAAAGCACATTATTCTTGAAGGAGTTCAGAAATAATTCCTATGATGAATTTTGTATCCAAGCAAGAAGGTCTTGATGATTAAATGAGATTTAATTATCAAGTATAATATGAATGAGATCCATATTGTGACAATGATTATTCAAGACAATTAAATGGGATTTAATTATCAAGGATAAGCAGACCGTGGATAGTGTTATCCGTAATATCTGTGTATATTATAAATGTGATTTATAATATATAACAGAGAGAGAGAATTTTTTGTAAATAACATTTGTTAATTATTAATGTGGATTGGATTCACATTAATTAATTAACTGGAAATGTAATTTACTAATTAGTTTGGGTTGTGAATATGATTCACATATTTTTCAATGGCATGATTGAAATATTTACAAATTAATTTGGAATTAATTTGGTAGATATTATTGCAATAAAAGATATTGCAATTTATTAAGAAATAATAGGATAAAATAAAAAGGAGACAAATCACCACCAAAAGGGGTGGCGTCACCAATGACTTAGTCATAGTTGACGCCCCCTATTTTTAGGGGTGATTTGTTGTCTCCCTTTTCGTTATCTTGTTATCACTTAATAAATAATTTATGTTAAAATTAAATTGTGTTGATAATAATGCAACATATATTTAATTTGATATAAATTAATATTGTTGATTTTTAAACAACAACAATCATGGCCGTTGATTGATACATGGATCAACCTAGGCGTTGGATCTATGTATGCCATGGATTGAGATCCATTAGATCCCAAACTAATATATAAGGAGGGCAACCCTAGCCCTTGTGAGAATACATAGACACAACTCCATAGAGTACACACCTACTCTACTCTCTCTCTCTCATTCTCGCCGTCTCTCTCTCTAAGGTGGTCGTCCATCTTGTGCTTTAAGAGAGGTTCACGCCTTCGCCTTCGACTACTCGAGGATCTCCATCTTCTTTGGGGCTGCTTGCTCTAGAGGAAGAAGGCGGTTTTCGTTGGACGAAATCAGGGGATTCGAGGCTTGGATCTTCGTCAAGGATTGCGGGAGTCAAGCGTCTCATCATCGCGCCTGCAAGTGCTGTCTTCGTGGATCGGACTTGAGACAGGAGGATCTATTGCATTAGAGATCTCGTGATTGCAACCATGCTTCGAGAGGTATATCTAATACTTTGTGGTTTGAATAAACGATCCAAGAAACGTTCTTGTGATCATGTGGTTTCATCACATGTTTTAAAAAAATTTTAAATTCTGCTGCACCTTGCGACTAGTGCGACTAGTCGCCCCGATCGTATGAGATGCGATCGTCACGCTTCCGTGATGCGCTTGTGGATTCACAATATCCTTCAATCCATACATATATATCAAAATTTGCCAAATCAATGGAATTAAGAACTCCATTTTTACAAGATTTCTGTTCTTTTTCTATAAATATTGTCCAATCTATTGTGCCATAATTCTCATAAGGTAACTTCCTCTTTATATCTCTTGAATTAGTGTACAAGGCTTCGTCATACAAAGAAACTACATCAAGTAAATATAGGTTGTCATGGGTTGGTAAAGTACTCGTACCGGCAATATTATAATTTAACGAATGATTAAAAATACTATTTTCAAAGAACGACAATATCTATAATTGTCTAACATAGAAATAGAAATCAAATTATGTCTAAAATGAAAATATAATAAAGACATCTCCCAAATCCAAAAAAATGTTTTTTTTATATTTGTGTCCCTCTTAACTTCTTTAATATCAATTATGTTATCCATTTTTGGAATACCAATTATGACCCTACCTTCTTGCAACGTTACACTTGTGACTTTCCGTTATTTTACTATCAATGAAATGAAGTGAACCAAGATTTGATCAAACCAAATCCTGGTTAAATAAGTTTTACTTACGATCATTCCCCTCTAATTTTACACTTGTATCCAGAAAGATGACGATCTTTCACCCACTGCATCCATATATCATTCTCGTTCTTTCGCCCATTGCTTCTTTCCTATGAGAATAATTATCCTCCAGCCATAGACATTATCTGCAACACAAGAAACCACCCACTCCCATCCCATGTCCTCTTCTCTTCACCCCCAAAATGAAGAACGCACCATCGGCATCATCTGATCCAACCCCAAACCTCCACAGGACACCCAATCCAACACCCGTCGGCTGCCATTAGCCCCAAATCTCCCTGATATCACTGTCTTTCTTACTCGGATCCTTATCGTCCTTCCTCGATCCCCATTGTCGTAAGTTGTAACCAATTGAAGCCAACACCAACATCTATTTGAGGTGCTCATCAAGGTAGCGGGCGAAGGTGCAGATGAAGGTGAAGAGGTCCCAAGATCTAGAGGAGTCACGGAAGTCGGAGAGGTTAAGGAAGTGGATCCCACGACGGGTGCCAAAGAAGACCTCTTGGTTGAAAGAGGGGTCGCCTTCGAGGGAGACTGGGTTACCTTGAGATAACCAGGATTATCCCTCCTTATTATTGGGTTAGAATTCCATCACAAATCATAGTGACATCACATCACATTCTTTATTCCAACCCTCATAACTATTCCAAACAACTACTATTCACATCAGATTACCCCAATCCACCCCAACCCAGCAACCAAACATGCCCTAAGGGCTCGTTTGGTAATCGTACCCCCGGGTTACCCCCAGGTGTAAAGCCTTGAGTTTGGTCCCTCTCGGATCCTATATCATAAGATTCGACTCGTCAAGAGAAAACGAACAGAATTTGTTTCGTGTAAATCGGACTTCGTTCCGATTTGTTATGATTTTCGGAAGAAAGAGAAGTAAGGAGGGTTAAGACGTCATTAACCTATAATGACTGCCATTAAGACTAATTAAGCATGATCAAAGAAACTAATGACAGATTGAAAACTGCTAATGATCATTAGCTAACACTAATCAATAGTTAGCAAAAGATAAGTGTAAGCCGTGAAAGTAAAATCGTGATTAGTGAAAGTTAATCATGGTTAGTGTTAATTAAGCATCATTAACGAATCTAGAATCCTCTGAAATGTTCTAACTTAAGCCCTAAGTTTCAGATAAGTTTTGACCAAAATCATGGGCCAAAACCATGGGCCGCTAACCGTGGTTAAGGAATAAAACAATCTTTTCTAACCATGTTTAGTGATTTTCTGGAGCCTATAAATACCCCCTACCCATTCATTATCTACGATTTCCACTACCACCACCACCCAAGGGCTAGGGTTGAGAGGTCGGGAGGAGGAGTGGGAGGTGAGGAAGGAGCGCTAGCGAAGCGCTGCCGGGAGAACGAGGAGGAGGAAGGTACGATCCTCTCTTAGTTGCTTCGTGTGCTAGATTTTCGATTCATCTTCTTTCCGATTCGCTTTCTGTTATAATTTGAGGAGAAATCTGTGTAACACCCTACTTAAGTGCGGGCGGCTATGCACGTCAGTGAACCATGTGATTCGTCACACTTTTACTCACCTAAGACGAGTGGTGTCTACTGATTCTCCATTGCTTATTGTTATTTCTTTTCCGTTTTTATAGTTATTTTGTTGGTGAAATTTGTGCAATACCCTAATTAGGTACGGACGGTTGTGCACGTCAGTGAATCATATGATTCATCACATATTCACTCACCTAAGACATATGGTGTCTACCGATTCTCCATCGCTTGCAGTTTAATTATATTTTTTCAATTTCGTTGTTATTTTCCTCTCGATTGATTTTATAGAGGAAACTCTTTTCATTTTATTTTGAAATATATCCCGGTATAAGGGGAAATTCTGCCGAAATTTTCCGAGAAATATATCCCGATATAAGGGGAAACTATGTCAAATTTTTTCGAGAAATACGTCACGTTATAGGGGAAACTCTATCGAAATTTCAAGAGAAAATATGTTCTTAGCGTTCTTTGTGTTCTTCGTGTTCTTCATGTTCTTCGTTCGTTCTTCGCGTTCTTGACATGTTCTTAGCGTTTTTTATACGAAAATGAATTTCGATCGTTTCAGGAGCCTTAAATCATCCTTTCTGAAAACAAAACACGATAAAGCACTACATACGCGAGAGAGAACTCGATTATGTAACGAAATCATTCCTTTTGCTGTTGGATTTTCATATGAGATCGTTGAAATTCCTGATTTTATTTTCTTTGCTACGAAGAACCCTAATTTAACCATCTTTAAGAAGGTACTGAAAAGTTGCTTTGGGATTCCCACTAAAATAAGGTTTAAGCATCGAATTGATGCAATGGCTTGGAAAGATAGGGTTTGGGAGTTAAAAAAGCATAAATTGAGTATATAAATATATGAATTAATATATGTGTAAGTCTATACTCAGTCTTTATGGTTACGCTAATATATGGCTTAACAGAGGAATTACATTATGGGAATTGATGTGTTTTAAGTTGGATCCTGAAAAGGATCGCGAGTCACGTTAAAGATGACTGGGAGTAGAACTACATGTCGGGCATACAACCTGTAGGTTTGTCGGAAGGAACTCGTATTGGTGTTTCCCTATCTAGGTGGTACACGGTTGCCTTGTTATGATAAGTGCACACGAAATGAATGATTTGCAATGCGTGGTACCGGGAGCCAATATATTCGGGTTGAACGACGGAAGATGTGGTCGTGCCATGTGGAAGCACGGGTGGTTCAATAGCGGCTGGGTCACGACAACATGTATTTAAAGCCCCTAGGTTATATGATTAAATGTTAGACTGAGGTTTTAAGCAACCGAGTCCTCGAGGACGATATGCTCCTTCGTTTGCTAGGATGAGGGTTAAGATCCTGATTAATTAAAGAAAAGAAAATTGTTAGGGTAGTATTAGAGGATTGGTTGAGGCGACGTGCGCCGACATAAGCTTACCAAGATCAACGCAATCTTCAATCCCAAAGTGTCCACAGCTTCGGAGTCCTTACAGTGGTAAGGTAATTCCCTGAACTAATCCCTGACGTGGAATAGAAAGGAACATGACTTAAATTAATGAGAAGGAGCGGAACTTTTTATGCTAACAAGTTTTGAAAAATTACTCATTTGTTTGCTTTTCTCGTCTTCGTTACTTAGCATTCGCTAATTTTTATCCTATGATTTATGGAAAATCCAGCAGGTGTTGGTGAGTCATCGCAAGGACTTTAGTAATCCAGCCAGCTTACATAGTAGACATCCAACCAGCCACAATAGCTTTCCTTTGTAAGGTAGTTAGTATTCTTTCTGTGTATTTCCGTCTGGCTGATGTACATGCAAACGATTATAATGGGATAATGTATCATGTGAACTTTATTCTGTGAATGGAGAAGTGTTGAAATACTTTCTTCTGAGTATTTTATTTGCAGTCTATTTCTGAATGTTAGTTGTGATTGCTGAATAAATTATTGTTGAGTAACCATATCCGGATATGGAAGGATCCGACAGCCCAAATCGGGGTCGCGACACCAGGTTACCCCGGGGTAACCCGGTTTACCCCTCTCTTTTCATGGAATGGAATTCTATCACAAATCATAGTGACATCACATCACATTCTTTATTCCAACCCTCTCCAACCCTCATAACCATCCCAAACAGCTACTATTCCAATCAGGATATCCCAACCCACTCTAACCCAGGTGACGGGTTAAACTTCCCTTGGGGAGTTTACCCCCTTACCCCACATCCCCCTCTCTCCTCGTGGGCCCCACTTTATTCTTTTTTTAAAAAGAATTAAATAAATAAAATTTACATCATCAATCCTATCAAAAAATAATATATTATACCATCATATCATATAAACATTATAAACTACTCCACTTCTACTCATTTTTTCAAACTTCAATACAATCACATCACAATAACTACTCACTTTTTCAAACTTCAATACAATCGTATCACTCCAAACCCACTTCTAACCCACCCCCAGTTTAACCATCTATCCAAACACCAAAATCCAAAAACGGATTACCCTCTACCAGTTTAACCCACCTTAACCCGCCAACCAAACGCACTCGATATTCTGTGTTTATATATATATATATATATATATATATCCTAAGTTAACGTCCGATAGGGATGAAAATGAACGTGAATATATTCATATCCGATCCGCTATCGTATTTGTTTTATACATATTTTGACATTCGTATTCATTTTAAAATGGATGCGGATATGGATATCAATTTGACATTCGCTAATATTCGCATTCGTATTCATATATTCGTTTTCGTTTATAAGTATAGTAATATATCTATTTATAACTGTACGTAACAATATTTTATGATTGCATTCATCATTGTTGATATAATTGTTATGAAATTACTATACTGATATACCTATTTTATGTGTAAACCATCCAATATATGTATATTTCTGTTAGTCTATTAAAAATTTCTGTTATTATTCGTATCCGATCCGTATTCATTTTTAATGATATGGTAATACATTTTTTACATCCGTCAATATTCGCATTCGCATCCGCATCCGCATTCGTATTTTAAAATAGATAAGGATATGGTTATACCTATATTCGTATATGTATCCGATCATTTTCATCCCTAACATCCGGTGATACGAGAATGGATGACAACTAAATGGATGGGTATAATTGTTATTGGCCTAAGAAGGTAGGAACACAACTGATATTCTAAAAACGGGAGGGGCATAACTGATATCATAGAAGTTAAGAAGGCACAAATGTAAAAAATCATCCAAAACACAAACATTATCAAGTTTGATATCAGTCTAAAATGTCTAACATGTCCAAATAGACAATTTATCTCCCACAAAGATGCATCTTTCAACATCATTCGGGTTTCGGTACCAGAGACAATCCTTCATGGACACACTTATGTGAGTTTTGGCACCTGAAACAAACCGCCATGTGTGCCTTGGAACACTAAAGATAAATTAACTTCAGAATAAATAAAATTAAGAAATATATATTTCTCAGCATACCTAATGTAACGGAACGGGTCGCGATGATCGGCGGAAGCATGCGATATTGATTCACGCGATCGAACCGTTACATAAACGTGCATGGTAATGAATGAGCAGATATAATATCGATAAAAAAAAGTCCATTCACTCAAGAGTTCCATAAGTGTCCTCTTATTACAACACCAACTGGGGTAATCTTGCAACGACTTAGGAATTAAACAACAACTCAACAGTTCCTGTAGGCATATAGATATCCTTTATTCTTCTCAAGTTGAGTCATACCACGCTTGGAATCTCGTGGGATCCGTAGCACGATCTGGGATACGCAATCAATCCTGTTCTTCACCTGAAATTGACAAACATAAATTTGCATGAGCCTAATGCCCAGTATGCATCGGGTCCATGCATGGGTATTCTAATGGCCCTTGATTCGTTATAAATCATGTACTTAGATTTTTATGTATACACACCATTCCCGTGCCTAGATATTTCCCATGCATGTCTAAGTACGATCCCTAACATATATATAATTTGACTTCTTTCAAAAACATGGATATGCATGTAAATTGCATAAGTAGATATGAAAACCATTTCTTTCAACTTGTGGGGTTTATTTCATAAAATACTTGGCAATTACATACTTCTTAAATCATATAAATCATTTTGCATATTAACCCCCATGAATTTGATGGTTTAACTTTCTTAACCACTTCTTGTATAACATGTAATGGTTTACTCTTTTTAAACCATTTTCTTACATACGTATAATGATTTATCTTTATAAATCATTTATTTCATAACTTTCATATACGTATCATGTTATACGTTTTCAACCGCTGGCACTTGCAGTCCATGGCAGTGTAGCTATAACTGTAGAGGACTTTGCTTTTGCCTCCATGGTTCCTTGCAACCATACGCCCCTTGCAGCGTTGCCCCTTGCGGCATTAACATGACAGTGTAGGTACAACTGTAGAGGACTTAGCTTTTGCCTCTTTGGTTCCTTGCAACCATGCGCTCCTTGCGGCATTGCCCCTTGCGGCTAACACGACCCCTTGCGATCGTTCATACGATTCTTTATGAATCTGTGCCTTAGTTTCCTTTAACTTGTATTTTTTTGTGCATATTGCTTTAAACGTGTACATGACACTGATGCATACAAAAATATTATATCTTGGATCTAATTTCCATACTTTAACACAGTACTTCTTTTCACTTAAATAAAAGCTGACAAGCAAGCAAATTATATCTGCAGGACTTATTTATGTGTGATTATTTAAGAACATAAAATTGTTATATTCATTAATGTAGACATAAATTCATACATCTATTTCTAACTAATACCATTTGGTTCTCTTGATGTCCCTTAATTACATAATTACAAATACAGGATACACAGATTTGGATAATAATACTCTAAAAGTATACATGACTCTGGAATGCTACGTAGACATTAGTTACCAATTTTTATTTAACTTATTACCCAGCAATAATAGGGAAATTACGATTTTGATACATCAACATCACATGATATATTTGATGGAATCTTCACCACACAGATTGTTATGGCTATGATAAACACGACTAAATTTGTCCCTCCTCTGAGGAGGAAATTGTTTAAAATCTCATTAATGAGATGTACGTCCTTAATGGAAGAATCTTGTCTAATTAGGAAAATTAAATTCCAAATTTAGAATGCGAATAATCTAAATGGTTTCAAAGTTTCGTAATGTATGATGCTATATTACAAAAAAGGTTGTAATGAGATCAACGTCTATATAATAAGCCATGCGTTATGTATACTTCACATAACATTTCTTGCACATCTATGGTACACTAAACATTTACCAAGTTATCCAACCCATTATTATAACGGCAACTCCAATGTACCTTCACATTTATCTAATTTCCTTTAATGACAAGAATTAATTAATCAACTATATAAATACTTGAAAAAATACATAAATACGTGAGGAGAGAACAATACACTTGTAATTACATGATTGTGTGTGCATACGGTCTCTTATTCAAGTCATGATCGAGTCAGCACATAAACATCATCAACAAAGAAGGATGTGTATTTAATAGCCACAATTCTTTATTCTATAATCATTATCTAATTCCTACTGAGTTTCACATATCCACGTACATAAACAATTACCCGAAATTTCCAAAAAACGGATATGTTGATGGGAATTCTAAGGTTTAGTTAAGCCATGATCCACAATAATAACAACTTTAAATAGTCACCTTCCAATATACGACTATCACTGGACATGTTATCATATCATACGAGTTTTGAGGGTTTCTCATACATACGGATGCCTTATTCTAGATTGTCTCGAAATACTCATGTTTTATCCGAAAATTCACTATGCAAAATTTCGAGGTGTTGATCCTACAAGAATCATAAACTTACAAATTAGACACATATTATCTCAAATCAACCAATTATGTATGCTACCATCCTACAAATCCGATATACGCAATAAGACATCGTATTTTTGGATGTGATCATTGTTTATACGAAATCCTAAACCGATACATACCTTAGGTCCAATGCACGTCTCTCTTTGTGGTGGTCGTTGTGCCTACTTCCAGTCACCGATCTGCACTCCTGATGAATACCCATTCATCACTCTTTATTCTTATATTTTAGCTACAAAAACCTATGCAAATGCATGTAGATAGGTGTAAATAGGAAAAGTTAGCAAAAGCATGCATGTTTGTAAATATAGATAATTAGCATGTTTTTGTGCAAAAATAAAAGAATAAAGATGAAAAAGAAAAAGAGGGAAATATTTAGAATAAATATTGAGCAACCTAACCCAAGGGAGGGCTCAGCATGGGCCTGACCGCATAAAAGCCAAGTAGAGGGAGATAGGGGCTCACACATGTATATATTTGTAAATAAATAAAATTATATATTTTCCTCAACCAAAAATATGTTGTAAATATTTTGTATATATTTAGAAGCCATTAAAAACAAAATAAAAATTCAAAAATTAAAAAGACCAAAAAGACCCCTTCACCATGTACATAAGTCCATCATCCTTATTTATTTCACCTTGTAAATAAATAAAACTATTTTCCAAAACTTTTTGTAAATATTCCATGTATATATTGTAAATAAAATAAATAAAAAAGAAACAAAACAAAAATCAAATAAAAATCACAAAATTAAAATACAAAAATATATGTGTACATATACCATGTATATAGTTGTATATAACTAATTATTTAACCTATGTATATAAATAATAAAAATAACATAAAAATAGCCTTTTATTCCTCATTTTATCCTATAAATAAATAAAATATAAAATAGGAATAAAAATGTATAAAAATAACTAATTAAAAATCAAAATTAAAAATCATATATTGTATATATACCTATGTATAGCTATATATTGTATATACTTTATTTTTATTTCCAAAAATTAATTAAAAATCACAAAAAAATAGAAAAAATAAAATAAAAATATTTTGTGTTTTAAGTTTTTGAAAATTCGGCCATTTAAGGCCCCAAAAAAATCAAATAAAAAATTAAGCCTTGGCGGGCTCTGATTGGTCCACGGGGGACTGTTGACCCCCGGTCAACACCTCCCCCAGGACCACCAGAGCCCGGGTCTGTTCACCCGACCCATCTTCTCGGATTTTTCTTTTGATGACCCGAATCCCTTTCGCCCCAAATCCGGGTCCGCATTGATCACGTCACATCCGAGAAGCTCGCCGGAGCTTTCGCCTCGGGATCCACGCATCAGCTCGCCCTACCCGCATCCTTCTTGCCGGACCCTCCACACTATATAGTCTGAGCTCAGCCGCCTCCTCTCGCCATCTTTGGCTCCCTACCTTCACTCCCGTGACCTCCATTGTAACCACCGAGGTGACAGCTCGCGTTGGCCCTTGTTGCAGCGAGGAGGAGGTGGCCGGTCACTGATCCGGCAGCTTCACGCCGCCGTGCTCCGCCACTCGACCGGAGCTCGAGCCTCAGGCAGTGACGACCTTCGAGGCGACGACCAGGAGCTAGCTAAGCTCCAGCATAGTCTCCCGCATCACCCAGGTATCCACTTCGCTCGCCCATTTAGTGTAATTTCTCATTTCCCCCAAATCGCATCTCCGGCGTGTTCAGCTGATTCCGACCATATCGAGTACCATTTCGATCATCGGGACACACCATCATCTTCACCATCCACCCACGCACGTTCTTCGCCCAGGCATTCAACCCAGCTCGCCCCGGAGCTGGGAGTCGAGCTCCCCCATCCTCCGCTCGCCGGAGCTCATTCGCCCCGACGCCCCGTTCACCCTCACGCCGCTTCCTTGGGTCGAGGCACTTTGCCCTCGACCCGCGAAGCTTCTGGTACATCTTGCAGGTCAGAAGGAGGGCATCTGAGCCCCCCTCACATCAGGTCCAGGAGCTCACCGCCGCCGAGCTCGCCGGAGCCCCTCCAGGGCTCGGGAGGGCCATCGGAGGCTACCACCAGCCGCGGGGCATCACCGCGGATCTTCTCCGATCATCAGGAGCAGCTGAGGAGGTCTACAGCTCACGCACGAGGCCGGCGAAGCTCGCCGGCTGAGTGTTCTTCCACCATCCTTCAGCACCGTCCGATCAGCCTCTGCTCCCAGTTTTGATCCTGATCGTCCGTTCTTCGAGGAGCAGCAGCCGTTGATTGATTCGAGGCGTGATCAGGACCGTTAGCAGCAGAGAGAGGAACCATCTGCACCTGAGGCCGTTCGATCTCCCACGTGTCCTCTCCTGCACCGTCGATCCGGCTCAAGGGCAGACGAAGAGGAGCGCCAGCCATCCAGGACCGCCCGATCTTCCACGTGACGCGCATCCAGCCGTCGACGAATAAAGGGGTAAATTACTTAGGGCCCCCTCTTAGTTTGTCTTTTTCGTCCTAATCCTGTAAATATTTTAGTAACTTTATTTACGTAGGGTAATTTGCACTGAGGACCTTGTGCTTGTTTTTATTTGCTTTTATGCCCCTGTGTATGTGATCTCACGTGCTTCGCCACGTGCCTTGTCTGGGCTATTTACATCTTTTATCCTGTAGTTCTGTTGGGTTATTGAATGAAAAGAAACTTTTTGGTAATTGCATTTATGCCCCTGTGAGCATTTCATTCACGCATGTGCGGATTTTAGTGGGATTTTTGCATCCAAGCACCTGGACTTTTGGTACGAGTTACCAAAAGGTCCAGGAACTTGGTTTTTATTACCAAAAGGCCCCTGAGTGCCCCAGGCACGCGCCACGCGCGTGATTTGCTGGGATTTTTGCACCTTGGCCCCCAGAGCTTTGGGTATTTGCACTTACGTCCCTGTGCACAGTGCCCCCTCTTTGATTTTTGAATAAATATCAAACCACCTCCAAATTCGATGAAAATTTGACACATGTCTCCTGCCATGTTGTTGGATTTTTGAGAATTTTTGAGGACATTTTTGATTTCATTTAGTATTTTTAAAAATTCAAAAACATCCTTTTTAGCTACTGTCTAGGTTTAAAAATACCAAAAAAATATAAAAACACCTTCAAAAATTCCAAAAAAATTAGTTACTGTTCCTTGTGTGTTGTTTGATTTTCTAGCCAATTTTGGCTATTTTTCATTGCTTAAAAACCCTAAAAATCTAAAAACCCGTAAAAACTCATAAAAATTATAATAAATAATCTAAAAATCCAAAAACAATAATTTAGGTGCCCAAATTTTCCTTATTCTTTCTAGATTACAGGAAAATTACCTCCAGGGCTTGTTGAGATCCATAAATATTTTATTTTTGGGTTTCAAGCCTTGCTGGACAGTACCTAGGCCTTTGAGCACTGTTTGATTTTTATAAAATAAAATATACATTAGAAAAATACCAAAAATTCACCAAAAACACTTAAAAACCTAAAAAAACATAAAAACAATTTTTCCTTAATTTTTGCTTAATTTTTGGTGTGTTAAATAAATTGCTTAAGTTGGCTTGATTTTACTTTCTTTTATTTTCTTTATATTAAAAATCCAAAAAAATATATAAAAATTATTAAAAACCATTAAAAATCCTTGTTTTTCATTTTACTTTCTTTTTACTACTTCGTAGGCCCTAGGCCAACCCGTGCTCCTTGTGTTCGACCCTGGGAGCTATACCAGGTTAATCTTATAGCTAGGACCGCACTTCGTGTTTTGATCTCTGATTTCTTTCGCGGTTCGATATTTTTCTTGATACACCTATCCTCTGAGATCCGGGTCGCAACGACCCTTGTCTTATTACCTTCACCCGGGTCTTGAGGTGATTTTGGGTGGTTATCAACTCCTCTCTTCCTCCGATTCGACACCTTCTCCTGCGATGACGAAGGACACCGATAAGATCGCTCCTCTCTCTCTCTCTCTCTCTTCTCCTCTCTTTTCCTCTCTATCTCTCTCAATTTGTAAAACCAAGTGTCGTTGGGGGAGGATCCCTTACGATTTTAAACATCTCATTGGAGAGGTTAATGGCCATTAAATCCTACTAATATAGAATCAAATCAAAGCTATTTAAGGAGAGAAATAAACGGTAACTTGGCTGGAATTTTCCAGCCGTTACAATCTACCACCCTTAAAAAATTTCGTCCTCGAAATTTCTATGATAAAGGGACATACCAAAAAGTTGCGGGTACTTCTCTTGCATTTCACTCTCCATCTCCCAGGTGGCCTCTTCCTTCTGATGATGTTGCCAGAGGACCTTGACCATCGGAACTATACGTCGCCGAAGTTGATGTTCTCTACGATCAATTATGCGGACAGGTTTCTCCTCGAAGGTCAAGTTTGGTCGAATGTCGATGACCTCGTGCTCGATCACATGTGAAGGATCAGGAGTGTACTTCCTCAACATAGATACATGAAATACATCGTGTAGTTTTGAGTATTGAGGTGGTAATGCAATACGATATGCCACCTCTCCAATCTGCTGCAGAATCTCAAAAGGCCCTATGTATCTGGGAGTGAGTTTCCCCTTTTTGCCAAATCGTAAGACACCTTTTGTTGGAGAGATCTTTAGGAACACATGCTCCCCAACTGCAAAACTCAACTCTCTTCTGTGATGATCAGCGTAAGACTTTTGTCTACTTTGAGCTGCCAACAATCTCTTCCTGATTGGCTCAACACCTTATTTACTTGTCTGAACAAGTTCTGGTCCCAAAATATGTTTCTCACCAACATCATTCCAACATGAGGGTGATCTGCATGGTCTCCCATAAAGTGCTTCATAGGGAGCCATCTTGATGCTCGAATGATAACTATTATTGTAAGCAAACTCCACCAATGGAAGGTGTCTATCCCAGTTGCCCACAAAATCTATAGCACATGCTCTTAACATATCTTCTAGTGTCTAGATGGTCCTTTCTGATTGACCATCAGTCTGCGGATGGAAAGAAGTGCTGAACTTCAATTGAGTTCCCAAAGCATCCTGAAAACTCTTCCATAAACGAGAGGTGAATCGTGTGTCTCGATCAGATACAATCGATACTGGGACACCATGAAGGCTGACTATTTCATTCACATATAATTCAGATAGATTGTCTGTCGATTGATCCAGGCGGATAGGCAGAAAATGTGCCGATTTGGTCAATCGGTCAACAATCACCCATATGGTGTCATAACGATGTTTTGTGGTCTTGGGTAGACCGGTGACGAAGTCCATCGTTATGTGCTCCCACTTCCATTCAGGTATCTCCAAGGGTTGAATGGGGCCTGCAGGTCTTTGATGTTCAATTTTTATCTGCTGACAAACCAAGCATTTAGCCACAAATTCTGCAATGTCATTCTTCATCTTTGGCCACCAAAAATTCCTTTGCAGATCTTTGTACATTTTCGTTGTTCCTGGATGAATAGTATACATCGATCTGTGCGCTTCGTCTAGAATCTCCTTTCTCAACTCAAAATCACTTGGCACCCAAAATCTGTTGCGGTACCTTATAGCTCCATCGATTCCGACTGTAAAATCGGAACTCTCTTTCTTTGATGCTTCAAACATCTTAGGAAAATCAACATCTTCTTTTTGTGCGGTGAAGATCTTTCTCGTTATCTCTGGTTGAATTTTGAGTGCTGCAAAAGATATCTTTCTTGATTCGCTCAAGAAAGGCTTCCAGTCTTCAAAATCCTTCATCATCTTCCACTGAAGTCTTAAACTAGCAAGTTTACCCTCCCATTTTCTACTTAATGCATCTGCTACAACATTTGCTTTCTCCGGATGGTAATTGATGGCGAAGTCATAATCTTTTAGGAACTCTAGCCAGCGTCGCTGCCTCAAATTAAGTTCCTTTTGAGAGAAAATATATTTGAGGCTCTTATGATCACTGAGCACCTCAAATTGTTCACCATAAAGGTAATGCTGCCAAATTTTAAGAGCAAAGACTACCGCTGCTAACTCTAAATCATGAGTTGGGTAGTTCCTCTCTTGCGGTTTTAGCTGTCGTGAGGCGTAAGCAATGACTTTCTCATTTTGCATAAGGACACACCCAAGTCGGTGCCTGATGCATCTGTATACACCACAAAACCTCCACTACCTGACGGTAAAGCCAAGATTGGAGCTGTAGTCAATCTCTGATTCAATTCTTGAAAACTCTGCTCGCACTTTTCGGACCATACAAACTTCACATCCTTTCGAGTGAGCTTCGTTAATGGTAGTGAGATCCTTGAGAAATTCTGAATAAATCGCCGATAGTATCCAGCCAGGCCAAGAAAACTACAGATCTCAGAAACATTCTTGGGTTGCCTCCAATTCATCACAGCTTCTACCTTGGTTGGATCTACCTCAATGCCGTTTTTAGATACCACATGACCAAGGAATGCCACTCTATTTAGCCAAAAATCACATTTGGAAAATTTTGCATAAAGCTGGTGTTGCCTCAGAGTTTCGAATACAATCTGTAAATGTACTCGATGTTGCTCTGAATCAGATGAATATATCAGTATATCATCCACAAACACGATGACAAACTTATCAAGGTATTCTCGGAATACCCTATTCATTAGCTCCATAAAGGCTGCAGGAGCGTTAGTAAGACCAAACGGCATGACCAAGAATTCATAATGACCATACCTTGTCCTGAAAGCCGTCTTTGGTATATCCTCATCTTTTATTCTGAGTTGATGATAACCCGTACGCAAATCAATTTTTGAGAAAACAGTCGCTCCTTGCAACTGGTCAAATAAGTCATCGATGCGAGGTAATGGGTATCTATTCTTCACGGTCACTTTATTTAGGCCTCGATAATCAATGCAGAGCCTAAGAGACCCATCTTTCTTTTTCACAAAAAGAACGGGTGCTCCCCATGGGGAAACACTGGGATGCAAAAACCCCTTATCCAGTTGTTCTTGTAACTGTTTCTTTAGCTCCTCGAGTTCTGCAGGTGCCATTCAGTAAGGAGCCTTGGAAATAGGTGACGTTCCTGGAATAATATCAATTGAGAAATCGACTTCTCTATGAGGAGGTAATCCAGGAAGGTCGTCTGGAAAGACATCGGCAAAATCTCGGACCACATCTAAGTCTTCAAGACGAATTTGTGACGATTCAGTGCTAATTATACTGGCGAGATAGGCGATGCAACCTCCAGCTAGCAGTCTGCTTGCATGCAGAGATGAGATAATCAATCTCCCACCCTTACGGGTGCCTCGAATAACTATCTCCTCAAGATTTGGTCTACTCAGGACCACCTTCTTTTCTCGACAATAAACCGCTGCATGATTCTCCCATAACCAATCCATGCTCAAGATGACATCATAGGTTGTGATGGGTAATAAGATCAGATTAGCGGTGAGTGTATCTTCTCTTATCAGAATGGGTACATCCTTTAAGTACATACCTGTGGCACTAATATCACCCATTGGTGAAGAAATAGTGAGTGTGTATGGAAGCTCAACGACTTCCAAGCTTAGTCTTCTTGCAAAAGCATTTGAAATAAAGGAATGCGTAGCGCCAGAATCGAAAAGAACATGACATAAATGGTTTGCAATTAAGAGGGTACCTTCCACTGTCGTGTTGGCATCTTCAGCATCTTCATGGGTAATAGCAAAGACTCTTCCTGCTATCCTCTTCTTTTTCTCAAACGATTTCTTTTGGTCTTTCAAATCCTTTTTACAGTCCTTCATGAAGTGGCCCTTTTCGCCGCACTTAAAGCAAGTAGTTGTCAGCTTGTAGCATTCCCCCGGATGCCTTCTATCACAATGTGGACATACTTCATAAGTGTACTTCTTGTGGTTTGGAGCATCATCTGTCCTGGTCTTCTTGGCATTAACTGTAGTGTGACGCCTCTTATCATTGTAACTGGGCTTGTGAGGACGTTTACGAGGGTTCGCTTGTTGCGTCTTCCGATATGCGGCATCAATTTCTACACCCGCTGCAACTGCCTCAGATAAGGTTGTGGGACCCCTAGTGAGTACTCTGAGACTCAAACCAGCATTCAAACCTTCAATGAACTTCCTAGCTCGCTGCTTTTCATTTGTGTATATGCCCTTGCCATATTTTTCCAGTTCGTGGAACCTTGCAGCATACTCTTGGACCGTCATACCGCCTTGACGAAGGTCTATGAACTCCTGACGTTTGGCATCCTTAGCATGCTCGGGGATGTAACGTTCAGAAAAGCGCTCCACAAAGTCACCCCAGTTAATGATCGGAGTCTCTGCAAAGTGAATTCCCTTGCAGGATGTCCACCACTCCTTTGCATTGTCTCGCAAACGGAATGTCTCGAAAATCACTTTCTTATCATCGGGACATTCAGTTGCCTCGAATGCCATTTCTATCTCTCGCAACAAATGTTCAGCTTTTTCCGGCTCATGTTCCCCCTTGAATGTAGGTGGATCATGCTGGATGAAGGTCTTTAGGGTCAACCCGCCAGAGCTAGATGCTAGACTCTTCTGTTGTTGGGTCATTAATGTCATTAACTCCAACATCTGCTTTTGCATATCCATAACAGCCTCTTGGCTCGCCGATGATTCGCGGTCTCCATTGGCTTCAATTGCACGACGAGGAGCCATCTGATTGAAAGAAAATATAAGGTCAATGAGTTGTGACACTAACTATCTCTACAAATAAATAGTTCTTTGGTCACTAAAGAGTGTGGATATCTTATGCCCAGAGGAACTCTCGCTCTGATACCATTTGTAACGGAACGGGTCGCGATGACCAGCGGAAGCATGCGATATTGATTCACGCGATCGAATCGTTACATAAACGTGCATGGTAATGAATGAGCAGATATAATATCGATAAAAAAGTCCATTCACTCAAGAGTTCCATAAGTGTCCTCTTATTACAACACCAACTGGGGTAATCTTGCAACAACTTAGGAATTAAACAACAACTCAACAGTTCCTGTAGGCATATAGATATCCTTTATTCTTCTCAAGTTGAGTCATACCACGCTTGGAATCTCGTGGGATCCGTAGCACGATCTGGGATATGCAATCAATCCTGTTCTACACCTGAAATTGACAAACATAAATTTGCATGAGCCTAATGCCCAGTATGCATCGGGTCCATGCATGGGTATTCTAATGGCCCTTGATTCGTTATAAATCATGTACTTAGATTTTTATGTATACACATCATTCCCGTGCCTAGATATTTCCCATGCATGTCTAAGTACGATCCCTAACATATATATAATTTGACTTCTTTCAAAAACATGGATATGCATGTAAATTGCATAAGTAGATATGAAAACCATTTCTTTCAACTTGTGGGGTTTATTTCATAAAATATTTGGCAATTACATACTTCTTAAATCATATAAATCATTTTGCATATTAACCCCCATGAATTTGATGATTTAACTTTCTTAACCACTTCTTGTATAACATGTAATGGTTTACTCTTTTTAAACCATTTTCTTACATACGTATAATGATCTATCTTTATAAATCATTTATTTCATAACTTTCATATACGTATCATGTTATACGTTTTCAACCGCTGGCACTTGCGGTCCATGGCAGTGTAGCTATAACTGTAGAGGACTTAGCTTTTGCCTCCATGGTTCCTTGCAACCATACGCCCCTTGCGGCGTTGCCCCTTGCGGCATTAACATGACAGTGTAGGTACAACTGTAGAGGACTTAGCTTTTGCCTCTTCAGTTCCTTGCAACCATGCGCCCCTTGCGGCGTTGGCCCTTGCGGCTAACACGGCCCCTTGCGATCGTTCATACGATTCTTTATGAATCTGTGCCTTGTTTCCTTTAACTTGTATTTTTTTGTGCATTTTGCTTTAAACGTGTACATGACACTGATGCATACAAAAATATTATATCTTGGATCTAATTTCCATACTTTAACACAGTACTTCTTTTCACTTAAATAAAAGCTGACAAGCAAGCAAATTATATCTGCAGGACTTATTTATGTGTGATTATTTAAGAACATAAAATTGTTATATTCATTAATGTAGACATAAATTCATACATCTATTTCTAACTAATACCATTTGGTTCGCTTGATGTCCCTTAATTACATAATTACAAATACGGGATACACAGATTTGGATAATAATACTCTAAAAGTATACATGACTCTGGAATGCTACGTAGACATTAGTTACCAATTTTTATTTAACTTATTACCCAGCAATAATAGGGAAATTACGATTTGATACATCAACAGCACATGATATATTTGATGGAATCTTCACCACACAGATTGTTATGGCTATGATAAACACGACTAAATTTGTCCCTCCTCTGAGGAGGAAATTGTTTAAAATCTCATTAATGAGATGTACGTCCTTAATGGAAGAATCTTGTCTAATTAGGAAAATTAAATTCCAAATTTAGAATGCAAATAATCTAAATGGTTTCAAAGTTTCGTAATGTATGATGCTATATTACAAAAAAGGTTGTAATGAGATCAAAGTCTATATAATAAGCCATGCGTTATGTATACTTCACATAACATTTCTTGCACATCTATGGTACACTAAACATTTACCAAGTTATCCGACCCATTATTATAACGGCAACTCCAATGTACCTTCACGTTTATCTAATTTCCTTTAATGACAAGAATTAATTAATCAGCTATATAAATACTTGAAAAAAATACATAAATACGTGAGGAGAGAACAATACACTTGTAATTACATGATTGTGCGTGCATACGGTCTCTTAATACATATCAAGTCATGATCGAGTCAGCACATAACAACAAAGAAGGATGTGTATTTAATAGCCACAATTCTTTATTCTATAATCATTATCTAATTCCTACTGAGTTTCACATATCCACGTACATAAACAATTACCCGAAATTTCCAAAAAACGGATATGTTGATGGAAATTCTAAGGTCTAGTTAAGCCATGATCCACAATAATAACAACTTTAAATAGTCACCTTTCAATATACGACTACCACTGGACATGTTATCATATCATACGAGTTTTGAGGGTTTCTCATACATACGGATGCCTTATTCTAGATTGTCTCGAAATACTCATGTTTTATCTGAAAATTCACTATGCAAAATTTCGAGGTGTTGATCCTACAAGAATCATAAACTTACAAATTAGACACATATATCTCAAATCAACCAATTATGTATGCTACCATCCTACAAATCCGATATACGCAATAAGATGTCGTATTTTTGGATGTGATCATTGTTTATACGAAATCCTAAACCGATACATACCTTAGGTCCAATGCACGTCTCTCTTTGTGGTGGTCGTTGTGCCTACTTCCAGTCACCGATCTGCACTCCTCTCTTCCTCCGATTCGACACCTTCTCCTGCGATGACGAAGGACACCGATAAGATCGCTCTTCTCTCTCTCTCTCTTCTCCTCTCTTTTCCTCTCTATCTCTCTCAATTTGTAAAACCAAGTGTCGTTGGGGGAGGATCCCTTACGATTTTTAAACATCTCATTGGAGAGGTTAATGACCATTAAATCCTCCTAATATAGAATCAAATCAAAGCTACTTAAGGAGAGAAATAAACGGTAAATTGGGTGGAATTTTCCAGCCGTTACACCTAACATTATATTTTTCATAAAGTTTCTTTTGATGTCCAGGTCAATTGCAAAATTAGCAACTATTTACGTCATCCTTTTTCATATCTTTATGTTGCTTTATTTGTTTTGAAACTTTTGCATCTTCAATAAGTTTCTTTCTTTTGATCATTTTGTCCCTTGAGGTGCCAACAAGGTAAATATTGTACTAGTTGTCTTGGTTATTCCTTTCTTGCTCTTTCATACAATGAGACACTGACTCATTTAGAGAACATTCCCTATTTTGACACTTATAACCAATCTCAAGTTATTTGAGTTGTGCTGGAAGTGATACTAAGACAAGATGCACTAGGGGATATTCATATATTTACTGTTCTAGCCCTTCAATTTCACATCCTTTTGTTGGTTTTTTAATTTGGACCCTTTGCATCTTCAATAGATTTCTTCTTATGAGCATTCATCCCTTGAGGCGCCAAAAAAGTAAACATTATGTGACTTATCTTGCTTAGTCCTTTTTTGCTCTTGCATGCAACGAGAAATTAACTCATTGAGAGGTCATTTCTCCTTTTGACAGCTATAATTGATCTTAAATTGACTGAATTGTGCTAGAAGTGATATTAAGACAATGTGCACAAAGAGATCTTCATATATTTCCAATTCCATTACCCTCAATTTTGAGACTAAATATGCACAATATATTCTCTTATATTTCCATTATTTTATACCTCATTAAAATCAAACTCGCAAAAAACATGTTAGTTTTATGTTTTGGGAACCATGAATATATAAATGTCATCGGTACATTTTTATTCTTTACTTTTCCTATCTTACATTCTGAATGTTAATCATAATGTATGAATGTGGCTATTGTTGAGTATATGGATCCTAGGGAGATAGGTCCAGCATCCTCCCTGTGGGGCGGGGCATTATAGATGGTATGAGAGCAAGTATACTTCATTAGTCAACATTTATACTTATGATTATTAACGGTATTCAGAATGTATGGAATACATCAGGGTCCTCTGACCATGATATTTAGTCCAACAGGAATGGTTCCCATATAAGAGTCCAAATATATGAAGACTTAGATATCTAGATACTTATGAGTGTAATTGATTCATGCAAAGTCATGTCACTTTCGAATGTTGAGATGGCTAGACAGTTGGCAATGATGATGGACATGCTCCAAAATATAGACAAGAGACTAAAGACCGTAGAGTAAAGACTTGATGGATTTGAAGAATCCATTCGTACCCTTGAGAGCAATGGCGGTACTAAAGTTCCACTTCCCCCTCCATCTACTGAGGATATTTTTTAGAAACATCAGAAAATCTTCGCTAGCTTTTGCAAGGGTCATGCACCAGAGTTTGCAGGAGATACTACTCCTGAGGATGCTGATGCTTGGCTAGAAGATTGAGAAAGTTCTCAAGATTATCCAAGCACCCAAAGACTGTTGGGTGCCATTTGTCGAATACTCCTTGTGCGGTCATGCAAAGCATTGGTGGAGCGCTTTATCATGACATTTATCACATCCTTTGACTTGGGATAATTTTGTGAAGTCATTTAGAGAACAATTTCTTCCTGATTTTTGGGTTAGAAGAAAAAGAAAAGAATTGGATGAGCTGAAAAAAGGATCGATGTCGGCTAGAGAATATCAGATCAAATTTGATGACTTAGCATGTCATTCACCCATGCTTAAATTATGTGAGGATGAATGAATTCTAAAGTTTTGGCGTGGACTTCGCCTCGATATTCAACATAGACTTTCTTCTTGTGGACCATCCACTATCTGTGAGATGGTAGAAGTCATATCTCGCATGGAAGACTTACATCACGATATGAAATTGAGCGGGGAAATTTACGTGAAAATGATAAGGATGAGCAACAGATTGTGATGCCTTATTCAATAACTTATAATGGTTCCCTACCTTTGGAAGTAATGCACGAGACTACAACAAGTTCCACTACAAATGGACCAAGAGGAAGTAGCAGGCCTTGAAGATGTTATACTTGTGGTCAGAGGGGGCATGGTCAAGTTGAATGTCCGCAGTGAGCCCATAATGTTACTATTAGAGCACGGCATGAAAGAATCAACCTGTCGATGAGAAGGGACAAAAATATACTCAAGGCATGTGACTGATGTAATGAATCTGATGACTATTAAATGTTCTTGTATAGACAATATGTTTATGTGTATGATCATGAAACATGTTCCTTGTGTATTGCTTGATAGTGCAGGGTATGCCTATACAAATAGTACTGACGCATGGATTATATCCTTCTTGGTGATTATAATTATGACGATGCTTAAATATCTTAGTAACCTCTTAAAGAATGATAATCGAAAAGAGTTCAAAGATTGATAAGTGCCAAATTGTAGTGACGTGATATAGAGACTCGCATTAAGTAGTCTACACTAATTTGTAAGACAAGCTCAAGGAATGAAGAGATGTCTTGATTCTTTTTAACATTGTTTTTGTTGGCTACGATAACACCATTTCTTTTATTGTAATCATTGAAGGTCATACAGCTCTAGCTTTTCTTGTGATGTTCTTATCACTGAGTGATGAAGATAATCCTCTTAAAGTTGTTATCACCGATCACGATGAAAAAGTCACATCAAGATGGTTATCACTCTCATGATGAGCATGAACTAGATATGGATCCATCTTCCTGCATAATAAGGGGAATACTTTAAGAGTGTTATCACCGAAGATGATAACCATAATTCTTAAAGATTGTTACCGTTGACCACGACAACAAAGGTCCTATTAAGATTGGTATCACTCTTGTGATAAGTGGAATGCAGATGCATGTACATCTTTTGAAGAAATATGAAGAACTCTTTTAAAATATCGAATGTGTCAACTGTAATTTCTTAAAATTATTTATCATTGACAGTGATAACAAACGATCTATTAAGATTGTTATCACTCCTATGATAAGTAGATTGCAGAAGCGAGTGCTCTCTAGGAGGAATAGGAAGAGTTCTTTTAAGATTGTTATTGCCTTCAAGCTAAGAAAGATGCATTTAAGATTATTTTTTTTTTCAAAAGTGATAACCTTAAGGTATGTAGATAGCCAATGCAGATTGTAATAGGCATGTGTCCTATACCAATAATATCTCTACATGATGTATTGAATATTAGGTATGATATCGCAAATGGATATAACATATGGTATGAATCAAGAGCGATTGCAACTTCTACTATTCTCTGAAGTCTCGAGGACGAGACTTGTTTTAAGATTGTTATGATGTGAAACACTAGGTTTTAGCATCACAACTTGGTCAAGTTGATGATGATCAAATAGTTGCAATCTATTTAAAAATTATTGAAAATTCAATTTTGATCTGATTGTAGCAATTATAACTTGTTAGATGCGTATCGTCGTTAGAAATCCAACGCATCTGAAATTTTGTAAATCGGATATCGGATGGTTGAGATATGATCATTTAGTGAAGAGGGGTCAACTCTTAAGTGGTTATACGGGATTGCGCAGGATCCATCTAAGAGATCCGCCCAACTCCTATTTTTGGGATATAAAAGACCCAATGGGCTGATCTCTCCTCTCACTTGCAAACCCTAGCCACCACACACCATCTATCACCTCTCAATATCATCGGAGCTCCGTCGAAGCATCGTCGGAGGGGACAAATCACTACCATTTTGGAGAGAGCTTCCCCTCATCATCTTTTACACAGGTCTACCACTAGAAATGTAAGATCACCTCTCCCTCTTCATGTATTTCGTGAATTATTTATATAGTATACCTAAAGGAGGATTTCTTGTGTTTTGGAGGTTGTCGTGGTCACGATGATGCATAAAAACGAATTAGAACGAAGGTTTAGCATTTACATGCGCGAGCACCATATAGGTACGGTCCCTTGCCCTTTTCTTTGTGTTTTTCTCGTTGTACTTGTATCCCATGGATCTTCGCGTCCCTCTTGCTGGATTGGGCTTCTCTTTTTTGGTGTGGAGATTGATGGTTGTTCATGGTCTTAAAGATATATATATATATATGTATGTATGTATGTATGTATGTATGTATGTATGTATGTATGTATGTATGTATGTATGTATATATAGGATAAATGATATGCTCTGTTAAATCCACATGCAAAATAATTTTAAACTATTAGAACTAAAGATGTACTGTAAATATATGTTGTCACATGGATTGACTGGATCGGGGTTTAAGGTACCTATCAATGACTGCATGGGAATATAAACTCGTAACGATGTCTCCTTCCATCCTTGATGTTGGTTTCATGTATTTTTATCGCACCATATGTTTTAGCCCTAGTAAAATCATATGATTCCGTGTGTATGATCTTTAGATGACTGTTGATATCACGTAAACTGGATTATACTCCATTGATATTTTCATTACCAGTCCAAAGTTATAGTACGATAAAGGAAAACAAATCTCACTGCACGAAAATGATCCGTCCATCCCTATTCATAAACAATTATGTCCTTAAGGTATACGATCTGGCCAGTTTTTTTACTGTGTAACTACCCTTGCATGTCATCATTATGGTTCTAAATGATGAAATGCCTAATTTAATAATTAATATAAAATTTGTTGGCATTAACATATTAGCATCTATGTTTGGTATTAAGAATGGTTGACTTTTCTTTTGCATGTTTGGTGTTATAAAAAGAAAAGAAAAGAAACGTATGATCGAAAGTAGAATGCCTGTGTTACAAGGCATATGGATAATTCTCCAACAAAAGTTATTGCATCACAAGTAAATAATTCAACATTTGTCTCATTCATTATTTAGTATGTATGAGCATTTTGAATTTTAAATAATAATATATTAATAAGATCTAGTCTGGTAGTCTCAAGAATTGCTTGCATATATATGTTCATAAACACTTCAAAATTTCCAACGAGAAAACGATTCCTCAAAATTTGAAGGCTAAGGGATTTTTCTTCCCTTTACAATATTGTCATTTGTTGCGATTATCTGGTCAATGTAAACTTATTGTTAGACTTTTTCGTTGGAAAGGGAAATATACTTATTAGTATTATCGAATCATTGTGTACACACACATACCTATATACATAGATCACTGATTCAACTACAATATACTGAAGTGATTAACTCACATGAGTTAGATAAATAGATTAAAGTTCGTTATTAATTGTTATATATCAGCGCCTTATAATTTTGTAAATTTGTATTATTATCCTACTTTACCTATTTGAAGTGGTAATGCAACTAACGATTTGGACACACATTATAACTCTTTCTATCATTCTAGGCATATTCATTGTAGAATATGAGCCATTGATGAGTTCCATAAATTCGCTCAAAAAAGAAAATAGAAGAAATTTCATCATACGCGCATAGAGGTAGTGTGTTTTAGCCAAGTAAATTAATTTCAAATGCATGCTTCGGAGAGGTACATTTAAGATAAATAACTGCCTGATGGAATGAATATTTAGATATTGACGTTTTGTATTTCTAGCTGATGGAATTGCATTAGGTTGGCGATAATAAAAGTACATTAAAATATCATGACTTGAAGATTTACGATATACCCATTTTATTACGGTTACTGAATATTATTAAAATACTATTCTTAAATGTATGTTCGGATTTTCTCTAAAGTAAAACTGGACTTAACAGGTACGATAGGGTGTACTATTGTAGTGAAGTTGTATTTAAGTGATAGATAATATACAACGATTGCCACTTCCAAGAATCTTGAAATTGAGCAAATCGCTAGCGGTGATTTTGCAAAATGTAACTATCGTAAGGGACTAAGCATGCACACTTGGGCATCGAGTAGATACCCTGAAGATCGCAACCGAAAATAGATATGTTGGGTGGCATATTGCAACCTTTAGTCTTGGTTTATTCGGAGTCACTCGACGGAGTAGGCATGTGGTAGGGTAATGTATGCTTATTTGTGAGAAATAATGCATGATCAGATGTCTCTAATCTCTTTTTTCATCGTTGTTAACTCTAGCCAACCGTAGAAATCGTTTTAAGTAAATATTAAATTAACAAATAAAAGTAAGATTGAATTATCACTTTATCGACGTTTGGATGTATCTGTCATGGTTAGGTAAGTTAGCATACCCGAGAGTGTGGCACAACTCTCATGGTCCCGGTGAGTCTTAGATGGAGTGTTAGTTCTAGTTCCGCGAGTCTGTCGGTGTGTTCCGCTACTCTGTCGGTTGAACGTAATGCTATGGGTACAGTCGGTGTGTCCGCGTCCCTAGTACGACACTCGTCGAAGACTCGTACTTCGTCACACGGGTGTATCCGGTGCGATCCCGTTTGTCCGCGGTGTACTCGTTCCCGGATATTCTCCTTGTGATGGGTAAGCTGGGGAAATGGGTTGAAGTTGGAAGTTGGGTTTGTTGGCTTGAGTTAATTGCTCCAGTGCACATGTTGTGACTGTTGAGTTTGGTTATTAATGTTTGAACTCAACAACTAATTGATGGCAAGATCTCTTGAATAGTATACTTATGTGCATAGACGTATATGATTATCCCAAACAATACATGTAAATAAGTGTATAATTAGTGAGCTCGTGATATGAATAAAAATAATGGCACTTGTAGAGTACGGATAGCAAATTGTATGCAACTTATAATAATAATCTTACTAAAGGTTTGGAATACTGAACAACTAATACAAGAACAATAATGGAACATGAACATCTCTCTCTCTCTCTCTTTACTCTTTTACACTTTCTGCTTAGTGTAGTGTTAGCCTGTTTTTTTTGTATTGAGCTTTTTGCTCATATGTACTTCTTTGGAAACCCATCCAGGTTTACAGGTTTTTGAGCAGCGATACTGACTTGAGCTTCCGCAGTTTGTACAAGATTCAGGGTACAATTTCACTTGTAGAATTATATTAGTTGTTGTTATACTTTTGTAGTTCATGCAGTTTAAGTTGCTAGTCATGTAATAGTATATTTTGGACTCTATTGTAAACTTGTAATTTTTTGGGAACCATGAATATATAAATGTCATTGATACATTTTTATTATTTACTTTTCCTGTCTTACATTCTGAATGTTAATCATAATGTATGAATGTGGCTATTGCTGAGTATCTGGATCCTAGGGAGATAGGTCTGGCATCCTCCCTACAGGGCGGGGCGTCACTGATGAACGTGAAATTCGCCTCTTTAATAAGTATAAATTAAGTCGTAGCACAGGAGGCGAATTTGGTTCAGCAAAAACCACAGTCTTTGAATGCTGTGGAGTATTTATACTTGGCAAGTGTACCAAGGTCGAACACAGGGACACAACTGCTTAATTAGGGCTTTTGAATATTGATTCTTGAAGTTCAACGTCAAGTAATCTCAATTTTAGGTCCATATGCAATTTATGATGCACGATGATATTTACAAGGCAATGCCATGATGCATGTATTTTTTTAGATATTTTTATGCAAGTTAAAGTGATGCATGGGTAAACAATGCAAAGAAACATGCATGATGAATCAAATGCTACAATTATGCCCTAAAATAAGAGCAACATAATATAGAATGAAGTTAGAGCCATTTTGAACACATCATTAAAAATCGGTCATGAAATCAAGCAAAACAAGTAGAGCTAGGTCCCATTTTAACATAAAAATTCACTTAATTTAAAACAGTGTCTAATGAGACGAATTAGTATGCTAGATTGTAGAGGACAGAACAAGGATCAAAACGACACTAAAATCATGCAGATTGGATCTAAGATGCTCAAGTTATGCTAAAAACAGTGCAAGGGCATAAATGTAATAAAAATGCAATAAAAATAAAGGATAAATATTGTATTTAGGTCCCTGGAGGGACCTAAATGCAAATAGAGAAAACCGCCTGGGCCCAGATGTAATTTCTCCATTGCGCGCAGGGGCCTTTGTCTAATTTCTGAAACCATGAGGGCCTCCCTGTAATTTACACCAGATGCGCACGTGAGGCACGCGCCTGGAGGACCTATTTGCAATTTCCATTTCTGCCAGGGTCTTCGTTGCAAATTACCCAGCACCTCACGTGCAAGGCACGTGAGGGCCAGGCTCGGGAGGAGGTTTGTGGCTCGGGCCACGTGGCTATGTCTGGTCGTTCGGCGTTAGGCTCGGAGGACCCGAGCCTATAGGTCTGGAAGTAGGCTCGGGTCCACCACGTGGCGTCGTCTTAACCGTCCGATCCTGATGATCGGACGGTGCCTGTAGCGCCTTCTTCCTCCGCAGGTGGTCGGAGGAGGCGGGGATCCGGCGAGGTAGACTGAGCTCCTCCACTCGCCAGTCGCCCGCCTGATGAACGGCGAAGGTCACTGGGATGCTGGCGAAGGCGGTGGGACTCCGGCGAGGCTCCAGGCATGGTCAGAACTCGAAGGCGATGAGGCTTCGCCGGAAGCCATGAGCTCGAAGATGCTCCGATGAGAGATCCGGCCATTGAAGTTACCTGCAGGGGGTTAGCGCTAGCCGAAGCGTGCGGAGTGTGTGAGTGAAAGTGGAGTGAGGTGAGGAGCCGTCGGAGATGGAGAAGGCGGTGGCTCAGTTGGATTCCTCCGCCGTGGAGGCGGAGAATTTGGGTCGAAATGCGAGGGGGTTCTGGAGGAAGGAAGAGATGGGGCGAAGATGTAGGTGGTCGGGCGGAGGTTTTGACGAGGTCAGATGAAGGTGATGGTGGCTGTAGGTGACCGGGTAATTAGGAAAAAATCAAGAAGAAGCACGGAGGGAGAGATCCTCATCGGGGAGGGGAACCCGGTGGCGGAGAGGCTTGGGCTGAGGCTTGTGAAGCCTCGGGTCGTTGCCCGGCGAGGACAGCCGGACCTCGGAGCTCAATGGTGGTGAAAACCACCTGGACACGGCGGAGTGCCGCCGTGGGTCGACACCAGGCAAACACCATCTTCGCCTCTCAATTCCGCCCCTCCGCTGTCACCGGAGGGGCAGCGGAAGCTAGGTGAAAGCCCAACGTTGGTGGACGAGCCATGACGGTGGCGGACGGAGGAGATTTATAGGAGGCGGAGGTTGACGTTACAGAGGTGGGGGCCGACTTTGATCGGGGTGTTAAAGGAGAGGGGGGGTAACGGCGAGGGCAGTTGATGATGGCGCGAGGAAGGCGGAAGTCCGGGGAAAGCGGGGCGGCCGTTAGGAGTGGAAGAGGTGGCCGGAGGAGCGGGCTATAATAGGAAGGGGGCGGCGAGTCGGAGAGGAAGAAACGGCTGGGGAAAGGTGCGTTACGGAGGAGGAAGACGATGGGGAGCCGTTGGATCGCAACGATGGGGAGCAGTTTGATCTTGCGATCCAACGGCTGGGATTGAGGCATGAACGGAGGAATGCGATCAGATCATTAGATCTGATCGTACGGCTGGATGTGAGGCGCTGACGAGTGGTTGTGATGGGGATTTGGGATAGATCCAACGGCCTAGGGAGACTGGGGTACGTGGATTGCTATAGACCATAGGATAAGCGTGAGATCGGACGGCTGTGGTGAGGGGATGACGTGGCGCAAGGAGAGGCATAGGATGGTGCCAAGATCCAACGGCCATAGATGAGGCGGGATTGGGTGGCTTAGATCTGATCTGGGGATCAGATCGGGCGGCTGAGGAAGGAAGCGGGGTGGACGGCTGGGATGGGGGCGATTGGAAGGGAATCTGACGGTCCAGATGGAGCGCCAGATGGCGAGAAGGAGAGCGGGCCACGTGGGCGGCCCAGATGGCGCCACGTGGCCCAATCAGGTTAATTCAAAAAATAAATACAAAGAAAAAAAAGAAATAGGTAGAGGCCGAATTTGGAAAAAGTCAAAACATGAAAGTTGTTCGTCTCGATGAGATCTACAACTTTCATGTTGGGCAAAAAGCCAAAAGAGGTCATCTGTACAAAAGCTATTTTTGGGGGTATTTTTAAGGGGATTAAAAACACCGATTTTGTGGTTTTGAGTTGTTTTTGCATTTTTTAGTGGTTTTAAAGGTCAGTGAATTATAGACAACTTATCTACCTAATTTTTAGGGGTTTTTGAGTGATAAAATTACAGAAAAATAAGGGTAATTAAAAACAGATAATTAAAGGTTAATTATACACAATATTGCACAAGATAAAAATAGAGTTTTAGAGGTGATTTTTATTGGTTTGTTTAAGCAGGGATTTTAATACGGAGTTCTTAGCATGATGAATACGAGACTCATCATACCCCTATACTTAAACCATGCTCGTCCTCGAGCATCTAAAGAATGAAGGAGTCGGATTGATTCCTGACAGTGCGCGTGAAAAATACAAGGCTTGATCTTTCGAAGACCCTTGACCTAAGTGATCCTAAAATTCTGGGTTTATCCACACCTTAGTCAGAAGGAATCCAACTTCTCTGATTATCAGACTCTCTTTTTGTACATATAATATAAGGATATGACATTTAGTGTACTGCATTTCATGAGAGCCGAGTCGATGCATCACCCAAAGTTCCAGTCCCAAAGACTCTCCTCTAGACCTAATCCTCAATACTAGGGAAGAAGTCTACTCTTGCTTCAGTCGACCATCTCTTTAGTTTGTCAGACTTTAAAATGTAGATGGACGGCCAGATGATGGGATTGTGTATATTTTTCTCACCCTCACATTGGAACAAGGGGCCTCTCGAGTGCCTTTTACTCAACACTTGTAAATTATTATCTTGTTGATCAATGTGTCCGTCAAGAGAGTTGGAGTCGTCTGCACTTGTTTTTCTGGGAGTACACCGGGGTGTGTCTTTTCTGAGTATCTAAGATACCTTCGACACCCAGACTTGTATCGCTTACGATGTAGGGCCCTTTTTGTGGTGTCAGCCCGACTCCTTAGTCCTAATTAGCGCTTGGTCCAAGTGGACACTTTGAAAAATGGTTGGGAGCGCTCGCCATTGGTGGAAGCTCATTTGGAATTGACTTTGATTTTAGAGCTTTTCTTTGACATTTCATTTCTTTTGTTGGCTAGCTCCACTGCTTTTACCAAGAGATTGGCGCACACTGATCAACAAGTTCTTTAAGTTTCATCACACCCTGGCACTTTTAGGTAAATATCAAGAGATAGCATATGAATCTTGTTCACATACTGGCTAGGGTTTTTGCTGACACTCAGGTTTTCTGAAGCCTTCATTAACTTTATCCCATCCTCGAATATCATCAGATCTGGTCTAAACTCAAATCTCTAGTCCTAGTTCCTCAAGTGATATCTCATCTCAGCTCATCAATCATGCAGTTGTGGAAGTGACTGTGCTGATCATATTTTCTTGAAGGTAGAGATTAAGAGTGCAATATAGCACTCAAATCTTTCAAACCAGAGGAGTATGGATATTTAAGTCATGAAAACCCTAATGACTAAGGTATGTTAACTCAGACTCTCTAGATCCCAGAGATCCAGTGTCCTCAAATTCCTCAAGCCTTGCGTGAGTGTGAATGTGTCAGGAAAACACCAACTCCATGGGTTAGTGAATTTTTGTGTGATTTTTGATTTTTGCAGATTTTTATGGGTTTTATAGTTTTTTTTTTTGTCGGAGAGACAATGACTGACCCAGGCTCAAATAAATAAAAGTATCCACTCTCAGCCAGTATGGGTGTAAGTGCGGGTCGAGACCCGTGATCCTTAAGGACGGTGCCATATGCGGTGTCCTTTAAACCACCCACTCTGCTAAGGGAGACCGAGGTTCCCTCACTGAAAATGTTTACTAAGCCTAGTAGTCAGAGCCAAATTCCAAAAAACATTTTTAATTTTTCATTTTTTTTGAACAAAGGTTATTTACAAAGATTAATCCCTCAAATTTTAATTTTTACAGGTTTTTACTCAGTTCACTAGTTTACCAAAACCCAGCCCGAAAAAAATAAAATTTAAAAAGTTTTAAAAACGCGAGCTAAGGCTAAGATACTATACAATAATATACGGTATACCCCCCTATACTTAAAATTTGCTATGTCCTCATAGCACAAGTGCCATGAAGCCAAGGCTCGGTTCAAGTACAGGTTGATATAGCGGAACTGAGGAGGAGGGTCCCCCTATACTTAGGCCAAAATCGGCCTAAGCACAAGAAGACCGAACGAGGGAGGAATGAATAGGCAGGTCCCCCCTATACTTAGGCTACAATTAGCCGAAGTAAGGTCTGTGTTTAGGGGGGATGTCTATGATACAAGGTAGAGGGGGAGGGGGTTCGTGAAGAGTCGATATACACACAGAGAGAGAGAGAGAGAAAGAGAGAGAGAGAGAAATATACAGGGGAAAGGTGGTGGTGAATATGTGCAGTGTAGGTGTGTGTGTGTGCGGGGGGGGGGGATTTTTTTTTTTGAGTACAATATGCAAGACTGAAAATAAACATGCAGATGCAATGTTTTTTTTTTTTTACAACATGCAATGCTATTTGACTGATAATAATCCTAGAATTTCTTCACGGCTTCTTTTGCGGCCTCTTCAGCGGAAGCTCCCGACTTCGCGCCTCCATGACGATCAGGCGTCCCCGATTTTCATGGGCCCTGCCACAAAAGAAAAAAGTTAGAAACTCAAAGAAGTTAAATCAGCAAGAAATGATGCATGAAATAAGGACCTAAAAATATTTGAAATTAAAAAAAAATCAAAATCCAAAAAATTAAGCTAAGCCGTGTCCCCGGCAACGGCGCCATTTGATGAACGTGAAATTCGCCTCTTTAATAAGTATAAATTAAGTCGTAGCACAGGAGGCGAATTTGGTTCAGCAAAAACCACAGTCTTTGAATGCTGTGGAGTATTTATACTTGGCAAGTGTACCAAGGTCGAACACAGGGACACAGCTGCTTAATTAGGGCTTTTGAATATTGATTCTTGAAGTTCAACGTCAAGTAATCTCAATTTTAGGTCCATATGCAATTTATGATGCACGGTGATATTTACAAGGCAATGCCATGATGCATGTATTTTTTTAGATATTTTTATGCAAGTTAAAGTGATGCATGGGTAAACAATGCAAAGAAACATGCATGATGAATCAAATGCTACAATTATGCCCTAAAATAAGAGCAACATAATATAGAATGAAGTTAGAGCCATTTTGAACACATCATTAAAAATCGGTCATGAAATCAAGCAAAACAAGTAGAGCTAGGTCCCATTTTAACATAAAAATTCACTTAATTTAAAACAGTATCTAATGAGACAAATTAGTATGCTAGATTGTAGAGGACAGAACAAGGATCAAAACGACACTAAAATCATGCAGATTGGATCTAAGATGCTCAAGTTATGCTAAAAACAGTGCAAGGGCATAAATGTAATAAAAATGCAATAAAAATAAAGGATAAATATTGCATTTAGGTCCCTGAAGGGACCTAAATGCAAATAGAGAAAACCGCCTGGGCCCAGATGTAATTTCTCCATTGCGCGCAGGGGCCTTTGTCTAATTTCTGAAACCATGAGGGCCTCCCTGTAATTTACACCAGATGCGCACGTGAGGCACGCGCCTGGAGGACCTATTTGCAATTTCCATTTCTGCCAGGGTCTTCGTTGCAAATTACCCAGCACCTCACGTGCAAGGCACGTGAGGGCCAGGCTCGGGAGGAGGTTTGTGGCTCGGGCCACGTGGCTATGTCTGGTCGTTCGGCGTTAGGCTCGGAGGACCCGAGCCTATAGGTCTGGAAGTAGGCTCGGGTCCACCACGTGGCGTCGTCTTAACCGTCCGATCCTGATGATCGGACGGTGCCTGTAGCGCCTTCTTCCTCCGCAGGTGGTCGGAGGAGGCGGGGATCCGGCGAGGTAGACTGAGCTCCTCCACTCGCCAGTCGCCCGCCTGATGAACGGCGAAGGTCACTGGGATGCTGGCGAAGGCGGTGGGACTCCGGCGAGGCTCCAGGCATGGTCAGAACTCGAAGGCGATGAGGCTTCGCCGGAAGCCATGAGCTCGAAGATGCTCCGATGAGAGATCCGGCCATTGAAGTTACCTGCAGGGGGTTAGCGCTAGCCGAAGCGTGCGGAGTGTGTGAGTGAAAGTGGAGTGAGGTGAGGAGCCATCGGAGATGGAGAAGGCGGTGGCTCAGTTGGATTCCTCCGCCGTGGAGGCGGAGAATTTGGGTCGAAATGCGAGGGGGTTCTGGAGGAAGGAAGAGATGGGGCGAAGATGTAGGTGGTCGGGCGGAGGTTTTGACGAGGTCAGATGAAGGTGATGGTGGCTGTAGGTGACCGGGTAATTAGGAAAAAATCAAGAAGAAGCACGGAGGGAGAGATCCTCATCGGGGAGGGGAACCCGGTGGCGGAGAGGCTTGGGCTGAGGCTTGTGAAGCCTCGGGTCGTTGCCCGGCGAGGACAGCCGGACCTCGGAGCTCAATGGTGGTGAAAACCACCTGGACACGGCGGAGTGCCGCCGTGGGTCGACACCAGGCAAACACCATCTTCGCCTCTCAATTCCGCCCCTCCGCTGTCACCGGAGGGGCAGCGGAAGCTAGGTGAAAGCCCAACGTTGGTGGACGAGCCATGACGGTGGCGGACGGAGGAGATTTATAGGAGGCGGAGGTTGACGTTACAGAGGTGGGGGCCGACTTTGATCGGGGTGTTAAAGGAGAGGGGGGGTAACGGCGAGGGCAGTTGATGATGGCGCGAGGAAGGCGGAAGTCCGGGGAAAGCGGGGCGGCCGTTAGGAGTGGAAGAGGTGGCCGGAGGAGCGGGCTATAATAGGAAGGGGGCGGCGAGTCGGAGAGGAAGAAACGGCTGGGGAAAGGTGCGTTACGGAGGAGGAAGACGATGGGGAGCCGTTGGATCTTGCGATCCAACGGCTGGGATTGAGGCATGAACGGAGGAATGCGATCAGATCATTAGATCTGATCGTACGGCTGGATGTGAGGCGCTGACGAGTGGTTGTGATGGGGATTTGGGATAGATCCAACGGCCTAGGGAGACTGGGGTACGTGGATTGCTATAGACCATAGGATAAGCGTGAGATCGGACGGCTGTGGTGAGGGGATGACGTGGCGCAAGGAGAGGCATAGGATGGTGCCAAGATCCAACGGCCATAGATGAGGCGGGATTGGGTGGCTTAGATCTGATCTGGGGATCAGATCGGGCGGCTGAGGAAGGAAGCGGGGTGGACGGCTGGGATGGGGGCGATTGGAAGGGAATCTGACGGTCCAGATGGAGCGCCAGATGGCGAGAAGGAGAGCGGGCCACGTGGGCGGCCCAGATGGCGCCACGTGGCCCAATCAGGTTAATTCAAAAAATAAATACAAAGAAAAAAAAAGAAATAGGTAGAGGCCGAATTTGGAAAAAGTCAAAACATGAAAGTTGTTCGTCTCGATGAGATCTACAACTTTCATGTTGGGCAAAAAGCCAAAAGAGGTCATCTGTACAAAAGCTATTTTTGGGGGTATTTTTAAGGGGATTAAAAACACCGATTTTGTGGTTTTGAGTTGTTTTTGCATTTTTTAGTGGTTTTAAAGGTCAGTGAATTATAGACAACTTATCTACCTAATTTTTAGGGGTTTTTGAGTGATAAAATTACAGAAAAATAAGGGTAATTAAAAACAGATAATTAAAGGTTAATTATACACAATATTGCACAAGATAAAAATAGAGTTTTAGAGGTGATTTTTATTGGTTTGTTTAAGCAGGGATTTTAATACGGAGTTCTTAGCATGATGAATACGAGATTCATCAGTCACACTGCTCCCCTATACTGAGAATTTTGAGGGACTAAGCATAGTAGGCTAGGCCCGAGGTTCGCGCTTGGGTTAAGGGTGAGGGAGGACTGAGGGAAAGTGAGATACCGTATCTAATTTTCTTTCGACGGCACCCGTGTCGTCAAAGGCTCTCCGCTACTCTTCTTCCCCGGGAGGGACATTCTACGTACGGGAATGATGAGTAGGATTCTAGCTAACGTTAATATGAAGACTTTTAAAGATAATAGTACTGAGAACTGAGCTTCGGGTCTGATTTACCATCCCCCTCTATCATGTAGGATCTGATTGACAAGGATGCGAGGCGAGCGAGGAGCCGGGTGAGAAGAAACTTTCATGTCCAGTTCTGCAGTAGAGATTGAATTGAAAAATCACCATTAACTATAATCCCAAAAGAACCAAATTCCATAAACAACAAAGAGGAAGAATGAAAGGAATATCTTCTCATGAAATGAGGCAGTCAAGGGTGAGAAGAAATTACAGAAGCGGAGAAATCACAATGTGGTCAGTCCCCTTATACTTAGACTCAGTTTAGTATACATATAGGAAGTATTCATAGGTGGGGGACCGAGGAGATAAATAGAGTGATGGATATGTAGAAGAGTGACATAGTTGTTATGGAAGTGGTGGTTCATCCGCTCTGCTTGAGTCTTTCATCTAACACAATGCCCTGAGTGAAGGAGATCTGCTCAACTTGCACTAACTGCTCACTTGATTCGACAAAATGTTTAAGAAGTTGAGCATTGACTATAGAAATTTGTGTGTTGTCTACGGCCTCTGAAATCTCAACACTTTCGTTATTGTGCACCTCTCTCATGATGAAGGGTCCCGTCTATTTGGATTTCAGTTTTCCTCGGAAATTTTTCAACCTTGCATTAAACAACCACACTTTCTTACCTAGGACAAAGCTCTTTGTTCGTTGTCGTGCCATTTCTTTACTCTGTCCTTGTAAATGGTGATTCTTGTATGCATGATTTCTGATCTCTGACAGTTCATTTAAATCCATATCAATGTTCTTCTTTCCTTGGTGACAATTCCAATTTAATTTTTTTATTGCCCATTATGGTTTATGCACAAGTTCCATGGGCAAATAACACGCCTTTCCATATTTCATTCGAAACGGGGAGGTGTCCAGTGGGGTCTTATAAGTTGTTCGGTAAGTCCATAAAACTTGGTCCAGGAGTTGGGACCAGTTCTTCCTATCAGGGCAGACTAGCTTCTGTAAAATTCCTTTGACCTCCCTGTTTGACACCTTGTCCATGCCATTGGATTGTGGATGGTAAGGACTAGTGACACGATGCTCGATGTCGTATTCCTCAGTCAACTTCTTCACCTTCTGGTTGATAAAGTGGCTACCCTCATAAGATATTAATACCTTAGGGATCCCAAACCTCGAAAGAATATGATCTTTCAAAAACTTGCAGACGGTCTTGCTCTCTACGGCTCGAGTATGGATAACCTCCACCCACCTAGATAGATAGTTTACTGCGAGAAGAATATATTCAAATCCTTGATTGTTAGGGAATGGGCCCATAAAGTCAATGCCCATGCATCGAATACATCACATATTATCACTGGTTACGTAGGCATGACATCTCTTGGGATCAATGGTCCCTCCCATTCGCTGACAGACCAGGCACGACCTGACAAAATAGCATGCATCCCTAAACAATGTCGGGCAGTAAAATCCACATTGTAGTATCTACTCAGCGGTTCTCTTCCCAGAGTTATGTCCTCCTGCCTCCAAGGTGTGTCATAAAGTGAGGACATTTTGGTATTCCCCCTGAGGAATACATCTCTTCCATGTACAATATAGTCCTTCAAAGAAAAGGAATGGATCTTCCCAATGGTAGTGTCTGGCTTCCGACTTGAGTCGGTTGATTCTTTTCTTAGGCCAACCCTGGGGAACTTCCTTAGAGATAAGATAGTTAACCATGCCGGCATACCATGGGAGAGATTCAATAGTAGAAATTGACTCGTCTGAGAAGGTTTCACAGATTGATTCTGAATCAGGGATTTTATCTTCCTAGATTCATGATAAATAATCAACCAGCACATCCTTTACTCTAGGTTTATCTTTAATCTCCAAATCAAATTCCCGAAGCAAGAGTATCCATCTAAGGAGACGTGCTTTTGTGTCCTTTTTCATCATTAAGTAGCTGATAGCTGAGTAGTCTGTGTATACTGTCACCTTAGATCCTAGAAGTAGAGATCTAAATTTCTCGAGGGCAAAGACTACTTCAAGCATTTCCTTTTCTGTCACTGTATAATTTTTCTGAGCTGGATCTAAAAATTTTCTTGTGTATGAATAGCATACGGGATTCCATATTTCCTTTAACCTAACACATCTCCTACTACAAAATCAGAGGCATCGATTATGATCTCGAAGGGAAGAGACCGGTCAGGAGCTTGTAGGATGGGAGATCCCCTGGTCTTCTTTTTGTGCAGCTCGAAGGCCTCAAGACACTTATGATCTACCAGGAACTCAGTGTCTTTCCTTAAGAGCTAAATCAACAATCAAGCAATTTTTTTTTAAAAAATCTTTGATAAATCTCCGATAAAATCCTGCATGCCCTAGAAAAGATCGCACTTGCTTAACGTTGGTTGGTGGCTCAAGTTTCTTGATCACATCCATATTGTCATGGTCAACCTCCATTCCCTTCTTGGAGATGACATGCCCCAACACGATGCCCTCCTGTAGCATAAAATGACTTTTCTCCCAAGAGAGCACCAGATTCACTTCCCTACATCTCTTGAGGACTCAGTCCAGGTGCAAGGCAATCATCGAATGAATCATCGTGGATAGAGAATTCGTCCATAAAAACTTCCAGGAAATCTCCCACCATTTCGGCAAAAACCGCAATCATGCACCACTGGAATGTGCTGAGGGCGTTACATACCCCAAAGACATGCGCTTGAAAGCGTAAGTACCGAAGGGATAAGTGAATGTTGTCTTTTCCTGATCCTCAGGGGCAATGGCTACCTGATTGTAACCCAAGTACCCATCTAAAAAGCAGAAGTATTCTCTTCCCACTAGTCTCTCTAATATCTGATCAATAAATGACAGTGGAAAGTGATCCTTCTTCGTCACGGCATTCAAGCATCTGTAATCTACACATACACGCCATGATGTGGGATCTCGTGTTGAAATTTCCTCTCCCTCCTCATTGGTGACGATTTGGAGTCCATACTTCTTTGGGACTACGTGTAGTGGTGCCACCCATTTGGAGTCCGAGATAGGATAAATAAACCCTGCTCCACACCATTTCTCTATCTCAGTCTTAACTACTTCCCATAAATTTGGATTCAGCCTGTGCTGGAATTCATGGGAGGGTTTAGCATTTTCCTCAAGGTATATATGGTGTGAATAGAGAGCTGGATTAATCCCTTGGAGATCTGACAATCTCCAGCCTAATGCCTTGCGGTTTTTCTCTATACCTTCTAGCATGTGGATTTCCTGCTATTCGGTCAGATGTGAGCTGATGATGACCAGAACCCTTCCCTTAGGTCCCGCAAGGAAGGTATACTTAAGAGTAGGGGAAGATGATTTGAGCTCGGGTAAATATGTATCATTCATAAAATCTGACTCTATCATAGCTAATTCTAGTTTTGACGTGGATGGGTTCTGTGTAACATTATCGGTCGATTGAAATATTTCTAGTATCGGATGGCTAAAGGTACAATGTGGTTTGGAAAACGCCACGTCGGATCCATCAACCTCACTCGGGGATTATCTAGAAAGAGAATGGATTGAGAGGTCAAGAGGGACCTCTGAGTCTCCGAAAGTGTAGATTGATGCATGCATGAGCTAGCATATTAATTCATCAATAATGTCGTCTCCAGATGAGAGTTATTCTATCACCACGGTCAGGTTCTTTCTCCATGGCCCAACTATTGCTTTTGTATTTTCTTCTGCCTTAGGATATGAATTTTCAGACTCGGTGCTAGATTCGGTGTCAGGTCTTTGAAACCTAGTTTGCTTCATTTTAAGTTCAAATTCTTCAATCTGGATTCTCCCAGATGTGTAATCAAATACAGCTCATGTGATCCTAAGGAAGGTCCATCCTAATATCATTTGAAAATCTTTCCAATTTCTAGGGACATCCATGTCAAGTAGCGTGAAATATACTGGATAATTTTGTCCCTCTATATTGATGACAACCTTTCTAATCTCCTTATTAGGTATCTTAGATGATGAATCTGCGAACTGAACTAAGGCTCTAGACTTCTTAAGAGAACCTAGATTTAGATGTTCATATAGAGTGGTGGGCATGAGATTGATGGAGGAGCCATTGTCTAACAGTGTCCTGGCAAACTTGATTTTGTTGATCTGGCTTGTCACAAAGTGACCAGCCATATCTCTTTTCTTCCTTGGTAGCCCATTTTTAATCAGACGAGATTTCTACTCGGGTACCAACATCCTGGCGTGTATGTGTTGATTATCGCCGCTTCAATGATGCAACGAAGAAGGACCACTTCTCCGTGCCATTTATTGATCAAGTTCTTGAAAGACTGGTCGGCAAGGAGTTCTTCTACTTTTTGGATGGGTATTCCGGGTACAACCAGGTGGTTATCGCTCTAAGGACCAAGAGAAGACTACTTTCACTTTCCCATTCGGTACTTATGAATTCAGGAGAATGCCCTTTCATTTTTGCAATGCACCTGCCACATTCTAGAGATGCATGCCTGTAGTTTTAATGTGGCTGCTCCCCGAGGAGCTAACTTGGCTCCCTCCGTTCAATTTTTCCTATTTTTATTTTTTCTGAAAAATAATTATGCAGATTTTCATAACTATATCCTCATATTATGCCATTCAAGTTGCGTGCGAAACAGAGACTCTTACGGCCTCCATCCAAATGGAGTCGATTTCAACAATTTTGTAGCTGTTAAAAAATAATTAACTGGATGGAGGCTGTAGGAGTTAGCCTTTCGATCGCACCTCGATGGGTAATTTTGCCCCTATACCCTTGATCTTTATAATTTTTATTTTAGTCTTAAAACTTCAAGTTGTAGTTCAAAACTTTCTTTAATATTTACAATTTAGATGCCACATTTACATTATTTGCAAATTGGTCCAGTCCATGTCACCTCACGTGCCTTTATGCATGACGGGACTGTAGATTTTGTAGGGACCCTCTCGTAAGTTGTTATTATTATTTAGTCCTTAAAGATTGTATTTCAGTGTTATAACTTTTGAAAATTACAAGTAGGACATGTATCTTTCTAGATATTACATTTATACCCCTACCATGTAGATTTAATAGAATATAATTGGGAATTTCACATAGAGGCTTGTAATTATGTTTTGGAATGAATTCTAGGTTTGTTTAGATTACATTTAGGTGCCTACTAGAACAAGTATTTGTTTTTATATTTCCTTTATTAAAAATATCATTTTGCATCCAAAAATTATAGGAATTGTTTTAAGTAACAGGACTTGTTTTAAATAAGATGTATTTTTTATAAGGCAATTAAAATTAATCTACAATTTTTAAAATTACAAAAATAATGCATTTTCTTCCTTTTAACATTTAAATATGTAAAAAGTTTTAAAAATCATTCTTGAAAAATCTTTAAAAAATGACTTTGCTTATTATTATGTCAACTCTAGACGAAAAGACATTAAAATTAAAAAAGAAAAATCTTAAAAATAAAAAAACCCTCTCAAACATTAAAAAATTAGAAAATATTTTATAAAATAAAAAAGTCTGTTGTTCTGTATTTTTATATATCCAAATTATTACATATTAAAAAACATTTGGGAAAAGTTTGAGGTGTTTACCTATTTTTAGAATCCAAAACAATCCGGCATATTATTATTAGCTATTATTTTGACATATTTAGTCATTTAAAATTGCAAAAAAATAGAAAAAATATAAGAAGAGCTCAAAAAATAGAGCAAAATAAAAATTATAAAAATAATCTATTTTAGTTATTTTGAGAATGTATAACTATAACTATAAATATACAAGCCTATCTTATATATATAGTTATATATATTTATTATTTTTTTCATATTTTTGATAATAAAATTACCAAAAATATTTTAAGAACCTTTAAAAAAAATAAAAAAGAACAGTACATTAGTGTATTTTCTGATATATATATATATATATATATTATATTTTCACCCAATATATCTATTATGTATTCATATAGTCTATATATACATATATACACACTTAATACATATTAAAAAAGAAAACTAAAAATCAGAAAATTAAAAGTTAAAAATTAAAAATAAAAAATATATAATTTTTAAAACCCAAAAAATTAAAAATCCCTATAAAATAGATAAAAACGCCTATTCAACCTGTTTTGATTAATTTTTGTCGTTTCTTCATAATGCTCTTTTGTGGTTCGACCCCAACACTTGTGTACTATACATATAATTATATAGGATATAATAAGTTTTAGCTCACCATACTTATTGCTTGGGCATCATTGTGGGTTAATCATTGATTGATGCATTATTATCGAGGATATCAGAGAGCTGAGAGAGAGGTCGATACAGTAATTGCCAGACTTGGCTTGTTGGGTACCATAGACCCTCCAAGATCGGATGTTGGGATTTAGAAATTCTTTATAATTTTGCTTAAAATAGTAATTGATTTTATTAAATTTTTGTTAAAATATGAAATATGTTATAATTTTATATAGTAATTTTAGGCATTTTTATTTATTTTTATAATGCATTTTATGATGTGTCATTACTCACATGTATGTACATCGGATATATACATGTGTTTTGCATTTCTTTTATTCCATGTTTTATATTCTATCATTGTATACATGTATTTTATATGTTTGTAGCTTATTTAAACACATCTTTTGATAGTTTTATTGTATTTTTTGGAGTTTACCTATTTACGCAAATCATTATGTACACATATTATATATGCATAGTTCATCTATATATTAAGGTACACTATTTATTTTAAGGTGTTTTTAATGCATGTATTCTAATTGTATTATTGAAATGTGTTTTGTGTAATATTAATAAATGTATAAAAATATAACAAAGGTGAAATATAAAGAATTAATATAATATATATTATATACATGTATATTGGATAATGAGGGCCCATAAGCCAATTTTTGCATCTTACCAAATTAAGTGAAGCCACCTTCTTTAAATAGCTAATTTAATTGTATAAACAATAAAGGTTATTTTGGTAAATTTTGAGTTTGTATGGAGAAGATACAAGTCTGTAGAGTTTTCTTAACATTTTTTTATTCTACTTGTCTTGAGCACAGTATACATTATTTTTAAATGAAATATATTTTGTATTTTTCTTTGTATTTTTATGTACAATTAAGGTTTAAAGAAAAGAATAAAATAGGTACCAAAAGCCTATTTATTATCAAATCAAATTAGGGTTTTGAGTGCTATCTAAACAATTCATCAGCCCCATCTCCCACTGCTTTACTCCTTGTCGACCAAGTCATTGTGATGACTATGTCTTGGGGTCTATGGTTACTCAATGTCTTCAACACTTCATTCTTTTTATTTTGTTTTCCTTTTTATTTTATTTCAGAATTAATCACAGTATTTCATATAGTATTTGTGTGGTTGTTATTGAGTTTTAATTTTCACAAATTAATGTTATATACATGCATTTAGCTAGGTATTTAAGGCCAAAATGAAAGAATAAAGGTGATGAAATTGAGATTCATCACCCCCCTATATTTGCCTTTGCTAGTCCTTAGAAAAAACTTTTGCTAATAAGTGCATAAATAAAAATAAAAAAAGGAAGAACATGGAATAATTTTTGACTTTTAAACTTATCTTTTAAAATCGAAGTTTGGAGCTTAGTTAGGACCTTTGGATTCTTGGTTTGTTCAAAACCACGTCCAGGTCAGGAATTGTGACTCAACAACCCTTAGATTCCATGCTCCTCTTATCCAGTTCAATTCATATCCTGGTCAAAACCATTCTTTCAATCGCATACTCTTTTAAACTTGAAACGATAGATCCTTGTGTGTAAATTTGCTAACCCTTCCCAGGCAAATCACTGAACTACCAGAGGAGTCTACGTCTCTGGTAACTCATCCTCGGGGAGACGGGTATTTCCTTCCAATGTTAGGTACGTGCTAGTTTTCACAACTAAAATAGGGAGAATGATAGAAGAATTTGGAAAAGAAATGGAAATTGACCAGTGTAGTCAAATTTCCTTGTCAAGTCCGACCGGTTTAGCCGAGTCTTCACCAAGAAACGATCTTTTTCTGGAAGCTCAATATTTTGAAATTTTTGTCGTAGGCTTCTTTTTGCATATTTTCTTGACTTTTGCACTACTATGCATTCTTAGTATGTCCTGATGGATATAGAGTCTTTTGGTGCACCCATGTTTAGTGTCTTGGAAAAAGTTGCACTAGAAGACAGTTCCTCATACAAAGCATTATTTCAATCCAGTCTTCAGTCTTTTGATGTCTGATGAATCCACATTTCATCATTTTTATTCTATCATTTTGGCCTCAAAAATCCTGGCAAATGCATATAAATACCCTTAATTAGTGCATCTTAGCATTCATGCATGTGCATGTAAATAGTGTATAAAATACTGTTTTTAAAGCCAAAATTATAGAATAAAGAAAAGAAAAGAATAAAATATTATAAATATTTTATGACCCAAAACTCCGAGACCTAGGCATCTGGATGAATAGGTCGACAAGGAATAAAGTAGGGGGAGATAAGGGCCACAATACCAATAAAATTCCCTTTTATTTTATTCATTCTTTATTCATTTTGGGACCTATTTTTGGTTTCACTTTTTATAACTTAAATTAAAAAACCTTGTACATGAAAGTTGTAGATATTTAAATAAAGAAAAATACAAAATTGATTTCACTCAAAAATATTGTACAGATAAAAAGTTATGACTTGAATAAAAATCCAAAATATCAACTTCCCAGACCTGTATCTATCAAATAAAAGCTCAAAAAGTATCAAACTCACCTTTAATGAAGGTGGTTTTGCATTTGGCGGAGCTACGGTTTGAAAGTTGAGTTTTGGACCCCTATTATATACTTGTACATATTAAAATATTCATTTTATTATTTATTCATTATTTTCATAATTTTATATTTTTATAATTTTGTAAATAATATTTATAATAATTATGTATATTAAAATCAGAATAAAAACTCAACGAAAATACAAAATAAAATACTTGTATATATAACATACCTAGGTATAATACCTATACATATACCTATAGAATTACTATTTTATTAAGTGTACAAAATACATCAGAAAAATAAAATAAAAATATATTCAAGTGTATAAAAATATTTTATAAATTTATAAAATAATAAACAAAATAAATAAAATAAATATACAAAATAAAAATAAAAAATTAAAATATATAGAAGAATATACCTATATAGGACATAAAAGGTAACTTGTAATTATATACCTCATAAAAATAAATAAAAATCACCATAAAATTCTTTATAAAATAAAGAACATTTTTTATTTTATAACCTTAAATTAATAAAGTCATTTACTATTTTATTTCGAATTTTAAAATAATTTTGACCAACATTTTTCTGGTTGGTCCACGTGGACCAACCAGAGTTGGTCGTTGGTTGACCTCGGTCAACTCCCTGACCGAGGCCAGCCAGCCTTCTGACACCCAATATTTTGCCCGATTTCTCCCCTTTTTGGAGCTCGATCCATTCTCCCTCAGGCCTCGATTCCTTCTTGGAACTTCTTCCCCGATCTTCACTGTGCCATGCCAAGCACCTAAATCTTCCAAAATCCTCATCATTCGTGCATGGCCCTCGCTTGAAGGAGACGCCATCACCAGGTACATATCGGACCCGCCACCTTCGAGCTCCAGTTTGAACCCCTCGCGTGCAGTTTTCTCCTCACATGTTGTGCTCCAGAGATAGAGGGAGGTGACAGCTCCCCATTCCAAGCTCCAGGAGGGTTGAGGAAGGGACGAGGTGGCTCCACCATCTCCGCCGACCACCGACGTCGAGGTACCCTTCCTCTGGCTACCGGCCATCGAGGTCTTCCCTTTTCCCCCATTTTTCTTTTCGCTTTTTATTCCCCATAGATGTAGGATCATTTCCCCTTTTAGATCTTTGAAATCTGTTCGCTATCTCACCCATTTGCACGCCATCGCCGGCGCGCGCCGCCAGCCGAATCTCCTCCGCTTCCATAGCCCATCTCCGACGCCCACTTCGCCTCCGCGGGGTCCAAGCAGTTTGCCCTGGACCCTCTCATCCCTTTTTGAAGGTCAAAGCACCTGGGGACCATTTTGCGTAGTTCGCCGGAGATACCTGGAGCTCCAAGCTCCGTCGCCTTCGCGTCAGCACCACAATGCTTCTCCAACGAACCCGGGTACTCCAGCACCTAGCCTGACCTCAAGGAGCATCTCGACCACTTTGCACGCTTCCAGATCGTCGGAGGCCCGAGATCGAGCTTGGGGAAGTTCGCCTCGCCGACGTTCGTCCCTGTTCTTCCACCTCGCTACTCCACCGTCCGATCAGAGGCCCGCACCAGTTCGATCAGCAACCATCCGATCTAGGCCCGTGTTGACCATCGATCTCCTCTCCAGATCTGATCTCAATAGATCATCGCCGAACCGTCATCGCGCGTTGTGCGCGCGCCACGTGGATAAGTGAGCGGCTCTCCGCCGCTCGATCGCGCACGTGTTTGGTATTTTGCACTTTCGACCCAGTCATTTTGTGTATTTCATTTTAGTCCATAAACTTTCATTTGTAATTTAAATATTTCTATAATATTTGCATCTAGGCCCTCATACTTTTAATATTTGCATTTAGGTCCTGTCCACGTCACCTCACGTGGCCCGCGCACGTGGGGTAGTGGGCATTTTGCAAGGACCCTCCTGGGGTTTGTGTATTTCAGTTTAGTCCAGAAACTTTTTATTTAAGTTGTAATATTTTGGTAAAATTGCATGTGAGCCCTGGAACTTTGTAAAATTGCAAAAATACCCCTGTTAGGTCACGTGCCCCGTGCGCGTGAGTTTGGACATTTTGTACAGACCCCCTCTGGGTTTGGGTATTTATATTTAGTCCAGAAAATTGTGTTTAACGTTATATATTTTGGAAAAATTGCAAGTAGGCCCTTGGACTTCTGTGTATTTACATTTATGCCCTTGCTAGTATTGTATTTTTGCGCGGATGCTCGCATTTATTTCATGCATCATTTTAACTCGAAAAATTTCCAAAAAATAACATAAGCTTCTGCGTTGTAGTTTAATGCCATATTTTAAATTTACATTTTTATTACATTAGCATATTTATTAAAAATCAAAAATATGCATTTTCATCCCTGTTTGCATTAGAAAATACATAAAAATTATAAAAAGTCTTTGAAAAATTTCAAAAAAAATTATATTTCATGTGTTTTAGCTTATTTTATTTTCGGATCAAAAATCCCTAAAAAATAAAAAAAAAACCCCCTAAATTTAGCAAAATTCTCAAAATCTTCATACAAATCTAAAAAATTCATAAATACTCCAAAATTTGTTTTTTCTGTCTCTAAAATTTCCTTATTTTATTATCTATCTATAAAAATAATTTGAAAATTTTTACTCCTGTTTGATATTTTATTTCTATATTTTTATCTCGAATATATCTTGTATTCACTATTTTTCAGTATTTTTGCCTTTAAAAATACCAAAAAAATTTGGAAAAATATAGAAAAATTAAAAAACATTAGAAAAATATAAAAAGCCCAAAAAGATTTCATTTCCTAAATTTTTTAACCTATTTTCTCCATATATTGTATCCCTTTTTCCTTTATTGTATAGATGCTTCATTATTGAAAATTAGGAAATATAAAAAAAGGTATAAAGCATAAAAAGAAAATAGAAAATCAGAAATTAAAAACCAAAATATAAAAATTAAAAATTAATTAAAAAAATAAAAATAAAAAAACCCACCAAAAATAACATTTGTAGGCGTTTGATCACTTTCATATTTTTCTTTGAGCATTATTGCCTTGTCTATCCTGCTTGCTCCCTAAGTTCGACACTCTACACATACTTGCACCTATACACACTTATTGTAGAGTTATAATATGTTCTAAATCCACATTTAATTGCATTACTTGATTTAATTATTATGGGTTAATTGTTGATTGTAGTCGGGATTTTTTGAGGGTCGCCACAACGACTTTGCCTCCGCCTTGTATGAGGCATTTTAGACCTTCGCATTCTCCGCTTCATCAAATGGCGCCGTTACCGGGGAGCAACAACGTTTAGATTGAGATTCATTATTGATTGTGATTATTTGCCTATTGTTGATCTATATTCAGTTGATATTATTGCTTGACTTGTCTAATCACCCTCTCTTTGTGCTTTGTGCGAGGTACCACTGATTGAGGGAGGCACTATATCCAAGGCGCCCGTGCACCCACGTGAAGTCGGAGAGTGACTACTGACCTTGAATCAAGGGAGATTTGGAGGATCTGAGGAGACAATCACCATCTTGAGCATTTTTGTTTAGTTGTTTATTTGTGTAATTTGAAGTGAGAGAGAGACTTTAAAATTGTAATAACTTGGACTTTCCAGGACACTTGGACCTAATTTCTGAGGGATTGTTCCCTTGAGGGCCTCTTTCATTTTCGCGGTTTTATCGTCGATTTCATTTTCTTCGCTTTTCTTTTATTTTGATTCACGTGGATTTTGGCCCCTAGACTTAGGATTTTCTTGTGATTGTGACGTAATTGATTAGGACCACACACCTAATATTTTGCCTGTGCCTATAGATCGTAAGTGGACCTAATTAATAACTCACACAGAAAAAGCTATCTTGGTCACCTGAGGAGTCACGTGCCGCTAGAGGCCGTATACAGCGCTGGTAGGATCCGTTGTGGCGGACACCGATCGGCATCAGAGCTTGGACTCCGACTCCTCTTGTTGACCGTTTAGCTACTGTTCTTCTCATGTAGAAATTCTTGTCTAAGGCCGATTTCTTCTTGCATCATATATGTAGTTTAATTTTTATTTTTAATTTATGTGTGGATCACCCTGCATGTAGAGTGCTGGAGCAACGTACACATTTCTATCTCTGCATGCATCATTGTGTTTGATCGCGCATCGGCTTTTTCGACTTCCTCCCCCGTTTTATTGGACTTAAAATAACCGGGAGATCAAAAAATTCGTTAGGCGTTGTCTTTATTTCAGAAAAATACTAAAAATTAAAAATCATAAAATTGGGACTGCTAATGCAAACTTGACCTTAAAACTCATCCCACCAAAAATTTTGTCTTGGGGAGAGTAACCCCCTCCTTGTTTGATTTATCTGCTGCGAGAGAGTGACCCGACACAAGGATAGAGCCACGCCTAAAATTCTGGTTGACTACTGATCGTGGTTAGTCGTTCTCCAGTGAGGATCTCTCCGATAACCGGTAAAGCGGACTGTGACGTCTTTAGCAGAGTGAATTAGCGGGAACAACCAGGTTACGGTCTGCAATTCATACTGGCTGGGAAAAGATCTAACGTGGATCGGGACAGTCGGCTAGGAAAGTAGGGTTCCTAACAGCTTGCTCTAACACTCTGATAGATTGACTGATCACCTAATAAAATTTGACAAGATAACAGACCGGACCTTCATGGTCATCAACTCAAGAGTTGCGTAGGTGAATAGGGGGTTTGTTTTTCACATCTTGTTTGCATTCCAGATCTCATCTGCCCTTTTCCAAGATCAAAATGATGGCAAGGAGATCCCTTAGGCCACGTCTGGTGGCACCGCTATCAAGAACTCCCCCCTATTCATCTAGGTCGGCTTCGGGGAGTCCAGACCCACTCTCCGAGCCTGAGTTTACATCCAACCTGTTCCCCCTCGACCACCCTTCTTCTCCTATCAGTCCAATGGTGTCAGAATTTAGTGCAGAACAGAGTTCAGAACATTTGATGGCACCTGAGATGGATTCTTTTGACTTTGCAGAAATACCAGAAATGGAAGGCAGAGAGGAACACCCATATGAGCCTAGACCACATCCATACATATATGATCAAGCGGCCATCAATAATTCAATGTTAGCCTCCCTGGAAATCATGCAGAGACAGACCAGAGACCAGGGATTGTTCATGGGTGAAATCATGAGGGAGATGCGTGAGGGACGAGAAGAATGAAACGAGGGCGGTGATATACCAGACACAGCGGGCGAAGGAGGAGAACCCAACCACGAGAGGCTGCCTCCGAGGACCATGAGGCAATTGCACAACCCTGGTGCAACCCTCAAGCACCGATGGATCTGACCCCCTCCCATCTATGGAGACTTCGAGCTTTGCCCACATACCATTCAGCTACTGCCCAAGTTTCACGGGTTGGCCACTGAAGAACCTCACCTCCATCTGCAAGAATTTGAAATGATATGCAATACAATCCATGACAGGTTTGTAACTGAGGACACCATCAAAATGATATCCTTCCCGTTCTCCTTGGTTGATAGAGCCGCTTATTGGCTGAAACATTTGGGGAGGTACATCGACACTTGGGAGCAACTCCGGAAAGAGTACTTGAACAAGTACTATCCGCTCGTCTGGACAAATGTAGCAAGAGCAATGATCAAAAATTTCACAATGATCCCCAACGAACAATTCCATGAAGCGTGGGATCGCTTTAGAGAGTCATTGACCGATGTCCACACCATGAGATATCACAGCCCAATCTTGTCCAAAGTTTCTTTTGCGGGCTAACATCGGAGCTGCAGGGGCTTGATAACGCCTCTTGTGGGGGATCTTATTTCTCCAAGGATGCAGAAGCGGTCTGAGCCATCTATGAGCAGACGGCAGAAAATTCTACAGTGATGTCCCAGGGACGAATCTACACAAACTCCAAGGTCCCGCCACAAGCTACTTCTTATCACTGTATTGCCAGGATCGATGCTGGGAACCATACTTCATCAACAGAAGCAGCACAAGATAAATCAACAGCTGCTGACATTGGCATAATCAGTGAAAAATTGGACCACATCGAGATTTTGGAGAAGAAGCAAGGCCAAGGTCTGGCACAGATAGACCAGATGGCTAAGACCATGATTGACCTGAAGACTCACATCTTGAGTATTCAGGAGGCACAATCAGCTTCACATCCGCCTCCCAGGTCACTGGCTGAGTCCAGAGGTAGCTGTTCTACCCCACCGCCCCCCACATACATACAAGTTCACAATGTCCAGGAGGTGCCGGTACAGCAGTTACCACACTATTCACAGCAGTCACCATCTAATGACACTCATATGGTGGTCTATCAGCCGGATCAGCCATTGGCAGTACTACCACCTCCACCCTTTGAGCAGGAGCCGTTGATGGAAGTCTAGGGATATGGTACGACCGGTACCCCCAGCAGGCTGGGATTCGTCATGATCATCCAGGATTCCGGTGGACCACCGGAGGTGCCTCATCCCAACAGCAGTCTCCAGCTCAGGGAAGTCATATTAGCCAACACCAGCAACCCCAATACTCCCAACAGCAGCAGCATTATCAGCAGAATCCTCGTCCCACCTATCAGGGACAACAGTGGAGGCAGCGACAGCAACCTTACCAGCAGCAGTACTCCCAGCCTCACCAGCAACCTCAGTTCCAACAAGGGAACACTCCCGATTCTCCCGCTCCTGCATTGGAGAACCCAGCACTTGATGATCTCATCCGCTTTCTCTCCGAACAACAAGCATCCTTCCGGCGAGAAATGGACGAGTTCCGACAGGAAATGAGGGACATCATAAAAGGAAAAAGCCGCCATACCTGCACAGAGCGATCCAAACCCAAATAACTTGAAGAGAAAGTCTGAGTAGGTACAGTATACAGAGCATACCACTCCTAGTGCTTATTTGAATGACATGCATTCTATCTTTGATAATCACTTCGTGTCACTTAGCAGCGGTAGGGAACCAGCCAGCGGCGCCTCATATGAGGGACAACACCATGGAGAATCTAGAGCCCCAGATGAGGAGAGGAGCGATGCTGATGCCTCTAACAATAATGATGATGACGGTGGTACTGATGCCACCAAGTGACGATCCAGACGACGGTGCTGACACCGTCGTAGAACCAGATGCAGATGGTGGTGCTGAGACCACCATTTTTGATGCAGAACCAGAGCGCGGTGCTGAGGCCGCGAAGGAGAATATTTTGGGTGGTGCTGATGCCCCCATTTTGGGTCCAAATGTATTCCAACCTTCTGTACTACCATTTTCTGTATCCCTGGACACTAGGAAAAAGACCAAAAAATGAATAAAGGAAAGGTTTCTCCATCAATTCCGAGTCCATGTGTGTTGAATGATGATGTTTGCATGGATTTCAATCCTTCACAGGGCCATAAACCTTCTCCTAGCCCTCTGTCTGAGGAGGGCCCATCCATCCCCTTCCCTTAAGCACTCCGCTCGGCGAAGGGGAATAAAACAGAAAATCTAAAAAAGAAGGAACAGTTAGAGTTCAGCTAATAGATGATAGACAAATTTCAGATACAGCTGACTTTACAGGAGGCACTTGAGCACATCCCCCTCTTCCAAAAGAATCTGAGAGAAAAGACCACCGTACGCAGGAGGAGGCGGAACACTAGAGGAGAAATCCATGTGCTGACCCATGCCACATGTTGTGCCATTCAGAACCAGCTGCCAACCAAAGGACCTGATGCATGAGCTCCATATGTTAGATGTCTTATTAGCGAGCAGCCATTCGATCGTACTCTATTAGACAGCGGCTCTTCTATCAACCTCCTTCCGGCAGCCTTACTCGACTGATTCGAGTTCGGCCCACTCCATCGGAGTCAGACAGTCCTTCAGTTTGCTGATAGGTCTATAAAGAGGGCGAAGGGGTTGTTGAGAGACGTGATCGTCACCATTCAGGGCCTGAAATTCCCCGTGGACTTTGTTGTATTGGACATGGAGATCCCTGAATCGATGACCAATACCCCCATCATACTAGGACGCCCATTCTTGGCCACAGCCAAGGCGGTGACCGACCATGATAGTGGGAAGGTGTACTTTCACGTAGAGGGCGAGAGTATACAAATAGAGACGATTGATGAAACCCGAGTGAGAGATTCAGCCTGCTCAGAACCATGTAGTGACACAATGCAGATGACAGATGCAGAGATAGACGTCTACCAAGAGTGTGATTTTGTGATGACTGATGATGAAGCAGTTTGGGAAGACCCAGAAGCACGAGCCCTCGCCTTGTCTACAGACTCAGAGTACACACCTTTTGTGGCAGACGAGAGTTATGAGAGCACACCCTTGGCAGAGGACACTATAGAGGCTGACAGTTGTGTGATGAGTGGAGATACTGATGTTTTTTCAGATTCAGATCCCTCGGAGGCAGACTTTGATTGGAAGGATTTCGATGCATATTTGCCATGTCTGTTTCCCGATGAGCTGACAGAGAGGACGACGAGCGAGCCAGCACAGATGATAGACACACCAACAGGGTTCCCTTCGTCAGAATTACAGGTACAGCGAGAGTTCTCACATGCAGACCTGGTTCCTTTCACACAGACATATCAGAAGCCAGATTTGTCAGCTCCCACCAAGCCAGAATTGAAGCCTTTACCGCAGTCGCTCAAGTATAGATTCCTTGCAGGAGAATCAGATATGCACCCATTCATTATCTTAGCAGATTTGACTGGAGAACAAGAATCTCGTTTGATGGAGGTTCTTAAACGCAACCGCAAGGCAATAGGATGGAGTGTGGTCGATCTCAAGGGGATAAGTCCGGCCCTGTGCTCCCACCGCATCTACCTCGAAGAGAATGCTAAGCCATCACGTGAGTTCCAACGACGGCTGAATCCGAATCTTCGAGATGTAGTAATGAAGGAAATATCTAAATGGTGGAGTGTCGATTTTATCTACCCCATCTCCGAATCCAAGTGGGTTAGTCCTTTACATGCGGTTCCCAAGAAGACGGGTGTCACTACACTTGTGAATAAGTCTGGAGAGGAGATCTCCCCCCGGATACCCACTTCTTGGAGGGTCTGTGTGGACTACAGACGATTGAATGAGGCCACCAAGATGGATCATTTCCCACTGCCATTTATTGATCTTATTATCGAGAGGCTAGCTGGGAAGAGTCATTACTGTTTTCTTGACGGGTATTCCGGATACAATCAAGTGGCTATTGCGCCCGAAGACCAGGATAAAACGACATTCACTTGTCTATTTGGGACTTATGCTTTCATATGGATGCCCTTTGGTCTATGTAACGCTCCGGCGACATTCTAGAGGTGCATGTTGTCCATCTTTTCGAACATGATATGTGATTGCTTGGAGGTCTTCATGGATGATTTCTCGGTCTACGGTGACAGGTTTGATGCTTGTCTTGACTGCTTAGACCGAGTACTTCAGCGCTGCATAGAGGTAAACCTTGTACTATCTTGGGAGAAGAGTCACTTTATGGTGACTCAAGGGACGATCCTTGATCACATCATCTCCAATAGGGGCATGGAGGTTGATTCGGCCAAGGTGGATATCATAAGAAAACTCAATCCACCGTCCAATTTGAGACAGTTGCGGTCTTTTCTGGGGCATGTCGGTTTCTACCGACGGTTCATTCAGGACTTCAGTCGAATTGCCCGACCGCTTACCGATTTATTGACTAAAGACACAGAGTTCCTCATAGATGATAAGTGTCTTAAGTGCTTCGAGACTCTCAAAAATTTAGTTGTCGAGGCTCCTGTTCTTCAGCCACCCGATTGGTCTCTCCCATTTGAGATCATGACAGATGCTTCTGATTATGCCATAGGGGTTGTGCTTGGACAGAGGAGGGATGGATTACCCTATGCCATAGACTACGCTAGCCGGACATTGGATGCAGCTCAAAGGAATTATACAGTGACTGAGAAAGAGATGCTAGCGGTAGTCTTTGCTTTGGATAAGTACAGATCTTACATTCTTGGATCTAGAGTGACAATTTTTACAGATCACACTGCTATTCGGTACTTGATGTCGAAGAAGGCTGCCAAAGCCAGATTGACCAGATGGATCCTTCTCCTCCAGAATTTGATATCGAGATTAAGGATAAACCTGGAGTTAAGAATGTTGTGGCAGATCACCTCCCCCGCTTAGAGAACCTTGAGGAATCTGAGCCCATAGCACCTATTACTGAGACTTTTCCAGATGAGGCGATCCTTTCTATCACCTCTCTTCCATGGTATGCCGACATTGTGAATTACCTTGTTGCCAAATCTATTCCACAAGGTTGACCCATACATCGGCTGGAGACCTTCCTTGCGAAGGCAAAGTCGTACCATTGGAAGGATCCCATCCTTTATCATGAAGGAGGGGACAACATCTGGAGACGGTGCATTCCTCAAGATGAGCAACATAGCATCCTCACTTACTGCCACAAGCTCAAGGCAGGAGGACATCATTCTGGGATACAAACATCACAGAAGGTACTCCAATCCGGCCTTTGGTGGCCTACCCTTTTCAAGGATTCTGATGAGTTCATGAGAAGGTGTACTGACTGTCAGAAGATGGGTACTTGCGGACAGAGAGACATGATGCCCATGCAACCCATTCACTTTTGTCAGGTTTTTGACGCATGGGGGATTGATTTCATGGGCCCATTTCCTAAAAGTCAGGGGTTTGAGTATATTCTTCTTGCTGTAGATTATGTGAGTCGTTGGGTGAAGACCATCCCCTCTCGAGCTGCAGATGCTAAAAGCGTTTGTCGTTTCTTGAGGAAAAATATTATTTCATGGTTCGGGGTACCTAGAGTCTTGATTTCAGATGGAGGGTCTCACTTTATTAACGACAAGGTAAAGGCCCCTGTATACGAGTTCAGTATTGACCATCGTGTTGCCATGCCATATCACCCTCAGACTAATGGTCTTACTGAAGTATCGAATAGGGAGATTAAGACAATTTTACAGAAGGTAGTTCGCCGATACCGAAAGGATTGGTCACAGCTTTTGGACTCGGTCTTGTGAGCCTATCAGACTTCCTTCAAGACACCATTAGGGACATCTCCCTTTCATCTAGTCTATGGCAAGCCATGCCATTTACCAGTGGAGATAAAGCATAAGTCACTTTGGGCAGTTACAGAGCTATTATTGGATCCTAAGAGTGTAGGGAACAGAGGAAAGCAGAGTTGGCATCCCTGGAAGAACTAAGAGATACAACCTTCTCAAGTGGCCTACAGTATAAGGAGAAAGTGAAAGTAATGCACGATTCCCGAATCAGCCATAAACAATTTGAGCCAGTTAAGAAGTATGGTTATTTGATGCTAGTTTAAAATTATTCCCAGGGAAACTACAGTAAATGGAAAGACCATATGTGGTCCGGAAGGTGCATGATAATGGTAGCAATGATATATCTGAACCTTCATCATCTTCCACTTTTAGAGTCGATGGTCAACGCTTGAAACCATATCTAGATCATGACCCACCGGCCGTTGATGTTGCCTCGATTCATCTGGTATGAGACGTGCTCTTTGACTCACACCTTCTGCATCTCGTACATGATTATCACTTCTATCTTACTCTGTATAGATCTATTAGTCTATATCATTTATTCATTCTTCCGTTATGTCTGTCACTCCGTCGTCATCCTATGATTTTGCTGTACTTAGGACACGCCTTGTCCTAAGTATAGGGGGGGTACACACACTGAGTTGTGATCTATTTGTTCTGTTTTCTTCTTTTCTTCTTTTCTTCTTCTTTCTTTGATCCTCTCCATTGTCTCCTCTTATTGTCTATACTTAAGGATATCTTACCCTAAGTATAGGGGGGAGACAATCAAAGTACATTTTGTTCATTCCCACCAGTGACCCTCCCTGCGTTGTGTACAGTCTGTTGTACTTAGGATTCTTTGATCCTAAGTATAGGGGGGACAGTCAACTTATCATTCGTTCATTCCTTCCTGTATTTATTTATTCTTTAGACTTGTCTATACTCAGTACGAGTTATGTCTTCTCTTTCCTCTCCGATCTATGAGGACATAGCCCAAGCTAAGTATAGGGGGTCGTATATACTCCGTATATACTTTAGCCATAACTCGTACTTTCGTATTCTTACTAATAAATATGGCTAATTATACGTATAAAAGTTCATCAAAAACTTTAAAAAGATGTTTATATTCCTCAAATTCTTTTTGTATTTACTGATTAATAAATCAGGTGGAAATATTCTCTGCAAAATGTTTTGAAAATAGTTTGGAAATCTGTGTGAAAAATCTTTTGAAAACTATTTGGAAAACATTTTGTTATATGTTTTCAACCTTTGTAAAAACATTTTGTTTTGTAAAGTTTATTTTTGTGAAATAAAATGTTTGAAAAATGATTTGCAAATGGTTTGAAAAATGGTTGCAAAAATATTTTGAAAAATCTATACATACTGTCTGGAAAACCTTTAAAACGATTTTCAAATGTGTGTACATGTTTGTAAAATGTTTGTAAAAATTATTTTGGACTATAGTTTTTCAAATTGTTTGTAAAATGATTTTCATATAAGTTTGAGGAATACATACATCTCACCAGAATTCATTATGTATATACCTATAAAATTGATCACTTATCCCTGTAAATTCCTAAAATCCACTTCTTGTAAATATAAGAAGCACTCCCATGTAAATATTTGTACCTAGTTTTTAGCCAAAATCTCTTTGTTTTCAAAAATCCCAAAAACATTTGCAAAATTAAAACAAAAAACATTTGATTTTTTTTTGAAAATACAAAAATGCATATGCATCATCATCTTTTCAAAAATCCATAAAAAGTTCAAAATCTTTGAAAATTGCATCATAAAAATATTTTCTGCATTCTGCATCGCATTTGCATGGCATGAGCATTTTTCAGATTGAGTTTAATAGTTGAACAAGTCTAAATAAAATCTGAAGATTGGAGCTTGATTGGACCTTAAAATCTACCTAATAACAGGAACCTTATAGGAACTGGGTTTAAGGTACTTCAGGTCTAGTTGACTTAATTCTTTGAGGATCACGAGACTTAGTTCAATGGATTCTTGATTGCCTAAGTAGAGTATTTCGGAACACACACACGACTCTTGTTGATAATGACCTAACTTGGAGACCTGCACCTTTCACATGACTCAACTTAGTTGGAGTGGTGAGGGGATTGGATTTGTCGGTATGAGACGCACACAAGTGGAAACACTTGTCCTCCTCTAGGGAGGAAAGTGCACCCCAACCCGTCCAGTGATGAGGATTTCTAAAGACTAGAGATTGTGGGTTGCAATAAAGCTTCAAAAGAGGGATAGTCTACTAGCTCAAGAGGAAAACTCCTTATGTAAATGCTGCTGTATATAGTGTAAAAAAAGAACATGCCTGTACAAAAATAAAATGCCTGCAAAGTATGTGAATATGTTGTATAGCCAATAAGTAAGCTTGAGTTCCAAAGTCATATCATGTAAGCATGCAGCTGGATGACTTGACTACACTGGTCTTGCATCCTAGGATAGGTAGCTACAGTGGCTACCGTTCATTCTTCTCTTCACCCCCTCCTCTTGAGCTTGTTGCCACTTGAACTTAGAAGGGAACACCCCGCTCCTCGAGGAAGGAGTCATTAGATTGGGGAATCATTGGGTTGTCATATTGGAGAAGTCAGTCTTTTTGTCATTCTAGTTGGGAGAGCCACAATCACTTATACTGTACGAGTCAACTTCATAGTCGTAAGGGTTTGCGTATGAGTTAAGATATTTCTGACATGGCTATTCAGGAGACTTGGATAGAGTTTTGGGATTCTCGAATGTTGTTGGGTTTCAAATTCAATTCTCATTAAGGTTCCGCTCGCACTAAAATTCCAAAGGTCCGACTTAAGCTCCAAACTTTGATTTTGTGAAGACAAGTTTGATAATTAAATCCACTTTCTTCCTTTTCTTTTCTTTGTTTTTCTTTTCTGCACTTATTGCATAAGTGTTTGCTAGGGACTAGCAAAGGCAAAGTATAGGGGGATGATGAATCCACATTTCATCATCTTTATTCTATCATTTTGGCCTCAAAAATCCTGGCAAATGCATATAAATAACCTTAATTAGTGCATCTTAGCATTCATGCATGTGCATGTAAATAGTGTATAAAATACTGTTTTAAAGCTAAAATTATAGAATAAAGAAAAGAAAAGAAAAAGAATAAAATATTATAAATAATTTATAACCCAAAACCCCGAGACCTAGGCATCTGGATGAATAGGTCGACAAGGAATAAAGTAGGCGGAGATAAGAGCCACAATACCAATAAAATTCCATTTTATTTTATTCATTCTTTATTCATTTTGAGACCTATTTTTGGTTTCACTTTTTATACATTAAATAAAGAAATTTTGTACATGAAAGTTGTAGATAATCAAATAAAGAAAAATACAAAATTTATTTCACTCAAAAATATTGTACAGATAAAAGTTATGACCTGAATAAAAATCCAAAATACCAAATTCCCATACCTGTATCTCTCAAATAAAAGCTCAAAAAGTATCAAACTCACCTTTAATTGTATATAATTTTAAATAAGCTATTTAATTAAGGTGGTTTCGCATTTGGCGGAGCTACGGTTTGAAAGTTGAGTTTTGGACCCCTATTGTATACTTGTACAGATTAAAATATTCATTTTATTATTTATTCATTATTTTCACAATTTTATATTTTTATAATTTTGTAAATATTATTTATAATAATTGTGTATATTAATATCAGAATAAAAACTCAAAGAAAACACAAAATAAAATACTTGTATATATAACATACCTAGGTATAATACCTATACATATACCTATAGAATTACTATTTTATTAAGTATAGAAAATACATCAGAAAAATAAAACAAAAACATATTTAAATGTATAAAAATATTTTATAAATTTATAAAATAATAAAGAAAATAAATAAAAATAAATATACAAAATAAAAATAAAATATTAAAATATATAGAAGAATATACCTATATAGGACATAAAAGGTAACTTGTAATTATATACCTCATAAAAATAAATAAAAATCACCATAAAATTCTTTATAAAATAAGGAACATTTTTTATTTTATAACCTTAAATTAATAAAGTCATTTACTATTTTATTTCGAATTTTCAAATAATTTTGACCAGCATTTTCTTGGTTGGTCCACATGGACCAACCAGAGCTGATCGTTGGTTGACCTCGGTTAACTCCCTGACCGAGGCATGCCAGCCTTCTGACACCCGATATTTTGCCCAATTTCTCCCCTTTTTTGGAGCTCTATCCATTCTCCCTCGGGCCTCGATTCCTTCTTGGAACTTCTTCCCCGATCTTCACTGTGCCACGCCAAGCACCTAAATCTTCCAAAATCCTCATCATTCGCGCATGGCCCTCGCTTGAAGGAGACACCATCACCAGGTACATATCGGACCTGCCACCTTCGAGCTCCAGTTTGAACTCCTTACGTGCAGCTTTCTCCCCACCTGTTATGATCCAGAGATAGAGGGAGTGACAACCCCCCATTCTAAGCTCCAGGAGGGTCGAGGAAGGGCCGAGGCGGCTCCACCATCTCCGCCGACCACCGGCGTCGAGGTACCCTTCCTATGGCTTCTGGCCATCAAGGTCTTCCCCTTTCCCCCATTTTTCTTTTCGCTTTTTATTCCACATAGCTGTAGGATCATTTCCCCTTTAGATCTTTGAGATCCGTTCGCTATCTTGCCCAATCGCACTCCATCGCCGGCGCGCACCGCCGACTGAATCTCCTCCGCTTCCATACCCATCTCCGACGCCCACTTCGCCTCCGCGGGGGTCCAGACAGTTTGCCCTAGACCCTCTCATCCCTTTTTGCAGGTCAAAGCACATCCAAAGCACCTGGGGACCATTTTACGTAGTTCGCTGGAGATACCTAGAGCTCTAGACTCCGCCGCCTTCGCGCCATCACCACAACGCTTCTCCGACGAACCTGGGTACTCCAGCACCTAGCCTGACCTCCCAGGAGCATCCCTGCCACTTTGCACACTTCCAGATCGCCGGAGGCTCGAGATCGAGCTCGGGGAAGTTCGCCTCGCCGATGTTCGTCCCTGTTCTTCCACCTTGCTTCTCCACCGTCCGATCAGAGGCCCGCACCAGTTCGATCAGCAGCCGCCCGATCTAGGCCCGCATTGGCCGTCGATCTCCTTGCCAGATCTGATCTCAGTCGATCATTGCCGAACCGTCATCGCGCGTTGTGTGCGCGCCACGTGGATAAGTGAGTGGCTCTCCGTCGTTCGATTGTGCATATATTGGGTATTTTGCACTTTCGACCCATCCATTTTGTGTATTTCATTTTAGTCCATAAACTTTCATTTGTAGTTTAAATATTTCTATAATATTTGCATCTAGGCCCCGTACTTTCAATATTTACATTTAGATTCTGTCCACGTCACCTCACGTGACCCGTACAAGTGGGGTAGTGGGCATTTTGCAAGGACCCCCTTAGGGTTTGTTTATTTCATTTCAGTCCATAAACTTTTTATTTAAGTTGTAATATTTTGGTAAAATTGCATGTGAGCCCCTGGAACTTTGTAAAATTGCAAAAATACCCCTGCTAGACCACGTGCCCCGTGCACGTGAGTTTGGACATTTTGCACAGACCCCCTCCGGGTTCGGGTATTTATATTTAGTCCGGAAAATTTTGTTTAACGTTATATATTTTTGGAAAAATTGCAAGTAGGCCCTTGGACTTTTGTGTATTTACGTTTATGCCCTTACTAGTATTGTATTTTTGCACGGATATTCGCATTTATTTCATGCATCATTTAACTCAAAAAATTACCAAAAAAATAACATAAGCTCATGTTGCATTGTAGTTTAACACCATATTTTTAGTTTGTATTTTTATTGCATTTACATATTTATTAAAAATCAAAAATATGTATTTTCATCCCTGTTTGCATTAGAAAATACATAAAAAAATATAAAAAGTCTTTGAAAATTTCAAAAAAATTATATTTCATGTGTTTTAGCTTATTTTATTTTCGAACCAAAAATCCCTAAAAATTAGAAAAGAAAACCCCTAAAATTAGTAAAATTCTCAAAATCTTCATAAAAATCTAAAAAATTCATAAAGAGTCCAAAAATTGTGTTTTCTGTCTATGAAATTTCCTTATCTTATTATTTATCTATAAAAATTAATTTGAAAATTTTCACTCCCGTTTGCTATCTATATTTCTGTCTCGAATATATCTTGTATTCACTGTTTTTCAGTAATTTTGCCTTTAAAAATACCAAAAAAAATTAGGAAAAATATAGAAAAATTACAAAACATTTAAAAAATATAAAAATCCCAAAAAGATTTTATTTCCTGAATTCTGTTTATTTTTACCTATTTTCTCCATATATTGTATCCCTTTTTCCTTTATTGTATAGATGCTCCATTATTGAAAAAAAAGAAAATATAAAAAAGGTATAAAACATAAAAAGAAAATAGAAAATCAGAAATTAAAAACCAAAATATAAAAATGAAAAATTAATTAAAAAATAAAGATTAAAAAACCCACCAAAAATAGCACTTGTAGGCGTTTTATCACTTTCATATTTTTCTTTGAGCACTATTGCCTTGTCTATCTTGCTTGCTCCCTGAGTTCGACACTCTACACATACTTGCACTTATACACACTTATTGTAGAGTTATAATACATTTTAAATCCACATTTACTTGCATTGCTTGATTTAATTATTGTGGGTTAATTGTTGATTGTAGTCGGGATTTTCCAAGGGTCGCCACAACGACTTTGCCTCCGCCTTGTGTGAGGCATTTTAGACCTTCGCATTCTGCGCTTCATCAATGTCCCTATTATTGAAAGAAGTGGATTGGATATCAATTTCATCAGTCCTTAAGAATTGTTCCTGAGCCACCCTTAATGAAGCATCCTACCATCATCCTGATTTAGAATACAAGATCTGCAACACTCCATATGGGTTGACCTAAGTGTTAAGTGTGAGGTCTCTAGTCAAGTAATTGTCTCAAGAGTCGTACACAAGGCATGAAGGATTCTATTTAGACACATTGAATTGACTCGTGAACAAAGTCTCATGGAATCTAAAGAATTGATTCAAGGTGACCTAAATCATTATGTACACATATTATACATGCATAGTTCATCTATATATTAAGGTACACTATTTATTTTAAGGTGTTTTTAATGCATGTATTCTAATTGTATTATTGAAATGTGTTTTGTGTAATATTAATAAATTTATAAAAATATAACAAAGGTAAAATATAAAGAATTAATATAATAAATATTATATACAGGTATATTGGATAATGAGGGCCCAAAAGCCAATTTTTGAATCTTAACTCCAAATTAAGTGAATCCACCTTCCTTAAATAGCTAATTTAATTTTATAAACAATACATGTGATTTTGGTAAATTTTGAGTTTGTGTAGAGAAGATACAAGTCTGTAGAGTTTTCTTAACATCTTTTTATTCTACTTGTCTCGAACACAATGTGCATTATTTTTCAATGAAATATATTTTGTATTTTTCTTTGTATTTTTATGTACAATGTTCATGTTCTAAGTTTATTTATTTAAGGTTTAAATAAAAGAATAAAATACATACCAAAAGCGTATTTATTGTCAACTCAAATTAGGGTTTTGAGTGTTATCTAAACAATTCATCCGCCCTATCTCTCACTACTTTACTCCTTGTCGATCAAGTCATTGTAATGACTATGTCTCGGGGTCTATGGTTACTCAATGTCTTCAACACTTCATTCTTTTTATTTTCTTTCCCTTTTTATTTTATTTTGGAATTAATCACAATGTTTCATATAGTATTTGTGTGGTTGTTATTGAGTTTTAATTTTCACAAATTAATGTTATATATATGCATTTAGCTAGGTATTTAAGGTCAAAAATGAAAGAATAAAGGTGATGAAATTGAGATTCATCACCCCCCTATATTTGCCTTTGCTAGTCCTTAGAAAACACTTTTGCTAATAAGTGCATAAATGAAAATAAATAAAAAGAAAGAAAGAACATGGAATAATTTTTTACTTTTAAACTTGTCTTTTAAAATCAAAGTTTGGAACTTAGTTAAGACCTTTGAATTCTTGGTTTGTTCAAAACCACATTCAGGTCAGGAATTGTGACTCAACATCCCTTAGATTCCATGCTCCTCTTATCCAGTTCAATTCATAACCTAGTCAAAACCATTCTTTCAATCACATACTCTTTCAAACTTGAAATGATAGATCCTTGTGTGTAAATTTACTAACCCTTCCCAGGCAAATCACTGAACTACCAGAGGAGTCTACTCCTCTGGTAACTCATCCTTGGGGAGACGGGTATTTCCTACCAATGTTAGGTACATGCTAGTTTTCACAACTAAAATAGGGAGAATGATAGAAGAATTTGGAAAAGAAATGGAAATTGACCAGTGTAGTCAAATTTCCTTGTCAAGTCTGACCGGTTTAGCCGAGTCTTCACCAAGAAGCAGTCTTTTCTAGAAGCTCAATATTTTTGAAATTTTTATCGTAAGCTTCTTTTTGCATATTTTCTTGACTTTTGCACTGCTTTGCATTCTTGGTATGTCCTGATGGATATAGAATCTTTTGGTCCACCCATGTTTAGTGTGTTGGAAAAAGTTGCACTAGAAGACAGTTCCTCATCCAAAGCATTATTTCAATCCAGTCTTCGGTCTTCTGATGTCCCTATTATTGGAAGAAGTGGATTGGATATCAATTTCATCCGTCCCTAAGAATTGTTCCTGAGCCACCCTTAATGAAGCGTCCTACCATCATCCTGATTTAGAATACAAGATCTTCAACACTCCATATGGGTTGACCTAATTGTTAAGAGTGAGGTCTCTAGTCAAGCAATTGTCTCAAGAGTCGTACACAAGGCATGAAGGCTTCTATTTAGACACATTGAATTGACTCGTGAACAAAGTCTCATGGAATCTAAAGAATTGATTCAAGGTGACCTAAATCATTATGTACACATATTATATATGCATAGTTCATCTATATATTAAGGTACACTATTTATTTTAAGGTGTTTTTAGTGCATGTATTCTAATTGTATTTTTGAAATGTGTTTTGTGTAATATTAATAAAGTTATAAAAATATAACAAAGGTAAAATATAAAGAATTGATATAATAAATATTATATACATGTATATTGGATAATGAGGGCCCAAAAGCCAATTTTTGCATCTTAACTCCAAATTAAGTGAAGCCACCTTCCTTAAATAGCTAATTTAATTTTATAAACAATAAAGGTTATTTGGTAAATTTTGAGTTTGCATGGAGAAGATACAAGTCTGTAGAGTTTTCTTAACATCTTTTTATTCTACTTGTCTCGAGCACAGTGTGCATTATTTTTAAATGAAATATATTTTGTATTTTTCTTTGTATTTTATGTACAATGTTCATGTTCCAAGTTTATTTATTTAAAGTTTAAAGAAAAGAATAAAATAGGTACCAATAGCCTATTTATTGTCAAATCAAATTAGGGTTTTAAGTGCTATCTAAACAATTCATCAGCCCTATCTCCCACTACTTTACTCCTTGTCGACCAAGTCATTGTGATGACTATGTCTCGGGGTCTATGGTTACTCAATGTCTTCAACACTTCATTCTTTTTATTTTCTTTCCCTTTTTATTTTATTTTGGAATTAATCACATTATTTCATATAGTATTTGTATGGCTATTATTGAGTTTTAATTTTCACAAATTAATGTTATATACATGCATTTAGCTAGGTATTTAAGGCCAAGATGAAAGAATAAAGGTGCTAAAATTGAGATTCATCACCCCCTTTATTTGCCTTTGCTAGTCCTTAGAAAACACTTTTGCTAATAAGTGCATAAATGAAAATAAATAAAAAAAGAAAGAACATGGAATAATTTTTGACTTTTAAACTTGTCTTTTAAAATCGAATTTTGGAGCTTAGTTAGGACCTTTGGATTCTTGGTTTGTTCAAAACCACATTCAGGTCAGGAATTTTGAGTCAAGAACCCTTAAATTCCATGCTCCTCTTATCCAGTTCAATTTATAGCTTGGTCAAAACCATTCTTTCAATCACATACTCTTTTAAACTTGAAATGATAGGTCCTTGTGTGTAAATGTGCTAACCCTTCCCAGGCAAATCACTGAAATATTAAGGAGTCTACTTCTATGGTAACTCATCCTCGGGGAGACGGGTATGTCGTTCCAATGTTAGGTACATGCTAGTTTTCACAACTAAAATAGGGAGAATGATAGAAGAATTTAGAAAAGAAATGGAAATTGACCAGTGTAGTCAAATTTCCTTGTCAAGTCCGACCGGTTTAGCCGAGTCTTCACCAAGAAGCAGTCTTTTTCTGGAAGCTCAATATTTTTGAAATTTATGTCGTAGGCTTCTTTTTGCATATTTTCTTGACTTTTGCGTTGTTCTGCATTCTTGGTATGTCCTGATGGATATAGAGTCTTTTGATTCACCCATGTTTAGTGTCTTGGAAAAAAGTTGCACTAGAAGACAGTTCCTCATCCAAAGCATTATTTCAATCCAGTCTTCGGTCTTTTGATGTCCCTATTATCGGAAGACGTGGATTGGATATCAATTTCATCAGTCCCTAAGAATTGTTCCTGAGCCACCCTCAACGAAGCACCTACTATCATCCTGATTTAGAATACAAGATCTTCAAGACTCCATTTGGGTTGACCTAAGGTTAAGTGTGAGGTCTCTAGTCAAGCATTTGTCTGAAGAGTCGTACACAAGGCATGAAGGGTTCTATTTAGACACATTGAATTGACTCGTGAACAAAGTCTCATGGAATCTAAAGAATTGATTCAAGGTGACCTAAAGTGTCTCAATTCTAGTTCTTAATGGGTTCCTCTAAAATTAGGTGTGTTAAGGTCTAGAGAATGTTCCAATCTTTAGACTTTATTTAGAACAGTTCAATCTTATTGATCATTTCAAAAAATATGAATGATATGTACAATGTAAGGGATGTTTTTGTGAAGCAAATTTTCCTATTTTGAATTTTTAATGATTTTTTGAAAAAGTTTTGCAAATTTTTATGCAATTTTGAAAACATTTCGCAAAATTTTATGTTTTTTGAAAGATTTAAAATTTAAGGATTTTTTTAACAAAAGTTAGTGAAAGAAGTATTTATAGATATTTACAATAGAGTGTATCAATATTAACAAGATTTTGTTGATGAATTTACATTAAGAGTTTATACATGTTAAGTTAGTTATTATTTATAGGTTTTTATATACAAGGTTTGTAAGGAATTTTATTTGCTATAACGATGTTAGGGTTCTCAAAATAATTAGAAAATATTTTTACAAGCATTTTGCAAGATTTATTTTGTGAATAATTTTGATAAACACTTTACAAACATTTGAAATTTTGAAAATCATTTTGTAAACACTTTTTCAAACATTATAAATAGATTTTTCAAAGTAATTTTACAACCATTTTCTAATCATTTGCAAGTAGAATTTTCAAAGCTTTATTAAAACAAAATTTTGCAAGTATTTGAAAAAGAAATTTTCAAAGGTTTTAAAAAATTTCACAAAGATTTTCCAAACTATTTTCAAAGTATTTTTTCAAGACATTTTACAACCATTTTTTTGCAAAACATTTCTAACCCGATTATTAATCAACTTTTCTTATAGTTTTAAGTGTATTAATAACAGTTGATTAATTAAATGTTCTCGATAAACATAGTATATTAGTCATATTTATTGAAAATATGAAAGTACAGGTTATGTCTAAAGTATATACGTCGTATATAAAACCCCCATACTTAGCTTGATTTGTATCCTCACAGGTTAGAGAGAAAAAGAAAGACTTACCTCGTGCTAAGTATTTGAAAGTCTATACTACAATGCCTATTAGAGAAGAAGTCAGTTATCCCCCCTATACTTAGGATGAATTAATCCTAACTATAGCAGACTGTGTAAAAATACGGAAGATCGAGGACCCATATACTTACAATGAAATATCCCTTATTATAAATAGAGTATCAAGAATTGAAAGATAATCAAGAGAATGAATGATGAATAACCCGAATGCACCCATTCCCTATATTTAGGATGAAGAGTATCTGAGTATATCACATATGAATGGGATGAGCACCATATGGAAGAAATACTAGGAAGAATAAAAATGAAAAGAAAAGAAAAAAATCACTCGAAGATGTTTTTTAGAGCATCTTTTATCTCAACTGATGTTGTTGACTCTGTGAATTCTTCCTCAAAAAATACTTTAATTGAGTCGACGATGGCCAAGAATGTGTCATGCTCAAAATACGACTTTAGCAACTGGTCATTGATGATGAAAGGACTATATCAGCTGACAAATCTGATATCAAAAGAATTCCATTGTCACACACAATCTTCATAAAATAGTGCACTATCCATTTACTCTTCAATTTTCTTGGAATTGTTGTCTTCAACTTTGCATCAGACGACCACACTTTCTTCCTATGTTTGGAGGTCTTTCTTTTGATGTTCGTGCTGTGCTTGCATTTGACATTCTTTTGTACATCAAAGATGTTGTCATGCGCATAATCTTGGAATTCTAGGAGCTTGTTCAGATCCAGTTTTCTTTGCTGAGCACCTTTTTGTGAGTCAAGGTTGCAGATTTTTACAGCCTAAAGTGATTTATGAATTAACTTTACGAGCAAGTGGTATGGCTTTTCATAGACAAGAAGGTATGGTGACATGCCTAAGAGAGACTTGTAGGTGGTTATGTATGTCAAGAGAATTGAGTCCAGGAGTTGTGACTGGTTCTTTCGATCTGTCCTCATAAGTTTCTGCAGGATCATCGTGATCTCTCTCTTTCATAATTCTGCCAAGCCATTTGACTAAGATGATAAGAAGACATAACTTGGTGATCAATGTCCTTCTTCTTCGTTAATTTCATGACCACTTTGTTGATAAAGTGGCTACCTCTATCTAACATCAGAATTTTAGGTATGTCGTAATAAGAGATGATGTTATCTTTCTGGAATTTACAGATTGTTTTGTTGTCTGCATGTCAAGCTGAGATGGCTTCCGCCCATCAAATCACATAATCCACAATGAGCAGGATGTATCTGTAGCCCTAACTGTTAGGAAATTGACCCATGAATCGAACAAATCAAATATTTGAATGAATTTTAGGAGCATAGAATCTTTAACACCAAGGAGTTTTTCCATATTCTGATAGTCAGTGTAGGTTTTGATGCACTCATTCACATCCCTGAATAGTGTGGGCCAACATAGGCCATACTGTAGTATCTTTGGTGTCATTCTACTTATAGGATGGATTCCACGTGATTCGAGCGTATGGAAGTGCTCGAGGACACTTGTGTACTCCTCTTGAGTAATACACCGATGCCATATGCAATCCGCTCCTTCCCTGAACAGGTTTAGATCCTCTCATTGGTAGAAATGAATATAGAACATGAATTTCTTGTTCTTGATCCTTGTCAAATCTTATAGAACTGATGAATCTCCCTTTCATCACCTTTATTCTTCATTTTGGCCTTAAATCCCTAGCTAAATGCATGTATATAACATTAATTTGTGAAAAATAACACTCCATTATTGATTCATATATATTGTTTAAAGTATTGTATTTAATATCAAAATAAAAGAATAAAGAAAAAAGGAAAAAGAATGAAATACCAAAGGTATCGAATGACCCTAAACCCCGAGACTAAGTCATGAATTGACTTGGTCGATAAGGAATGAGTAGGGGGGATAATGGCCAATAATTACACAAAACCCTAAATTTATTCGTCAATAAATACATTTTAGGAATCATTTTATTATTTATTTTTTATACTCAAATCAATAAACTTTAAAGGTAAAACATGTACATAAAAATGCAAAGAAAAATAAAAAAAATGGAGTTAAGATGCAGAAGTTTGCTTTTGGGCCCTCTTTGTACAATATACCTATATAATATTCATTCTATCTATTCTTTATATTTTTAAGTTTCTTATATTTTTGTATACTTGTAAATATTTTTCAAAATAGATATACATAATGAAAAAAATAAAAGCATAAGAAATTCATAAAAAAATAAATAATAAACCATAATATATAGAAAAATATAGATATATTATACCCACATAATATATATATATATATCTAATTATTTAAGTATATAAATAAACTCAAAAAAAATAAAAAATGTACATGTATTTAAACAAGTTAAAATATAAAAACTATGTATATAATAATAAATTATAACATATAAATTAAAAACAAAATACAACCTATATAGGTAAATATACATATAACAATACTGTTAAAAATGTAATACCTAATAAATTAACTTATAAAATAAATAAAAATCATAATAAAATAATGAACATTTTATATGTTTTGAAATAATAATAAAATCATTTATTATTTTAAATTTTTTTAATAAAGGAATGTTTCATGTTTGATCTTCTTATGTGTTGGCGTGGACAAATGAGGCGTGGGTCTGCTTCTATCAGTACTAGACCACCTCATTTCTCGCATTTTGTATGCCTAATTCTTTCATCCTTTCGACTCGATTTCTTCATGGTTTTTCTTCCTCGATCATATTTCCTTTCATGTACATGCCTCTCCTCGATTGATGGAATACTGCATCGAGCTGAATCTATGGTTAAACACCCCTTGCACATAGACCCCCTCCCCCGTTTTGATTTTATCTATCTTCTTGCATTAGATCCCTTAGACCCATTCATGGCGTGTAGGGTTTGGTGACAGCATCTCTCCGTCGGGTCTGTAGCATGCTTGAGATGCCGAAGATGAGGATCCAACCATCGTCGAAGAAGCATCGTCACATGGTTCTATGCTCCCTACCACTACATGTATGAGTGCCTTTCTTTTACATTTATAGTAGATTTTAGTTCTAGTTGCTGAGTTTAGTTTTTATTTCATGCTTTCTCATTGCAATTTAGTGTAATTTCCTATTTCTTTGCTGAGTTTAGTTTTTATTTCATCCCAACCGTCTAGTGCTAAAGTGATCAGATCTCGACCATTAGATCGCGCACATGTGGGGATTTTTCCTTTTCCACCCCATATATTTTTGTATTTCATTTCAATATTAAATTATTCATCTGCATATGTATTATTTTTGTAAAATTTATTACTTGAACCCCAAACTTTTAGTTTTCCACTTAGTTCATTTGCCAGGTCACCTCACCTATACAGGTGAGGCGCTTGATAAATTTGCTCCTTAGCCCCTACACTTCTTTTATTGCCATTAAGTTTTGTAATTTTCCTATTCAGTTTAATAATTTGTGGTTAGTTACATTGCAGACTTGTAAACCTTTTGGCAATTACAAAACTACCACTACAATGCGTATTATATTGGGATTTTTTTTGGGAATTTTGCATGATGGTTCCTTGATTTTGTTATGGGGTTATGTATTGCATAAAAACTTTTGATAAATTACAAAAAGGTTGCTTTCGGTATTGTATTTTCCCTTTGTTGATTTTTATTTTTAAATGTTTTGATGATCTGAAAATTCTAAAAAATGGGTTAGAAGCCTGAAATAATATTCTAACACATACATTTTTATTATCGTATTTTATTTGTTTTCCTGTTATTAAAATTCCAAAATATTAGATTTATTACCTTTGTAGATAGCAAAATAAAAATTACAAAATCACCTCTTAAAATTCCAAAAAAATTAAAATATATTTATTACTATATTTTGTAACTCTAGACCAAAAATCATTAAAAATTACAAAAGTAAAATACTAAAAATTTAAAAATCCCAAAAATTCAGTTTTATGTTGCATATTTTTATTTATGTTATATATCATATAATAAAAGTAGTTTTAGGATTTTTTAGTACTATTATCTATATTTAAATCTCCAAATAATTCGTCCTATTAATTAACTCTCTATTTAGGAGTTTTTTAGACTTTAAAAATACATAAATATTAGCAAAAATCACCAAAAATTCACAAAATAGAAGAAAATTATAAAAACACAAAACATCTTATTTTGAAATTTTGGATTTTATTAGATATATTTATAATAGACTACTCTATATAGTCTATACATACTTAATACTAGTTATAAATACTTAATATTATTATTATTCATTATAAATATCTATAAATATAATTTAAATCCTTAAAAAATGAGAAGGATTGTTCCTACTTGTATTCTCTTTTTTTATATATTTATTATATGTAGCATATATAGTACTTATATTAAACATATTATATATATTATTATATCTTTATAAAAACAAAAAAAATTAAAATCAGAAAAAATATAAAGAGAAAATAGAAATTATAAAATATAAAAATAATATAAAACATCTAAAATCCATAAAAAAATTAAATATAGTTAAAAACCCACAAAAACATTGAAATAAAAAGACAAAGAGAAGGAAAACTTTGGATTCGCTTCACAATCTATCATGTTTGCTCCTTGAGTTTGAGACTCTACATACTTATACTTGTATATAGTTTGTAGAGTTAAAATAATTTTTAAGTCTACACACATTTTGCATTGCTTTATTATTCATCTGTGGGTTAATTGTTGTCTGATTTGGGTTTTGTAAGTGGTCGCTTCAACGATAATATTCTCACCTTGTGTAGAATACTAGACCCTCACAAAACTCATGTCAACAATAACCAACCAAGTGAGGAGGTAATTAACAATATAGGCATACCAATGGAGAGATCTAATGTTGAGGATTGCTTCTTCAGGGAAGGTCTCTGTGATCGGTGTACTGCTTTGTGGAGTCTCTTGACATTCAATTCTGAAGAAGTGATCTGCTATGACATTCTGAACTCCAAGATTATCACGAATTTCCAAATCAAACTTCTGGAGGAGAAGGATCCATATGAGTAATCGTGACTTGGCATCCGTCTTCTCCTGTAGGTAATAGATATCATACTGGATAGTGAAAATAATGGGTTTTGATCCAAGAAGGTATAATCTAAACTTCTCTAAATAAAAAACAACTGCTAGCATTTCTTTCTCTATGATTGTGTATTTTCTCTATGCTTCATCAATAGTTTTATTGGCATAGTAAATGGTATAGGGCATCTTGTCTCTTCTTTGTCCTAGAATATCCCCAATTTCAAAATCTGATGCGACCGTCATGATCTCAAAGTGACGACCTCTTTCAGCTGATCAATCGAGTGGCTGTAGGACTAGAGCCTAAGTGACGACCTCTTTCAGCTGATAAAATGATTGGAGAATGATATACAATGAATTCAATCTCCTTGAAGAGAAGCTCTAGGAGAGGTCAAGCAAGTCTCCTGAAGTCTTTAATGAATCTTATGTAGAATCCGACGTACCCAAGGAATGACCTCGTATTTCTGACATTCTAAGGTGGCATGAGATTAACAATTACATAAACATTCGTCAGGTCGACCGCCATGCCATGCTTGGAGATGACATGGCCCAACACAATTTCTTCTGTGACCATGAAGTGGCTCTTTTCCCATGATAGAATAGGATTAACTTCACGGCAATTATGTAGTAATTTGTCTAGGTGCATGAGACATGAGTCGAAATTATCACCATCGACTGAGAAGTCATCCACAAAAACTTTGAGGAAACTCTCGACCATGTCAGTAAAGATGGCAAGCATGCACTTTTGGAAAGTAGTTGGGGAATTGTAGAATCCAAAGAGCATTCCTTGAAATGCATATGTACCGAACAAGCTGGTGAACGTTGTCTTCTCTTGGTCTTCAGGGGCGATCACCACTTTATTGTACCTGGAGTACCCATCTAAGAAGTAGAAGTATTCTTTCCCTACAAGTCACTCAACAACTTGACCAATTAATGGCACAATGAAATGATCCGTCTTTTTCATTCAAGCGGTAGTAGTCAACACACACATGCCAAGACATTGGTACCCGAGTAGAGATCTCCTTGGTCTTTTTTCATCATAGTAATCCTTGTTTTCTTTGGAACAACATGTAGTGGGCTCACCCATTTGGAATAAAAGGTGGGATAAATGAAGCATGCTTCACATCATTTCATGATTTCTTTCATCACTACGCCCTGCTGATGAATCTCCATTTTATCACCTTTATTATATCATTTTGGCCTTAAAAAACTTAGTAAATGCATGTAAATACCCTTAGCTTGTACAAATTAACATTCATTCTTTATTGTATAAATAATGTATAAAATACTGTTTTTAATGCCAAAATTATATAATAAAGAAAAGGAAAAGAATAAAGTACTAAAGGTATTTTATAACCTTAAACCTCGAGAGCAAGTCAAGAATTTATTTGGTCGACAAGGAATAAAGTAGGAGGAGATAAGGGCCAAAATTCACATCCATTTATTTATTAATTAATTATTCATTTTTGGAACCTATTTTATTCTTTATTATTTATTCACAACATAAGGAAACTTTGTACATTTAATTATAGATAAAAATATATAGAAAAATACAAAATTGATTTCATGTAAAAATAATATACAATGTGCATTTTATACACAAAATAAAATCTCAAAACCCAAACTTCATAGACCCATAACTCCTAAATAAAAACTCAATGTATCAGATTCACCTCTAATTAAATATAACTTTTAATAAGTTATTTAATGAACATGGTTTCATATTTTTTTGGAGTTAAGATGTGAAAGTTAGGTTTTGGACCCCTATTGTATAATATACCTATATAAAATATTCATTTTATTTATTCTTCATTATTTTTATAATTTTACAATTTTTATAAATATTATTTATAATATATGTATATTTAAAACTAGAATAAAACATTGAAGAAAACATTAAAATAATATATATATAACATATAGATGAAATACCTATACTTACACTTATATAATAAATAGACCTATTCATTTAACCGTATATATTATATCAAAAAATAAAATAAAAATATATTTAAGTATAAAAACTATATTTATATAAAATAATAAAACAAAATAATAAAAATAAATATACAAAACAAAAAAGGACACAAAACATAGATAAATATGTGTATATATTAACCCTAAAAAATACATGTAATTATATACCTCTAAAAAATAAATAAAAATCACAATAAAATAACACGTAAAATAATAAACATTTTTTATTTTATAACCTAAAAATAATAAAATCATTTAATATTATTTTTATCGAATTTCTAAATAATTTCTCGGTCTGATTTTTTGGTTGGTCCACGTGGACCAACCAGCTTTCGCCCCTTCTTGACCTCGGTCAACTCTCTGACCGAGGTCCTAGGGGTGTCAGACCTATGTTCTGACCAATTTTCTCAATTTTTTCCCCGAGGATTGAACCTTTTAATCGGTCGGATTTTTTGGTTGGCATTGTGAACCCTTTAATCAATTTGTAGTTTGTCTCCTCTGTTATGTTTAGAGTATTTATAATAACAAAGTAGAAACAAGGTCACCTTGCTTCACGTCCCTCGACGGTGTTAAGAATTTAACCGTGTCCCTGAATATACATGATAAAAAAATACTAGGGCATGTCTAACAATGAAAGATTAGAGGTCTTCTTAAATTTTTCAGCATGGTCGCCTTGATTTTTTTACATTTGCATCTGCTAATTAGGATCATTATAATTAGGGTTTTTATCAGTAATACCCCTATGAGATATTGCAATATCAGTTATACCCCTTCCTTTTTTGGAATAGCAATTGTGCTCCTAACCTCTTGCAAAATTCACAGTTCTACCCTTATGTAATATCAGTTATGCCCTTACTTTACCTTAACATAAGCACAGAATTGTGAATTCTACAAGAAGGTAGGGGCACAATTGATATTCCAAAAAAGAGAGAGGTATAACTGATATTTTAATATCTTAGAGGGAGCATAACTGATAAAAAACCTTGTGAAGCAGTCAAATGCCCATATATTTGAGGAGACATGCTAGAATTGGGCAATATAGTCTTCGAGTCTAAGAACCCGTTTACTTGCGATGGTTTTAGAGATAATGCACATGGAATTAAGGCAAGTTTGTCTACAATTCTCGTTACGATAAAGATCACTCTGTAAGGCAAGTTTGTCTACAATTCTCGTTCCAATAAAGATCACCCTTTTAAAAATTTGGAATACAATGGAGTTGTTAAAAAAATCACATTCACATGGTTCGAAATTTGGGTTGAGAAGATAATTTATCATATTTAAGAAGTCAAATTCGACCGTTGCACAAATATTAATTAAAAGACTCCTTTACCATAATCAATCTCGGCTAAGTTTGGGTACGGTATTGAAATTGATCATATTAATTAAGGGTTTTTATCAGTTGTGCCCGTCTGAGATGTTGCAATTTCAGTTATGCCCCCCCTTTTTGAAACATCAGCTGTGCACATACCCCTACCTTCTTGCAAAATTTTCACAGTTCCGCCCTTTCATAATATCAGTTATGACCCCACTTTACCTTAACAGAAGGGCGGAACTGTTAATTTTACAAGAAGGTAGAGGCACAACTGATATTTCAAAAAAGAGAGGGACATAACTGAAATGGTAATATCTCAAAGGAGCACAACTGATAAAAACCCATTAATTAAAAGACTTTCATGTAATTCGATTTATGAAAGATAACAAAACAAAGGCCCCTCATTACAACTTCATCAAATTTCACAAGGGCATAAACAACGATCCTATGGTAGATTCCACAGCAGTAGAGGGTAAAAAAAGAGAGGAGGTTGCGAAGTGGATACTCTCCTGTGGCATGGGTTGCAGCAAAGTCTGCTGCACACCCGGGAGCTGCCCGCTCAATCTTGATCGAGCGGTTCTCACAAATTCAACTAGATCAAGATCGAGCGGCTCCCGGATGTGCAGCAGACTGCTGCAACCGATCCTACAGCAGAGGATCCGCTTCCGCGTCCTACTTGGAACGAGCCGCGAAGATGGTCTGTAATAAGGTCAATAGGAGAATAGTAAAAGCTGCGACCACAGAGATAATCGACCACGGGCTGCCGAAGTAGTCTCTGGTAAGCTTTGCCCTCCATTTCCACCGGCTGAAACTGCAATGCTGGTTGATGCCCACGAAAACCTTCGCGAGGTCGTTGTTACGAGAATCCCATATCATGTTCTTGGAGAAACTGTTGATGAGCTGAGCTGCCTCCTCCTCGCTCCCCAATCCATTTATCATTACACCGGCGTCATGCAGCGATGTTACATCCTTCTCCGTGTTTACCAGCCGATCGATAAAGAACACGTAATCCGTGACGTCGGAGCTTGAAGGCAAGTAGCAGTGCTCAAAGGCTATCAGGTTGCGGAGGACGAACCTGGTGTGATCGTATATCTTAAGCGGGGACATCAGCAGGGGCGGAACTAGTATATCTTATGGGGGACCACGACCCCTCCATGATTATTATACGTCACTTGTACAATGTATTAAGTTTTTAATACAACACTTGTACAATGTTCGGCGAGACATTCCTTGAAAAAGTTATGCGCGAGATCGGAAAGAGCACGAGGATTAGGGATCAGTGAGTGGAGCTCCTTGAGGATTATGAACGGGATCTGGTTCTCTAGCATCAACATGTCCACGAGCACAAGCTGAAACTTCCAGGGAGTGTCCACTACGCTTCTAGCTTCACGCAGCATTTCGAGAATGAAGCACCCGTCCAGTAGCATCATCTCAACAAATTTGCCACTTGCTGGTAGTACAATCAGTTTAATTAGCAACAGTGTCAAGTAA